>CM018683.1:41812550-42134714 GCA_009363875.1 Mikania micrantha | reverse complement strand
ATTACTATGTGTAAATACAATGTGCGTAACAATTGTGTGACAACAGGACTATGAAAACAAGTAACAGTTGTATGTGTTTGAATGAAAATTTAAATACGTAAATACAACAATTAATGTGAAACAATAGTGTGAAAACAAGTGACAAAAACATATCGGTTGCGATCTGATTCCCATAAATGACAGAAATCAGATGGCCGATAATTCTATGAGAAAACAATGTGAAAACAGTTATAACAAGGTGAAAATAGGGCAGTTTAGTTGAGTCCATCAGTTAGGAAGTCCAATTCGAAACATAATTTCAATATTGTTTCAGAATAAAAAACTGACAGTGTGTTTGCGTGGGTGACGATTCACACAAATATATCTGTGGGTTTAACGTTCGGAATGATAACTGAAAAGCAGAAAACAAAATTAGAAAGTAAAGCCATCGTCGTGTCCGTTCGGGTGACGATTCGAACAAATACACGCGAAGGTGATACGATCTGACGAAACGTTAAAAATAAACGTTTTTGAAACAATAAAAAAGAAAAAAAAGAAATTAAGAAATTTATTAGGAATTACAACTTAAAATGGTAAAAATAAAACTATTGTTATTTAAAGTACGAAAAATACGTGGTTTGTAACGTAACGAAAATGAAAACTGAGCAAACCAAACGAACCCGAACTTGCTCAGGGTATAAAAAGCCCCAAACAAGCATTTAATCCCCCATTTATTTCTCATCTACTCCCTCTCGCTCTAGAAAACCCAGATTACTCTTTCTCTCTCTCTAAAAATTTCATCACAGAAACCTCCATATCTCCTTCAGAAGTTTATAAAGGAATTTTTTAAATTTTTTGTTATTCAATGATATAATTTGCTCAAATTTATCAAATAATAATGTTTTTATGATTCAAAATAAAAAACTAGTTCTAAATATATTTTTTATTACGTTTTTTTAAATATATATATATATATATATATTAATTTTTGAAAAATCAGAACGTAAACATCATTTTTTTAGATAAACCAGAATTAAAATAAATAAAAAATTGGACCAGACATGATTGGCAAGATTCGAACGCGTGACCTCAACCAACACACCACACGCTTCTAAAGGTCAATCTAAAGCTTTTGCTCGCGAAAAGGAATCAGGTTAAAATGTTTTAACATTACTTGATTTTCAATTCCCAAAATCCACTTCATACCCGTTAGAACCCTAATCCCCTTCCCCTCAAATTCGATCGATTGAGATGCAGATTGTTACGGATCGAAACCATTGCAAGGTATGGGACTTGTCCCACATCGGTTGTATGGGCAATTGATGTGCGGTTT
Organism: Mikania micrantha; assembly: GCA_009363875.1. Taxonomy (NCBI): domain Eukaryota; kingdom Viridiplantae; phylum Streptophyta; class Magnoliopsida; order Asterales; family Asteraceae; genus Mikania; species Mikania micrantha. Next base: position 42,133,402 of record CM018683.1, on the reverse strand, counting down.
ATAAGTCAAATGGGCTCTCTCACCCATCAGACTAGTCTTTGGGTTGAGCTCTCCTGTTTGGCTTGTAACAATGGTATCAGAGCCAACTCGGAGTGGTGGCCCACGGAGTGTGGTGGCCTGGAGGGAGCCAGCCGTGACCAACGTGGCCGTGACCAACGAGGACGTTGGCCCTTAAGGAGGGTCGATTGTTACGGATCGAAACCATTGCAAGGTATGGGACTTGTCCCACATCGGTTGTATGGGCAATTGATGTGGGGTTTATAAGTCAAATGGGCTCTCTCACCCATCAGACTAGTCTTTTGGGTTGAGCTCTCCTGTTTGGCTTGTAACACAGATCGTTAAGAAAATCATGGGGCTATTGTTTTGTATCCATAGATGATTAAAATGATGTGTGAATTTCTTACCTTAGTTTGCTATTTCGTGAGTTTTGATGTGGAGACCGAGACGCATGACCGTGGCTTTTTGCTCATCTGATTTGTGATGAATTGAGTTTGTGGGTGAGATATGATTGCACAGACAATTTCGCAGAGTTCAAATGGATTTGTAGGTTTGATTAATTGTTAGTTTTATAATTTTTTATACGATTTCGAATTGAACGTCGAGTTTGGTATTCTTGGTAACAATTTGCACGATTCCAGGCTGTAAATAGCCATAATGGTGATTGATATCGAATCACGTGTTTAAATCGTTGCCTAAATTGACTTAATCGAGCTGTCGCCGTGTAGAAATAGCTGGAATTGAACTCGGGTCGAAGAGGTGTTGGATCGGGTGGAGGGAGATCCATGGGTGAAAGAGGAGGAAACTTGGGGGTTTGACAAAAACAGCCCCTCCTCTTTTCCTCTCTATGGATAGTTTCGAATTTTTACACCTTTTACCCCTCAACTTTTGTTAACCCCTTTCTAATTGTTATAACTTTAAATTTTATTACTAATATAATGTAGTTATGTTTTTCTAAATTTTAAAATTATATACTTAAAACATAATTATTTGTTTTATTTATTTATAGTTTATAGAATTTAATTATGATTAAAGTTAATATAAGTTTGTAAACATTTTGTTTACCATATATATATATATATATATATATATATATATTTAAAATTTCATAATTAAAATTTTATTTGTTTAATTTATTTATTTATAAATAAATTCTAAATATTACGAGGTTTCTTCTAAATCTATTAACTTTAATAATATGTTTTTGTTTATATTAAATAAATTCACATACATAGATATATACATACATATGTATATTAAAGATGTTTAAATTTGTTTTCTCATATGTATAGATATATATAGATATATATGTACAACTGTATTAATAACTTATATAAAAATTTTAAATGACGTCATAAATTTTTTAATAAATACAATTGTTCATTGTAAATTATAGAAATGTTACAGTCTAACACTTAAAAACAAATAAACGTAATAATTAATCAATTCATGAGTCGGACCCTAGTCGAAGTTATAAATTAACCCAAAGCTCTGACAAACTAATACCATTTTTGGTTATTTCATAAAATAAATAATCTTAAGTTCGGGTTATAACTTGTCACACAATAAACACATTAAAATAACAACAACAACGTCGTGCACTTAAGCGAATTCGTAACTATCTGAAAAATTTATAGGGCGTAAACAAACACTTGCGACATCGAGCGCGACGATCAGAACTCGAATATGAATCAACTATGGTCTGGTATAAGCTCGTAAATATTAAAAATACTTGAGAATTGTGAAAGGGGGTTTTAAAAATATGAATAGAAAGTATGAGGGTTAAAAGTGTCATTAGCTTGAACATAAAGAAATTAATTAGATGGCAAAATCGTGAATAAGCCTTCTCTTTGTAAAACTTTTATGGCAAGAAATAACGAAATAGAAACGGCAACATTATAATTCGAAATGTCCAAAACTATTACTTCCGATCACTATTACTTCCGATAACAGTTATGGAATTTCATCACAATTACTAATCAACTCCTTCTCACCAAAAAAAAATTGAAAATACTTGAAATGAAAACCATGGCTACAATTCACAATTGAAGTAGCTGCTTCCATTCGAAGGCTTGCCGCCACCTCAAGAGAATAACAAAACCAAACTCGAAGACCATTGCTTCCATTAAGGACCGTCATCACCTTCACTCTCATTGGATCATTGTTTTCGGACAATTATCCCCTCATCATCGTAAGTAAACCCGAACACCTTTTCATATAATGCTGTTGAACTTTCGTGAATCTAAAACGTATGTAATTAAACAATAGAATTACAATATTAAATATAACATGATATGATATGGGCAATCATTCGAATTATACTTCAGATTGCACGGCATCACGCATGAACAACTATAGGTGGTGTGACCCAGGTTCGAATACGGTTAAAACCAGCTTTGGCCTTTAAACTTCATATTTTTTGCTATTATTTTACTATCATTTTTTTTTTGGAAAATTTATGGAATTTTTCGTATTATATTTTTATTAATTTTGCTATTTAAATAGTTTTAAATATTTAAAACTGCCAAAAAACTTTTAAAATTCTTAAATTTTTACAGAATTTATATTTGATATTTATAAACATTCTAGAAAATTTAAAAAATAATTGTTTTCTTTTTTTTTTTAAATTTATATTTAAATTATTAGAATAAACTTTAAAAGGTGAAAATTAATAATAAAATCATATAAAAATTCAGAAAATTTTTTTTAATATTATGAAATCATTTTATGAGAAATAATCATTTTTATTATTTAATTATTTATTTAAAAAATCAATATTTAAACCTGTTTTAAACTTATTTTTTAAGAAAATACATATACATTTATTTTGAATAGTTTAAATAAAATATTCGGAAATAAATTATAAAAATATGGAACAATATTTTATTAATATTTTAAATAAAATATTATAGAGATTATTATCAATGTTATGAAACACAATAATATTAGTTTATGTAATTCAAAGAATTGAATTTTAAAACTTATTGAAATATTTTATTTGTCATATGCAAATAAAATATTATCTATATAACGTTTGAGTAAACAAATCATATTTATAAAACCTTTCTTTTATAATTATTTAAAATTATAAAATGGGGGTTTAAGAATTCTAAATTGAGTTTTTGCATTTTAGGAATATTTAATAAGATAGGCATAGACTTTTTAGGTTCATATGTGAAGTTTAGAGCTTATTCAAAATCATATTACAATATAGGGTGAATTGTGATATCACAAACCTTCATCCTACTCAATAACTTATTTGGAATCAAAGCTTAACAAGTGAGTTTCTTATACTCCCTCTTTACATTTTTTGTAGATTTTGGGATGTTACACATGTATTATCAAACATGTTATTCTTTATTCGTAAACAAATACAAGGATACAATACTTTAGTTTAAGATAGAATTAGATTTGAATGCTATGTGTTGCCTACTTGTTTGTATATCTATGTGTTATTATTATTGGGATAATCATATACAATACATTAGTACTAGTAGCCTTTGATAAACATGACTTATGTCATTGTTTATATTGAAGGTGAAATTGCTAAAAACATTTAGTATTATTAGCAGTTTTTCTTTAGTGACTTTATGTCATTATGCTAGAAAAGGTGAAATTGCCAAAATCATATCATCAAACATTGTGGAATACATATATATTTAGATCTATTCTTATTAGACTATAGTTGCGTCTTATTTTATATATATTGTGACACCCCGTAAATTACAGGTCAGCATCTTGTTTAATTAAATGTTTATTTAATTGTTAATTGCATACGTGGCACTAGAATTAGCTTAATTTAGTGTGACACGTGGCATGGCAGTACAAACACTGACACAAACACGATAATTCGGTGAATTATCGCAACACGCACACACGCGTCAAAGAAAACACGAACGTTGGTGAACGTGTAGCACATCGTGTAACAAAACACTAGAAAACCTCAGAAACGCTCAAACATTGAACTTGAAAGTTCAAACGATGTCGAATAATAGTTCGTAAGCGTGAAAACGGCGAAGAACGAGCCAAACCATTGAAATTGGGCCTATCGGGCTCTTCGTGGACTCGTCACGGTACGCGACGGACCTCAGAGAAGCCCATGGCGGTACGTGATGGATGAGCGGGGAGTTTGAATTCACGAAATCCATCGCGGTACGATGAGCATCTTTTTGAAGCGCTCGGCGGTACGCTACGACACCCAGTCGCCAAAATCTTTATAAAACCAAGATAAATCATATACTCTACTCTCATCATTTTATTTGAGCTTGCACGCCATATCCCGGCCTTATCACCTCCAGGACACCCTGTAACTCCTCTCTAGCAGCCATTGAAGTCCATTTGAAGCTCAAGACTTGAAGAGTTGAAGCGTCTCAACCACAAGGAACCTTGAAACCACCACCATCCTCTTGAATCTGCATCACTCGTTGTTCCAGGAGCTTGGGGGATTGAGATCATCACCATTATCATCTTCTTGAAGCTTTAGAAGGTAGCATCACATTTCTAGTAGCTTAAAAACCCTACTACACACACATGCGTGCATTAGATCACACATGCAAGCTCTCTAGCCTTGCATGCACGAATTTCTTGATGCATGAATCTGTATTTGTTGATTTTAGGATGTATATTGATGATCTAGTATGATTTGGTGACATATCTTGATGATCCATGATAATGTGTATATGTAAAATGCAAGATTTGGTCATGAATAGGTGAAAAACCTACATGCACGCATGATATAAGATTGTTAGATGAGTTTTTGATGATTATTGATGTTATTGGTAATGTACTTCCTGATTTGGTATTGTCAAGATGATTAAAATATGAGCATTTGCAATACTTGCTATTATTAGTAACTTTTAAGTTACAACTTGATGATATGTATGGAAACATGATCATCCATGTGTATGGATTTGTTCGTAGAATGATTATATGATGTTAAAATGCTAAGAAAAATGATTTGGGATTTGATTGTGGTCATATTTGGCCTAGTTACTAAATATCGTAACTTTTGTGGCTTAAAGGTTGAAAGATAACGATTTGGTCTAGATTGACATGTTTTGATGTTGTTAAATGATATTATTTGAAGATTTTTGGCATAAGGATGGTCTAGGAATGCTTAGAATAATCATTTGAATAATATTTGTCATAGTTACTATTTTTAGTAACTTTATTTTGTGAAATATTGATTTAGGAATGCTATGTATGTTACGTGCTTGATAAATGGTTTAACATGACTTGATACGATTATTGTATGTTAAGTTAGATGGTTTCCGATGAAAATCATACTAGATTTAGAAACTTTCCTTTTTAGGAAACTTTAATGTGTAAAAACGACTTGTAAGTGCATTCGATCGCCTATGGCAACGTGCTATGTGCTAACATGATCACGTAGGATTAACAAGCATGCTAGAACTTTAAAAACGATATGTGTTATAGGACTTGCTAAAAATGGAAACTTACTATAAATAGTAAGTTGTCCATGAACGCGATTTGCGCGTTTTGCATACGACGAACACAATCACGAATGTTACACGAATCACAACCGACACACGGTTCAATAACGGGTCATTGACTTGACACGGTCAAACACGGTTAAACACGAGTAAACACGGTTAAACACGAGCAAACATGGCCAATGTGGACCGACATGGACAAACATAACAACCGAGGGTTGTTGAGCACAAACACGAGCACGAACATGAACACGGTCACTTACACGAACTCACATATGGTATACAATATAGGTAGCCGGTGACCGACACATCTTCATGCAGGAGCTTACGCTTTTGTTTTTTCGATCACTACTAAGGTGAGATTACGGCCCCTCTTTACTCTTTTACAAACTTTTCAAATAGAGGGAGAATACTTGTTGAATCGAGTCAAACATTATACTTGTACAAACATTATGTGTATGTTGTTTTATTTGACAGGCATAAGTGTTGCAATCGTAACAAGCCCTCACAAAGTCTTACCGTTAATGTACAAACAACGAGGTGAGTTTGAATAGACCTGTTTGGGTGTGACGAACCCCACGTGGCACAATACTGACCGGAGGTCGGGACACGTGAAATCTCGACCTATCTTGCTATGTTATTACGAGGCATAGCGGAGGCAAGGACTAACAAGTCTAGTTCGGTAGTGACGCACTGACACTTGGAGCCTAGGGCTCGGGACTAACATTTAATAAACAGCATGACACATGTTTTCTTATTATTTATGTATATCAAAACCTGTGAACTTACCAACCAATGTGTTGACACTTTTTCTTAAACTTGTTTTCTCAGGTAACTAACAGCTTATGGAATTTAGGATGCACTTAAGGAATGAGCATAGGGTCATGTGCATTTCATTTCATGACATTTTGAACAAACAATATTTATTTTGTTATGTACTTTGAAACAATGTAGTGTTTGACATTTTGTTTCCGCTGCAACATTAAACATATTTCCGCTGCATGTTTAAACTTATTATTTTCCGTTGCTTATTATATAAACTGTTTGGTTGTATGTATGTCAAACCATGTATTTTGAAACACATATAGAGTTGTTTTATATGACCATGAGCTGCGATTCTGGCCACGTCACACCCAAGTGGATTGACACCACGCTGGGAATTTGGGGGTGTGACAGACTAGTATCAGAGCCTTGGTTATAGAGAACTAGGTTTGCATGTAGTAAACTTAGACTATAGCCATTGCTCAACTATAGACATAACACTTAGACATTGCACAATAATATGTTATTATTATTATCTGTTACTTTCTAATTTAAGATTTCAGGATGGCCAACAACGACAATGGGATAAACCCGGGGAAACGCCCCACGGAGTATGAGCTGACGGAGGAGGACCGTCTGAGGATCCGGGATATCGCATTCCGAGTGGATGCAGAGGAGACTGAGAGAGCGCGTCTAGCGAAACACGCTAGATCATGGAGTTGGTACCCTACGACTGTATGGGACTGGATTGTGGAGGAGAGAGTACCTCTCCCACGGCTATCGAGTGATGTTCCAAGCACACATCGACTACCGGCATTCGATGTGCCACTCGAGTGGGCTTGTGCGGCCCATGTTGCCCGATCAGCTCGGGAGGTGCGTAGGACGCGCGAGCTGGAGGAGGAGGTTAGAGTTCTCCGTGAGGAGAACCACCACCTCCGAGGACTGGTGAACTACCTACAGAAGCAGGTAGTGGATGAGATTGCAGCACTCCGGAACGGGCAGCACAACTGGAGGAACATCAAGGAGAAATCGCTACAGTGGTTCAGGAACAAGGTGGGCAACTAGCTGCGGTGGAAGTCGCGAACGAAGAGAACCAGGCGATACTCCAGGACGCTTGGGCGGAACAGCTCATCATGGAGCCCGAGCAGGAGCAGGAGCCTCAGTTCGAGGCCGAGGACCTCGAAGAAGGTGACTTCGATGAGGACCCCAATGAGGATCCTGAGGAGAACCAGGATGACGGTCCCGCGGATAGTGGAGATTCACGCTCCACGATTGCTTCGGATTAGTTAGATTTCTCTATTTTCAGTCTACTTTACTTTTGTACGCCTATGTAAGCGGGATGTGCTCATACAAATCATTTTAGTTGTATTTTGTTTTGAAATATCATTGTACTTCAAGCTGATATTAATGAAATGATGTTTTGTTTTCATTTACTTTGTATCTTGATCATGACTACCACTAACATGACATCTAACATGATACTTGACTAGCACTCTAACCAATGATGGCTAACACTCTATCCCTTCCGTATAGAAACCGACAATGACGGGGAGAGGAACGCATGCCCGACAGCACAAGTGACAAATCGGCGCGTGTCACACCCCGGGCTCTCGGTGGCCCGGGCGCTGCGACCCGATTGGTTTCATGGATAAATACAGTCTCGGTCAGAGTTTATTATTCATTTTGATATGTTTCAGCGGAAGCGTTGTTTCATAACTTCATAATTTTCAAATAATTCACATGCATGGATGTGAAAACCGTTTTCCATGATTTATAAAAAGTTTATACGCTTGGGTATGAAAACCCTCACTGTCACTTTTTGTAAAACATACTCATAGGTATGAAAAACCACATTTCGTTATTTGTAATTAACTTTTCAGGATTTCATAAAATTTCATACGCATAGGTATGAACACTATCATTTCATATTATTGTAAACCGGATTTTTACAAACACATAATTTCAATTCATTTTATAATATCCGGTTTATACATGACTTGGAGGCATAGCTACAATAGCTCCATGGTCTCACCATAAGATCCTATTCAAGGCATCATAGGCCAAGAATCTCTAATCTTGCTTCTCTTATACATTTTATAATTACCTGAAAAATTTTTGAAAATAAAACGTCAACATAATGTTGGTGAATACAAATAACCGACTCGATATGTAAGCATAGCATGTTCGGTCCTTTAACCATAATTATTATTGGCCATACTACACATTTAGCAGGTTATTTCACTGATCGATACAACTACTGCATACACTGGTTTATAACTGTCACTGGTTAGGAACTACAGCGCAGCGCGTCTTACGTTTTGTTCCCTCCAGCCCACAGCTGGTCACTGGTTAGGTTGCCTGCGGAGTACGTCTTACGTTTAACCTTCCAGCCCACCTGTACTAGCCACATATGGGAATTTCACCCATATGCGGATACGATTTGCAAATCATACGTATACTAATAGCCTAAATGCTGGTCACGTAGTATCCCTTTATACGTCAAAGTTTAAACATACTAAGCTCAAAAATTCATTTATAAATTTAAAAAGAAGTTAAATGTATTCACCTGAATTTTTGGTTGGTTGTGTGACAACTCAGAACTTCTCAATATAAATTTGGGCAGCGTTTCTGCTTAATATATCCTTATAGTTATTTGCAAAGATGATCCCTGATCCATATTTTTCTGCTCTTAAAATAAATCATAATCAACATAATTTTTTTTTTTGTGTAGTCGGAGCTTAAACCTAACCTTATAGGTTAATATTATACGAAACTTAAATTTATAAATTAAACTATGATATTAAAATACATACCTAACTACGTATACTGAACATACGTAGAGATGGTTGAAAATGCATTGAAGCAATGTGATCTCCTTAATTTGCATTAGTTCGTCTTTCTAATTAGTTAACAAAAAAATTAATTGAATTTATCAAATCACGGTAGAAGCTTTATGAGCTATTGTATTTGTAAGCTTCCTTAACCGACTTATTGGTGACTATGTGTAAAATTGAAACTACATTCTTATCACAAAATCACTAAAATTGCACCATCACCTTCTGCACAATCACACGTGCACCTTACTCAATTTTTTTTTTATTATGGATAAGTGTATTCTCATTGTTTTATATTTTGTTGACTTCACACACAATCACACGTACACATACCTTTCATATATAGGTATTATTATTATTATTATTGTTATTATTATTATTATTTTTATTATTACAATTATTATTATTATTATTATTATTATTATTATTATTATTATTATTATTATATTATATTATATTATATTATATTATATTAAATTAAGCTCAAATTTTATTTTACTCTGATAACTTTTCAAATATTGAGTTTTATAAAATTATAAATATACGGTTAGAACCTACTCATTTTTATATACGTTTCGACATAAGTTTCGTTAAAAACGGATCAAGATCAAATATAATATATTTTAATATTATTACTATTATTTAACTGACTCTTGACTAAACTTAATGATTGTTTAGACATCTGTTTATTTCTAATAATTGTTTTATCATACGTATTCGTATAAACGAACACTAATATATTTTTTTTATTATTTATTTTTGAACACTCATTTCTAGTCTTATATTTTTGAATAATCATATTTATAAAATAAACTATTTTAATTATTAGACGAGACCTTCTGATTCAATTAACCGTTTCTATTATTATATTTTTAAATAAAAATATTTTAGTAATGAATACGAGTATTTTATTTATACTCATAAAACGAGATGTTACAGCGCGGCCACCATCAAGATGATGGTTGATCGCCGGGTCAATAAGGCGATTGTTGAATATGAAGTAAGTCGCCTGCACAGTGAAACAAGCGGAACCAACAACGGTACTAACACTTGCCTAACCCGACTAACATAGTGTAGCTAACTCCATCACTAACACACAACATTGGTTACTGACACACGACAGCACCAACAAAGGATGCTCATTCAAGACTTTTCTGAGCTGCCACCCCCATACTTTCAAGGGAACAAAAGGAGCCGTGGGAATGCTCCAATGGGTGGAGAAGGCAGAATCTATCTTCTCAATGTGCGAGTGTGCAGATGAAAACTGGGTCAAACATGCAACTGGTACTCTTGAGGGACCGGCCCTCACGTGGTGGAATACCAATGTCCAAACACTGGGTTTGGACGGTGCTAACTCAATGACCTGGGAAGATTTCACGAGGATGCTACAGGAAGAGTATTGCCCAAGAAACGAGGTCAAGAAGTTGGAGGAAGAATTTTGGGTTCATAAGATGGTGGGATCAGAGATTGAACAATACTGCACTCGGTTCCATGAACTGTGCAAGTTATGTCTGGGGATGGTGACCCCCGAATACAAGAAGATCGAACAATTCATCAGTGGACTGCCCGAGCAGATCCAAAGCATGGTCACAGCTTCCGACCAGACTCAAATCCAACCCACCATCCGACTGGCACACAAACTTACCGATCAAGCAGTGGCTCAGGGAAAGCTACCCAAAAGAGGTGAACATCTGAATCCTCTGGAAAGCCACAAACAGAAGCGGGAACCCATCCATCACCAAACTCACTCATCACACCAGCAACAGTTCAGGCCAGCACCTACAAGAGCTTTCACTGCTACCCAACCTAACTACAAGGGGAAGTGTGTGTACGAGGGAAAATACCCTCTATGAAACCGATGCTTTTACTATCACTTTGGGCAATGTGAGAGATACAGTTTCCTGAAGTGCGGGCGACATGACCATATGGCCAAGGACTGCAGGACAAAGCTACACAACAACAACAACAACAACCCCAACCACAACCAGAACAAAAACCAGAACACTCTCAAGGGGTTTTATGAATGTGGAAAACCGGGGCACATGCGAAGGGATTGCCCGCAGTTAAAGAAGGCTGGAGGAGGTGCAGCCAAGGGTCGAGCATTCATGATTGGCTCGGGAGAAGCCAAAGACGACCCAAACATCGTAACCGGTACGTTCCTTTTAAATAATGTCTATGCTAGTATATTATTTGATACCGGTGCCTATAGGAGCTTTATATCTAGTGAGTTTAGCAAATTTCTTGATACTACCCCGACACCACTAGATTATAAGTATACCGTAGAATTAGCTGACGGAAAACTGATCGAAACGCAACACGTCTTTCGAGGATGCCTCATGGTCTTGGCGGATCACGAGCTCGAAATCGATCTGATCCCGGTAACTCTCGGGAGCTTCGATGTGGTCGTTGGAATGGACTGATTATTCGCAAACCAAGCTGAGATAGTGTGCAATGAGAAGATCGTATGAGTTACGTTGCCGAACGGGGAACAGATCTCGATTCAGGGAGAACGAAGAGGGATACCTTTAAACATCATGTCTTGCATGAAGGCGAGCAAGTATTTGCAGAAAGAGTACAACGCTATACTGGCCCTCATCACTAAACAACCAAATTCAGAGAAGGGGATCGAGGACATTGTTGTAGTCCGCGACTTTCCTGATGTATTTCCCGAGGATCTACCTGGATTACCTCCGAAACGACAAACCGAGTTTCAGATAGACCTCACCCCAGGAGCAGCAGTAATTGCCAAAGCACCATACCGATTGGCGCCAACAGAAATGCAAGAACTGTCTAACCAGCTGCAAGAGCTGTTAGACAAAGGATTCATCAGGCGAGCTTCTCGCCTTGGGGAGCACCCGTCTTATTCGTGAAGAAGAAATACGGATCATTCCGTATGTGCATCGACTATAGGGAGCTGAACAAGGTAATGATCAAGAATCGATACCCGTTACCACGAATAAACGATCTATTTGACCAGTTACAAGGGTCAAGCTACTATTCGAAGATCGATTTGAGATCGGGTTACCATCAACTGAGGATACAAGAAGACGACATTCCTAAGACTGCCTTTAGAACCCTATACGGACACTACGAATTTGTGGTCATGCCCTTCGGATTGACCAATGCACCAGCTGTATTCATGGATCTCATGAATAGGGTGTGCAAACCCTATCTCGATAAATTCGTAATAGTGTTCATCGACGATATCCTAATCTACTCTAAGAATCAGGAGGAACATGCTGAACATCTAAGGCTTATCTTGGAATTGTTGAAGAACGAGCAACTATACGCGAAGTTTTCCAAATGCGACTTTTGGATTCGCGAAGTCCAATTTCTTGGACATGTGGTTAATGAGAAGGGAATACATGTAGACCTAGCCAAAATCGAAGCCATCAAAAACTGGGAAGCACCAAAGACTCCAACCAAGGTGCGACAATTCCTAGGATTGGTGATGTGTCGGTTTATATATATAGAAAATGATTGTTCAACACTATCGAGTAATAAATCGAAATAACCTAAAACGAACTACACACTACAGGCAAGTGTACCTGACGTATGAAGTATAGCTAAGGAAAGTCCGGATATCGAACCTAAGGACACTGAATCTAAGAATTAACCCTAAATAAAGACAAAGCTAAAACTAAATAAGGAAATTTGTGTTTTTAAGAAAAGTGTTTTATAAGAAAGAAATAGAGAAATAATATAACCTCGACAACTGAAACAAATTGAGAAACGAAGAAATCAGATAAGGAAGGGTACTACCTAGACTTGGAATCCTAACGGTAACTTTAACAGTTTCGGGAATGAGATACAGGATATAACCGGTCAATAAAGATATGACAACTTAGGAAACACTCAGACACATTAGATCACAAGGTCAGTTTCACTAATACTAAAGAATGTTCCAAAGAGTCATGTGAAAGATCACCGGGATGTGTAATGGATTACCTAGTCAGTCTCTCCAAACACGGATCGTTTAAGGATCCAGAAGATCGTATCACGTGGTCAGTTTCACCAATCTCAATACATCAAAAGTGTAAGGATGTATAGGAATCAATCAAATTATATAAGTTAATACCTTGAATCGCAAGGAATTCTAAGGAATAAACAGGAAAACCCGATGGTCACGTAATTTGCCTGAAAAACCCTAAAACCCTAATAATCCAAATTCCCTTACGTGATTAGTCTCAGGAATGATAATCCTACTGTTTATAATCCAATTACAAATAATATCCTAAGGTTTAATTGGCCAAAGCAAACCCAAATAGAATTAGATACGAAATCTAAGCCTAAAACTGATAAAACCGGTCAAAACACGTGGTAAACAACCAAGACTTATCAATTGGACATAATCATACATTTATATATCATCATAACATCAATAAATAATCAATATTACCCATATATAATCTGATTCTAATCATAAACAATCGAAATCCCATAAAAACAAACCCGAAAACCGAATAAAATCAACCGATCGTCATCCAAATCTAGGTAATACAATGAGTTTAGCCAAGAAACATGTTTAGAACATTAATAATGAAAAACATTCAGAAACATGTTCATGGATTCGAGTACAAACGAGAAATAATCAAGAAAACAAGAAAAAGAACCCGAAAACGCGTTTCCGGACACTTTCATATGCGTTATGAGCCTCCCCCGAGCATCCAATTCAGCCCCAAACCTTCAAAATCTTCAAAAATATGTTTCTTTTTCGTTTCCAGCCGTCATGGGGTGATTAAAATTGAAATTAGGGCTTCAAAATAGTTTAAATAGGTGATTTTAGGCATAGGGTCGCGATCTGGGCCAAATTGGTGTGTCAAAGGCCCAAAAGGGGTCCAAAAGCTGGTTTAGAGTCCAAAAGGGAGTCGATCAGGCCTGGTCAAAGCTGGTCAACGCGGGTCAACATGCTCTAGAGCTGGTCAAACGCATGCTGGGTCAAGAAAAGGGTCAAATTCGGGTTATGATGGGTCAAACGCGGGTCAGGGTGCTGATCCATGGGTTTTAGGGCTATGTGGCGCCCTGTGGTGCTGCCACATGTCCCAAAGCCTTCATACTTACCAGAATTGCATTTTCACACCCTGGAACTTCTGAAATACATTTTTAAGCCCCGAAACTTCCTGAAATGCTACAAAAAGTCCCCAAAACTAGAATTCATATTTTTAGCTTCCAAACTTTATGAAAATTATTCCGAGCTTCGATTTCTTCGTAACTACGAACGTTTATTTCGCGAAACCTATAAAAGTTGCATAAAAAAATTAAAATTAACATTGAGAAAAAATTATTAAAATCTAATAAAAACTAAATAAAAAGCTAATAAAATAAGATAAAATAATATAAAATAAATACTAAAATGATGTGTAAATAATGACCCATCAAAAATCCCCACACTTGAACTTTGCTTGTCCCTAAGCAAACCTAAAGCAACGCAAAACGAAACCTAATTCAAAAACGTTTCACATTAGACAAAACCAAGCATGAGTTTACGAATCAATTAAACAATCAATCACAAGACTTACAACGGTCAATAGATTTACAACCCAATCAGACATCAATGAAGCGCGTTTAAAACATGGGATTTCCTAATCAAGATTCACCTATTTGTCAAGAATACAACCATTTACGTTCACACCCTCACAATTGTCACTCGACACTCGGTTAAATATACGGATTTTTGCAAGTGAACTCTCATAACCTAACACTGCAACACTGCTAACATAAGCTTGTGCTATAATCAAATCTCCACATTAAATCAAGAGTAACACAGATCAAAAGGACTTTCAAAGGTAGGCTTAGGCTAAGGGTAGGTAATGTATGGTTTTAAAGTGGCTAAAACACAAAAGAAAAATCCGGTAGTTGACTTTATTCACAAACAAGAATTTAAACGAAACAAACTACCACACTTGGTCCTTTTTTTTGACCTTTTATTCACACATTTCACTCTTTCTTCTTTTTATTTTTTTTCATTTTCTTTGGTTTTTTTTATTTTTCAACTAGAAACAATCAACATAAACATATAGTTGTGAACTAACCGGATGTCTTGAAATAAAACTGGGCAATCAAATGAAAAGGGTTTAGGCTCAACAGGGTGTCTACTTGGTATATTTAAGGGTTTAAAGCAACAGAAATAGAAAAGGCTATAAAATGGGTGAACCTAATGCCTTGATCTTCTCTGTGTCAGATCTCAATAAAGTCTCAAATTGTATACAAGCACAAGTTCTAAAGCAATGCAATAGGTAGGTCAAATCACACACAAACGAATCGGTGAATATATAAATACTGTTAAGGCTCAAAATCTCATGGGAAATGTGTGGAATAGGGTTAACGATATGAGCATAAATAGTTTTCAACTATCAAACAGTTTTCACTATCATAAGAATCCCAAACCCATAAGTTTTGAAAACAAGTCCAATTGGGAAAACTTTATCACGCAACTTAAAGACTAATTGTATAACAAACTCAATAACCCATGCCGACTCGCCTTTTGTTAACGATTTACAATGAATTAGACGTGTTAATCAATAGCAAAAGGTAACCAAGGCTAACAAAAGTTCAAGCTTTATTTTATTTTTGGTATTTTCAAAATTTTTCAATTTTTTTTTCATTTTTTTTTCAGAACTAGACTCAAAAGAAGAAATAAAAAGAAAGGAATTTCCCCATCCCCACACTTGAAACACACATTGTCCCTAATGTGTCTAAAAACAGGGAAAAACTAAGACTGAAATAAAAATAAACTGATAAACGACAGTAACAAGAAAGAGAAAGTGGTACTTCCCTGACATGCAATCCATGCAAACGCGTAAGCTCCATAGTGACCTGCTGAGATCCAAGTAAAATGAAACAACCATAACAGTACCTGGGATCCTGTAACAAATGCTCTTGCGTGACTGCATGGCTCGACAATCAGGTTAGCACACAAACAAACATAAAATAAAACAACTAAAAATAATAAATAAAAAATAAAAAAACTAAAAATGTACATAAATGTGGGTTGCCTCCCAATAGCGCTTGTTTTATTAACGAGTCTTCAGCCAGACTCGGACCCACACCCATATCTATGGGGGGTCAAAGCAGACAGTCTTACCCCCGTACTCAGTAAACATCCGGGGGCGGCGATGCTCGTATACATAGCCACCGCCTGAGTCCTCAAACTCAGAGTTCCTATCAGAGCCAAAGTCCCTCAACATGAAAGCTCCTAGTCGTGGGGATCCGTGTGAAGCTGCGTGATCCCCACACTTGGACTTTACTTTATCAACAAATCCACTGTAAACCACCCCTATGTCGGGTGGTTTATCTCTCACTAGCACCTGGTACTCAATATCAACATTTTGTGCAACCAAGTGCTCCTCCCCACTAACATAGGTACTGGTAAGAGGCATATGTGTATCAACAAGGCACAAGGTGCCTTTCTGCTCTGTTGTCTCCCTCTTACCATTCTCAAAGGTCACCGACTCGTTCTCAACTTGTAAGGTCAACCTACCATCGCCCACGTCTATCAATGCTCTCGCAGTGGCTAAAAACGGACGACCTAAGATTAGTGGTACCCTTTCATCCTCCTCCATATCCAAGATCACGAAGTCCACGATAAACAAGAATTTATCGATCTTCACTAACACATTCTGCACTATTCCCCTAGGATACTTCACTGATTTATCTGCCAGCTGTATGGTCATGCGTGTCGGCAACGGCTCGCCTAGGTTAAGCTTAGTAAAAATCGAATAGGGCATCAGATTAATACTAGCACCTAGATCTGCCAATGCATAGCTGACAGACGAGCCACCCAAATCACACGGGATAATAAAACTACCCGGATCACTCATCTTCTGCGGTAGCTCTTTCGGTGATCCTGCAAAACATCTATCACTTAGTGTTACAGCTGAGATCTCCTCCCAATTCTTCTTCTTCATCAGGAGATCTTTTAGAAACTTAGCATATTTGGGCATATGCTGTAACACATCAGAAAATGGAAGGTTCACCTTAAGCTGCCTGAACAACTCAAGAAACTTCCCATACTCCTTCTCATTCTTTTGCTGAAGGATTCTTGCTGGGTATGGCACCCTGGAGAGATCAATTTCCACTTCCTTCTGCTTCTTCTTCTCCACTGGAGGGTGCACAGGCTGTGCGGTACTTGCTGGGCTTAGCCTAGTAGGGTGCACCTTACCTGAAACCTCTACCTCAATCTCCTCATCCACCGGTTCCTCTTCCTGAACCGGCTCAGCAGACAACTCCTCTTCACCCATAGACTTGCCACATCTAGTAGTGACTGCATTCACAAAACCTTTCGGATTTTTCTCTGTGTTTCTTGACGAGTCACATGGCTTCCTCTCTTTAAGTTGATTAGCCAACTCTTCTAACTTCCTGTCCAAACTCAAAATGGTTGCCCCTTGGGTCTTAATTAGCTCATCATGTCTAACAGTAACAGTCTGATTGGCAGCAATAACCTGTGTCAGCATTTGTGTCTGTTGGACCATTAACTCCTCCAATCTAGCCATCCTCTCATCAGTAACACCACTCTGCTCATGCGGATGCAGATTGAACCCAGATGGGTTCCCATTCTTCCATGTAAAATCAGGCTGGTTTCTTCCTCCCGAGTTATAGGAATTGCCATAGGCATTTCCCGGACCCCGGTTAAAATTACCAGCAAACTTCACCTGCTCATGAGAATCATCGGCCAACATAGGGCATTGTCGAGTATCGTGGCCTCCTCTACAAATCTCACATTTAGCATTTCCCTTCGTCTGCAAATCCTTCACCATCTTGGTGAGTGCCTCCACCTGTGCTACCAACGCAGTGTTAGAGTCTACAGGCAAGACTCCAGATCTTTGAACAGTGGCCTTCCCTCGGGTGGGATACTGATAGCTGCTCATGGCCATGTTCTCAAATAATTGCAGACACTCCTCAGGGGTTAGATTGGTAAGCAAGTTACCCCTAGTAGTAGAATCGAGTGTGTGTCTGGTGGCAAAGGTGACTCCGTTGTAGAATTTCTCGACTAAAGCCCAATTTTCCAATCCATGATGCGGGCACTTATTCAAGAGCTCTTTGAACCTCTCCCATGTGGTGAAGAAGCTCTCTCCCTCCTCCTGCTGAAAAGAATGGATAAGACTTCTCAAGCGAGCAGTCTTTGTAGGAGGGAAGTACTTAGTCAATAACATCTCCAGCATCTCGTCCCATGTAGTGATTGATCCAGTAGGAAGGGACTCAAGCCAAGTGATGGCTTTGTCCTCAAGTGAGAATGGGAAAAGACGCAGAAAGACCGCATCATCAGAGACACCCTTGATCTTGAAGGTGTCACATATACGAAGGAATTGCCCAACGTGGGCATTTGGGTCCTCATCAGGCAACCCATGAAACTTAGGAGAATGAATGATAAGATTGATGATCTGAGCAGGAATGTGCCAGTTGTCCTCGGTGACAACTGGTCGAGCAATAGAAGATCGAGTGCCGGCAGGAGTTGGCTTGGCATAATCAGCTACCGTTCTCCTTGGTGGAGCGGCCATGTCAGTAGAATGCAAAGGTAAGTGACGAAGTCTAAACCTTCGGTGAAACTCTCTCTCCGGCTCGTCAAATGAAGCAAACTGTGGTGGACTGCTGAGACGGGTTTGGTGCATACAATGCACAGAATTGGTGAGAAAGAATGACACAAACTCAACAAAACAAAAAGGAAAACGACTAACTAGAAGAGAAAATAAAACCTAGAAATAAGATCTTACTAAAAATGGAAACCTGCCAAAAATAGCAGCTGCTAAAAATGGAAAGTCCTAAAAAGACTCAAAACTGCTAAAAACTGACACTTACTAAAAATAGAAAGTTTCTAAAAATGGAAAGTTGATATGAATGGAAACTTACTAAAAAAATACGAAGAAAGAAAGAAAAAACCTAAGGCGAATCTAAGAATTACCGTGTCCCCGGCAACAGCGCCAAAAACTTGATGTGTCGGTTTATATATATAGAAAATGATGGTTCAACACTATCGAGTAATAAATCGAAATAACCTAAACCGAACTACACACTACAGGCAAGTGTACCTGACGTATGAAGTATAGCTAAGGAAAGTCCGGATATCGAACCTAAGGACACGGAATCTAAGAATTAATCCAAATTAAAGACAAAGCTAAAACTAAATAAGGAAATTTGTGTTTTTAAGAAAAGTGTTTTATAAGAAAGAAATAGAGAAATAATATAACCTCGACAACTGAAACAAATTGAGAAACGAAGAAATCAGATAAGGAAGGGTACTACCTAGACTTGGAATCCTAACGGTAACTTTAACAGATACAGGATATAACCGGTCAATAAAGATATGACAACTTAGGAAACACTCAGACACATTAGATCACAAGATCAGTCTCACTAATACTAAAGAATGTTCCAAAGAGTCATGTGAAAGATCACCGGGATGTGTAATGGATTACCTAGTCAGTCTCTCCAAACACGGATCATTTAAGGATTCAGAAGATCGTATCACGTGGTCAGTTTCACAAATCTCAATACATCAAAAGTGTAAGGATGTATAGGAATCAATCAAATTATATAAGTTAATACGTTGAATCGCAAGGAATTCTAAGGAATAAACAGGAAAACCCGATGGTCACGTAATTTGCCTGAAAAACCCGAAAACCCTAATAATCCAAATTCCCTTACGTGATTAGTCTCAGGAATGATAATCCTACTGTTTATAATCCAATTATAGATAATATCCTAAGGTTTAATTGGCCAAAGCAAACCCAAATAGAATTAGATACG
This sequence comes from Mikania micrantha, assembly GCA_009363875.1. Classification (NCBI taxonomy): domain Eukaryota; kingdom Viridiplantae; phylum Streptophyta; class Magnoliopsida; order Asterales; family Asteraceae; genus Mikania; species Mikania micrantha. Next base: position 42,113,613 of record CM018683.1, on the reverse strand, counting down.
AAATCTAAGCCTAAAACTGATAAAACCGGTCAAAACACGTAGTAAACAACCAAGACTTATCAATTGGACATCATCATACATTTATATATCATCATAACAGCAATAAATAATCAATATTACCCATATATAATCTGATCCTAATCATAAACAATCAAAATCCCATAAAAACAAACCCGAAAACCGAATAAAATCAACCGATCGTCATCCAAATCTAGGTAATACAATGAGTTTAGCCAAGAAACATGTTTAGAACATTAATAATGAAATACATTCAGAAACATGTTCATGGATTCGAGTACAAACGAGAAATAATCAAGAAAACAAGAAAAAGAACCCGAAAACGCGTTTCCGGACACTTTCATATGCGTTATGAGCCTCCCCCGAGCATCCAATTCAGCCCCAAACCTTCAAAATCTTCAAAAATATGTTTCTTTTTCGTTTCCAGCCGTCATGGGGTGATTAAAATCGAAATTAGGGCTTCAAAATAGTTTAAATAGGTGATTTTAGGCATAGGGTCGCGATCTGGGCCAAATTGGTGTGTCAAAGGCCCAAAAGGGGTCCAAAAGCTGGTTCAGAGTCCAAAAGGGAGTCCATCGGGCCTGGTCAAAGCTGGTTAACGCGGGTCAACATGGTCTAGAGCTGGTCAAACGCATGCTGGGTCAAGAAAAGGGTCAAATCCGGGTTCTGATGGGTCAAACGCGGGTCAGGGTGCTGATCCATGGGTTTTTAGGGCTATGTGGCGCCCTGTCGTGCTGCAACGTGTCCCAAAGCCTTCATACTTTACCAGAATTGCATTTTCACACCCTGGAACTTCTGAAATACATTTTTAAGCCCCGAAACTTCCTGAAATGCTACAAAAAGTCCCCAAAACTTCGAGAATTCATATTTTTAGCTTCCAAACTTTATGAAAATTATTCCGAGCTTCGATTTCTTCGTAACTACGAACGTTTATTTCGCGAAACCTATAAAAGTTGCATAAAAAAATTAAAATTAACATTGAGAAAAAATTATTAAAATCTAATAAAAACTAAATAAAAAGCTAATAAAATAAGATAAAATAATATAAAATAAATACTAAAATGATGTGTAAATAATGACACATCAATTGGCAGGGTACTACCGACGATTCATTGAGGGATTCTCGAAAATTGCTCAGTCATTGACATCCCTGACACACAAAGACAAAAAGTTAGATTGAGGAGAGAAAAAGGAAGCTGCTTTTAACTTGTTGAAACAAAATTTATGTACTGCACCAATCCTATCCCTACCAGAAGGATGTGAGGACTTCGTGATGTATTGTGATGCCTCGAAACAATGACTCGGTTGCTTGCTGATGCAACACGAGAAGGTTATAGCGTACGCATCGCGACAACTGAAGGTGCATGAGAAGAAATACACCACTCATGACCTACAGTTGGGAGCCGTGGTGTTTGCCCTGAAGATATGGCGACACTACTTGTACGGCACAAAGGGTACAATCTTTACCGATCATAAGAGCATGCAGCACAACTTCGATCATAAAGAGCCGAACATGAGACAACGAAGATGTGTTGAACGTATTGGCGATTATGATTGTTAAATCAGTGCCAGAATCGTACTGGAACAGTGATCTCAACAGTGCTATGAACAGTAATCAGGTACGAACAGTACGTGTTTCATTTTATGTTAAGTCTATATCATATATCATCATCATTTCATGTTATCAAACAGAGAAACCGAACTCAGAAAACATGGTTTATCAGTCAGATAATTATCTGGCAATACAGAACCATCATGTTATTATGTGTTAGGATTTATTATGTATAAACGTATGTGAGGCTTTATAGAACAAAACAACATGGATGTCGTTACGTGAATGCTAAACCGACGGATTATTCGTATAGGTGACGATCTGTACGAATATATCAGAAAGTTTAACGTTCTGAATGATGTCCGATAATTAGAAAACCATATTGAAAAGTATAGTTATCGTCGCGTTCGTACGGGTGACGATTCGAACGAATACGCGCGACTACCGTACGATTCGATTATAAACATTAAATTTAATATTTCTGAAATTTTAAAATAAATAAAAGATATCTAGTTAATTTATTAGGAATCACAACTTAAAATAATTTTATAAATTCTATGTTAAAAACTGAGTCGTTTCGTTACGGAAACGACGAGAAACCGACGCATTTTCGCGAAAACGAGCGGAACCGGATGAAACCGGGTATGTGAAGTATTTATTATGGCAATTAAATGCCATAAACACATTCACTAACCATTCTCTCTCTCTAAAACTCATCACTCTCTCTCTCTAGAATCACTCAACTTTTCACTAAGATTTTGTGCTCATTTCTAGACGGATTCGCAAGTTTTTGATGTCAAAACGATCCCCACGCAACTTAGATCAAGGAAGTACAAGTTATTCGAGCATTCATCCATAAAATTTGAGGTAAACCTTGATTTTTATTTCGGTTTTGTGTGTATCGCGACTCCATCAACATATTATGGTGATAACCGGTTCCAAGCACTTAGAAAATAAGTAGATACACTCATAGAAACAATAGGAATATGTTGGAAATTGATTTATAACATGTTAGAGTTGTAGGAGATGATGATGGTGGTTCGCGACTCGAACGGATCAGCCGAACCTGTTAGGCGCCAATGTGAAGGTGAAGAACCCTCATGTCTGAAACGAACCTACAACGAACCTGTAGCTACCCTGCAACGAACCTATAGCCACCCTGCAACAAACCAATGGGGACAGCGAACCTATCTTGCTGGCCGAACCTCAGGATGAGCCGAACCCTACCCACGACAAAACTCCATGATCACCGAACCTTATGTTCAAACCCTTAACTGTGACAACCGGAAAATTTTTGTCTTGCAAACACTCTTGCTTCTCAAACACCACCAACAACAACCAAATTTCGGGACGAAATTTCTTTCAACAAGGGGATGATGTGACACCCGGCAATTTCAGGTAAATTGCAACTCTTACTTTCTTTACATTTCACATTCATACTTGTTGCATTTCATTTAATTATGTTTAATTAGATGAGTTGAACACAAACGACTACGAAACGATAGTTCGAGGAACTATCGAATCGTACATTGCATTGCACATTGGTTTTGGAAACCAAGTGTGGCAAACACAACACTAACACAAGACAATAATTCGAGGAGTTATTGAATTGTGCATTACACGTTGATTAGGATTAATCAAGCGTGCAAACACTTCGTTACACACGAACACAAACTATCAAAGATAATTCGAGGAATTATCGAAACACACACGAGTCTCACGAACGTTGGTGATCAATCAAACTTATGTGCTACATGTATTTGTGTGCTTGAACGAGCATTAGATGCTTTGGATAAATGTTAGGAACCGAGTACGAGCGAAATTGTATCAACGCAATCGAAAAACAAGGAAGTGGACTCATCGCGGTACGCGACGGTCCCTCGGCGAAAGGCTTCGCGGTACGCGAAGAAAATCGGGAGTCGAGACTCCCGAATCCTATCGCGGTACGCGATGAAAACTTTTGATCGGCCTCCGCGGTACGCGAAGGCCATGCAGATCAAAATTTCTTTATAATCAACCCCATCTCATTTCTATCCGGCTCCTTTGCAATTCACTCGAACTCCCACCCAAATTCTCGACCAAAACCCATCTGGAGCAAGCTTCAATCTCTGGAATCAATTGGGAAGCTATTCCTTGGTGTTGGAAGCCTTTGGAGATCAAGGAGAGTGTCGAGAACCGTCAAGAAGTTCGAAACGACCATCAAGCCAGTAGCTTGCCGTCATCAGAAGCTGTTCGAGCTTGAATCTGTAGCTCTAAGGTAGTTTTAAATGTTTACATAGTGTTAGATCGTACATGCAAGGGCTAAAAACCCACATGCAACTCCGTGTAGTTATTGTGCTCGAATGTGTTGGTGATTTGATGTATATTTGATCTAGATTTACTGATTTAGTGTTTAGATGTGTTAGAATTGGGTTTGATTGAGTTATTGGTTGATTGGATGATGATTTGGTGAACTTGCCATAAAAGGAAACTTTTATGTGCAAATCTTGGATTTGTGATAATCTAGACATGTTAGACATGTCTAGATGTTGTTAAATGCATATTGGAGTGTTTAGAAACACATTGGGATATTTGATTTTGTCAAAAACTCGATTTTGTGAAAACTTACTATAAATGGAAACTTTTGTAAATCTAGAAAGGGCTTTCGATGTTTTTGAAAGATTTGATGAACTTTGATTGTTGAAATATGTTTAGAAATGATTTCTAAGCATATTGGAAACTCTAATTTGTGAAAACAAGCATTCAAACCGACACTTACTATTTTAGGAAACTTTATTTGGGCAAAACGGCATAAATAGTGATTTATGCGCAAACGACATGTTTTAAGGGTTTAAACATATTTTGTAAACATATTGGAAGTCATTAGTGTTGTGAAATGGGATTTCATAACCACACTTTCCTAAATTGGAAACTTTCTAAAAATGGTAACTTATGTGATATGAGTCATAGGATGCATTTTGGGTGTCTTATGTGCATCAAGGCACATAAAACACAGCAATCGTGTCACCAACGATTCGTCGAGTCTTACTAGTTAACACACGCACTCGGTTGAGCACACCGACACTTGGAGTTGTATGGGATACAACACACCACAAAACACATACTCACACCTATATGGTTATAGGTGCATACTAGCAGGTGCTAGCATTCGCAGACGCGAACACATACACACCGGGACTGCTGTAACAGGTGAGTTCACGGCCCCATTTTACATTTTCTACCTTTGGGGGAGAAAACATTGCATACAAACTACTTTTGAACAACTTACACACTTCTGGTTATTTTTGTACATGCTAATATCGTATATGCATATGTGTGGCATTCATCCACAAAACTGATAAGTCCTCATTAAACACACCTCGAACCGTTAATAGCGCGTAGCGCCCAGCGTGGTAATTCTGAATAGTACTATTTGGGCCTGACAAGCCCCACTGTTGCGAGCCGTATGGCCACCCCGACTGGAGGTCGGAACAGTGCATAATTGACCAAACAACATTTGCCATATCTTGGATGGATATGGCGGGAGGCAGCATGTTAGCTTCGGTTGCGAACCCGCATATGATATAACACATATTGACTAGCTATCAGTTGATATTGCATTGTATTGAAAAATAGACCTGCGAACTTTACTCTAAACATTTTGATGTTTACTGCTGATTACAAACCTGTGCTCTCACCAACCTTTGTGTTGACTCTTTACTCGCATGTTTTCTCAGGTAACTAAGGCACGTGCACAAGGACTAGGATGCTAGGATGGAGTCCATGCATCTACTGTAGTGTCTTAGGCCATTTGATAATATTTAAATATTGATCGTGTTACTTTTGTATTATCAAACCATCTTTAATCGCTTCCGCAAACATTAAACTTGTGTTGTTTTGAAAACTGTTTTAAGTTAATGCTTCCGCTACCTATGAATGTTAAACTGTTTTGTTAACTTATATTTTACTTCCGCAACTCTGATTTTACAAACTGTTTTATCCAAGTTATTGGACGTATGTATGAAACCAGACATATAGGTCTCGCATGTTGTGTGACCGGAGACTGCGATCCTGACAATCTGCCGCCGCTCGCGCCCCGGAAGGGACGGGATTTCTCGGGGTGCGACAGATTGGTATCAGAGCCTCCGGTTATTGCGAATTAGGTTTGCATTTAGTGAACTTAGTCTATAACCACTAGTCTCCACACAACACTTAGTGCTTAGTATTGTGATACTGGCATGCATGATTGTACACACACGCTTATTACGCGCACCATAGCAAATGGCGTCATCATCGTCACCGCATGTGACTACACTTGACGGTGGAAGCCGATCTCTCTACATGTTCCTTACAAGTACCTACCGCACACACTACATTAGTCATTGGGCAAACACTAACACTTATTCTCGCTGTGAAGATCATGGCTGGAAGACGTGGAGGACGCAGGAATGCGGGTGGACGTGGAAACATCAACCTGACTCAAGCTGAGTTGAACGCCCTCATCAACGAACGGGTTGAGGAGGTACTTGCTGCACGGGAAGCTGCCCGTAACCAAAACCTACTGAACCAAGGAGCAAATCCTAACCCTCCTCTCTGCACGTTCAAGATGTTTCTGGATTGCAAACCCCATTCATTCAGCGGCACTGAGGGAGCCGTTGGGCTATTACGCTGGATTGAGAAGGCGGAATCAGCCTTCGCCATGAGCAACTGCAGGAACGAGGACAGGGTCAAGTTCGTTGCAGGGACATTCGAGGGAGCTGCCCTCACTTGGTGGAATGCCAATGTTCAGAACCTAGGGCTGGATGCAGCCAACGCTCTGCCTTGGGATAACTTTAAGCAAATGTTGAACCGCGAATACTGCCCTCGTGGTGAGGTACAGAAGCTGGAAACTGAGTTCTGGAACCACAAGATGATTGGTTCCGAGGTTGAGGCCTACACTGCCAGGTCTTATGAGCTGGCAAACCTGTGCCCGGAAATGGCAAACCCACCTTTCAAGCACATAGAAAAGTACATTGAGGGACTACCACCTCAAATTCAGGGCATGGTACTTTCGGCTGACCCCATCACCATGCAACAAACAGTGCGACTAACTCACAAGCTTACCGATTCAGCTGTCGCGCAAGGACTCTTGCCACCTCGTGGTGCTGTGACCACAACTAACGACAAGGGCAACTGAAAGTGGGATGACACCCTGAACAAGACTTCCACTCTTCAACCACCACCACAGCAACGTAAGTTTGGATCAACCCAAGCTTATGCCCCACCCATCCCAACCACCCAGAACCAAGGAGGCTATGCCGGAAAACACCCCCAAATGCCACAAGTGCAGCTTCCATCATGCACAGGGCTAGTGTGGCCGTTTCCAATGCCAGCGTTGTGGAAAAGGGGGACATGCAGCCAAAGACTGCAGGGGTGAGCTAATGACAAAGACCCCACAGCCACAACAACAGCAACAACTTGAAGCACCAAAGGGTTGCTTCGAATGTGGCAAACCAGGGCATTTCAAGAAGGACTGCCCGCACCTGAAGAACAACAACAACAACCAACAGAACAACAACAATGGGAACAATGGCACGAGGGGACGAGCCTTCGTGATTGGGGCTAAGGAAGCCAGAAAAGATCCCAACCTTGCAACCGGTACGTATCTCTTGAGCAATAATTACGCTTCTGTATTGTTTGATACTGGAGCTGAGAAAAGTTTTATATCTAAGGATTTTAGTGAGATACTTGCCATTACCCCAACCCCCTTAGAGGTTGAGTACACTGTAGAGCTAGCTGATGGTAAATTGATTGTGACTAAGCACATTCTTAAAGAATGCAATTTAGATCTAGCAGGCCATAAATTTAAGATTGACCTCATGCCAGTTACACTAGGCAGTTTTGATGTTGTAGTGGGCATGGATTGGTTGTCTAAAAACCAGGCTGAAATCATTTGCCACGACAAGGTTGTGCGCATACCTCTCCCTGGCGGAGAAACTCTAGATATCAAGGGCGAAAGGAGTGACACTCCTCTGAACATCATCTCGTGCATGAAAGCTCACAAATGCTTACGAAAGGGATACACAGCCATTCTGGCGCTTATCACCGACAAGACTGAAGAGGAGAAAAGAATAGAAGACATCCCAGTCGTATGCGACTATCCCGACGTATTTCCTGAGGATCTACCAGGACTACCACCACCTCGACAAGTGGAGTTCCGCATAGACCTTGTGCCGGGAGCAGCACCTATCGCACGAGCACCATATCGACTTGCACCTTCGGAGATGCAGGAACTGTCCAACCAGCTGCAGGAGTTGCTGGACAAGGGTTTTATTAGACCAAGCTTCTCACCCTGGGGAGCTCCGGTCTTATTCGTGAAGAAAAAGGATGGCACGTTTCGTATGTGCATTGACTATCGGGAATTGAATAAAGTAACAATCAAGAACCGATACCCCTTACCTCGGATCGACGATCTGTTCGATCAACTGCAAGGATCAAGTTACTACTCTAAGATTTATCTGCGATCTGGATACCATCAGTTGAGGATTCAGGAGGAAGATATACCCAAGACTGCTTTTCGCACTCGGTATGGCCATTATGAGTTTCTGGTTATGCCGTTTGGGCTGACAAACGCACCTGCAGTATTCATGGATCTCATGAATAGAGTATGCAAACCATACCTCGACAAGTTTATCATTGTCTTTATAGATGATATTCTCATCTACTCAAAAACCCAGGAAGAACACAAAGAGCATCTGCAATTGGCTCTTGAATTACTACGACAAGAGAAGCTATATGCTAAACTCTCCAAATGCGACTTCAGGATTCGAGAAGTCCAATTCGTAGGTCATGTTGTGAATGAACAAGGAATACATGTTGATAAATCTAAGATAGAGGCAATCAAGAACTGGGAAGCACCAAAGACCCCAACTGAGGTGCGACAATTCCTAGGATTGGCCGGCTATTATCGACGATTTATCGAAGGATTTTCAAAGATAGCACAACCCCTTACAGCTTTAACCCATAAGGACAAGAAGTATCTCTGGGCTGACAAACAAGAAGCTGCATTCCAACTTCTCAAGCAGAAGCTCTGTAGTGCACTTATCCTATCTCTTCCTGATGGAACGGATGACTTCGTGGTATATTGCGATGCCTCGATACAAGGACTCGGCTGTGTGCTGATGCAGCGAGAAAAGGTGATCGCATATGCTTCTCGACAACTGAAAGTCCACGAGAAGAACTACACCACCCACGACTTGGAACTTGGAGCCGTGATATTTGCACTCAAGATCTGGAGACACTACCTGTATGGTACAAAGTGTACGATATACACTGATCATAAGAGTCTCCAACACATATTCAAGCAGAAAGAATTGAACATGCGACAACGTAGCTGGCTCGAGCTTCTTAACGACTATGAGTGTGCTATCAAGTATCATCCGGGGAAGGCCAATGTAGTGGCCGATGCTCTAAGCCGGAAAAACACCTCGAAACCCAAGAGGGTACGAGCCTTACAGCTCGCAATCCTTCCCAACCTCCCTGAACAGATACGTAATGCCCAGGTGGAGGCACTGAAACCTGAAAACTTAGCGGCTGAATCACTAAGGGGAATGGAACAACAACTTACGGAAAAAGCCGATGGCTTACTTTATTTCATGGAACGCATCTGGGTTCCACATCATGGAAATTTACGAGACCTTGTGATGGACGAGGCTCACAAATCCCGATATTCCATTCACCCAGGATCTGATAAGATGTATCATGATCTGAAGGTACTTTACTGGTGGCCACACATGAAAGCCGACATCGCTATCTACGTAGGCAAATGCTTGACCTGTGCCAAAGTCAAGATCGAATACCAGAAACCTTCTGGATTACTCACACAACCCGAGATCCCCATGTGGAAATGGGAACAGATATCCATGGATTTCATCACCAAATTACCCCGAACACCTAGTGGATGCGACACTATTTGGGTAATTGTGGACCGACTGACCAAGTCAGCACATTTCCTTGCGATCAAGGAAAATGACAAGATGGAAAGACTAGCCAGAATCTATGTCAAGGAAGTAGTCTCGCGACATGGAGTACCAATCTCCATTATTTCGGATCGAGACGCCAGATTCACTTCTAACTTCTGGAAATCATTGCAAAAGTCGCTTGGCACACGGTTGGATATGAGTACAGCATACCACCCACAAACTGATGGCCAGAGTGAACGCACAATACAAACCCTTTAAGATATGCTACGAGCGTGCGTAGTGGACTTCGGCAACAGCTGGGAAACCCACTTACCATTGGTGGAGTTCTCCTACAACAACAGTTACCATACAAGCATCAAAGCAGCGCCTTTTGAGGCACTCTATGGCAGGAAATGCCGATCACCCATCTGCTGGGCGGAAGTGGGCGACAGTCAGCTCACTGGCCCGGAACTTGTACACGAAACGACGGAGAAAACCGTGCAAATCAGAAATCGCATGGCAGCAGCTCGTGATCGTCAAAAGAGCTATGCCGACAAACGCCGAAAGCCTTTGGAATTTCAGATAGGAGACAAAGTCCTTCTAAAAGTTTCGCCATGGAAAGGCGTCATTCGTTTTGGTAAACGAGGCAAACTGAACCCACGGTATATTGGACCTTTCGAGATCCTGAAGAGGATTGGTCCGGTGGCATACCAACTCAACTTACCAACCGAACTCGACGGAGTTCACAACGTATTTCATGTCTCAAACCTGAAAAAGTGTCTATTTGACGAAACACTTATAGTTCCACTGGATGAGATCCAGGTGGATGAACAGCTACGGTTCGTGGAAGAACCGGTTGAAATCATGGACCGTGAGGTCAAACAACTCAAACAGAGCAAGATACCCATTGTCAAAGTTCGATGGAACTCGAAACGCGGACCTGAATTCACGTGGGAGCGTGAAGATCAGATGATGCGCAAATATCCCCATCTCTCCAAGCAGACAACGTCGAACGCCGACAACAACGAATAAATTTCGGGACGAAATTCCTTTCAACAAGGGGATGATGTGACAACCGGAAAATTTTTGTCTTGCAAACACTCTTGCTTCTCAAACACCACCAACAACAACCAAATTTCGGGACGAAATTTCTTTCAACAAGGGGATGATGTGACACCCGGCAATTTCAGGTAAATTGCAACTCTTACTTTCTTTACATTTCACATTCATACTTGTTGCATTTCATTTAATTATGTTTAATTAGATGAGTTGAACACAAACGACTACGAAACGATAGTTCGAGGAACTATCGAATCGTACATTGCATTGCACATTGGTTTTGGAAACCAAGTGTGGCAAACACAACACTAACACAAGACAATAATTCGAGGAGTTATTGAATTGTGCATTACACGTTGATTAGGATTAATCAAGCGTGCAAACACTTCGTTACACACGAACACAAACTATCAAAGATAATTCGAGGAATTATCGAAACACACACGAGTCTCACGAACGTTGGTGATCAATCAAACTTATGTGCTACATGTATTTGTGTGCTTGAACGAGCATTAGATGCTTTGGATAAATGTTAGGAACCGAGTACGAGCGAAATTGTATCAACGCAATCGAAAAAAAAGGAAGTGGACTCATCGCGGTACGCGACGGTCCCTCGGCGAAAGGCTTCGCGGTACGCGAAGAAAACCAGGAGTCGAGACTCCCGAATCCTATCGCGGTACGCGATGAAAACTTTTGATCGGCCTCCGCGGTACGCGAAGGCCATGCAGATCAAAATTTCTTTATAATCAACCCCATCTCATTTCTATCCGGCTCCTTTGCAATTCACTCGAACTCCCACCCAAATTCTCGACCAAAACCCATCTGGAGCAAGCTTCAATCTCTGGAATCAATTGGGAAGCTATTCCTTGGTGTTGGAAGCCTTTGGAGATCAAGGAGAGTGTCGAGAACCGTCAAGAAGTTCGAAACGACCATCAAGCCAGTAGCTTGCCGTCATCAGAAGCTGTTCGAGCTTGAATCTGTAGCTCTAAGGTAGTTTTAAATGTTTACATAGTGTTAGATCGTACATGCAAGGGCTAAAAACCCACATGCAACTCCGTGTAGTTATTGTGCTCGAATGTGTTGGTGATTTGATGTATATTTGATCTAGATTTACTGATTTAGTGTTTAGATGTGTTAGAATTGGGTTTGATTGAGTTATTGGTTGATTGGATGATGATTTGGTGAACTTGCCATAAAAGGAAACTTTTATGTGCAAATCTTGGATTTGTGATAATCTAGACATGTTAGACATGTCTAGATGTTGTTAAATGCATATTGGAGTGTTTAGAAACACATTGGGATATTTGATTTTGTCAAAAACTCGATTTTGTGAAAACTTACTATAAATGGAAACTTTTGTAAATCTAGAAAGGGCTTTCGATGTTTTTGAAAGATTTGATGAACTTTGATTGTTGAAATATGTTTAGAAATGATTTCTAAGCATATTGGAAACTCTAATTTGTGAAAACAAGCATTCAAACCGACACTTACTATTTTAGGAAACTTTATTTGGGCAAAACGGCATAAATAGTGATTTATGCGCAAACGACATGTTTTAAGGGTTTAAACATATTTTGTAAACATATTGGAAGTCATTAGTGTTGTGAAATGGGATTTCATAACCACACTTTCCTAAATTGGAAACTTTCTAAAAATGGTAACTTATGTGATATGAGTCATAGGATGCATTTTGGGTGTCTTATGTGCATCAAGGCACATAAAACACAGCAATCGTGTCACCAACGATTCGTCGAGTCTTACTAGTTAACACACGCACTCGGTTGAGCACACCGACACTTGGAGTTGTATGGGATACAACACACCACAAAACACATACTCACACCTATATGGTTATAGGTGCATACTAGCAGGTGCTAGCATTCGCAGACGCGAACACATACACACCGGGACTGCTGTAACAGGTGAGTTCACGGCCCCATTTTACATTTTCTACCTTTGGGGGAGAAAACATTGCATACAAACTACTTTTGAACAACTTACACACTTCTGGTTATTTTTGTACATGCTAATATCGTATATGCATATGTGTGGCATTCATCCACAAAACTGATAAGTCCTCATTAAACACACCTCGAACCGTTAATAGCGCGTAGCGCCCAGCGTGGTAATTCTGAATAGTACTATTTGGGCCTGACAAGCCCCACTGTTGCGAGCCGTATGGCCACCCCGACTGGAGGTCGTAACAGTGCATAATTGACCAAACAACATTTGCCATATCTTGGATGGATATGGCGGGAGGCAGCATGTTAGCTTCGGTTGCGAACCCGCATATGATATAACACATATTGACTAGCTATCAGTTGATATTGCATTGTATTGAAAAATAGACCTGCAAACTTTACTCTAAACATTTTGATGTTTACTGCTGATTACAAACCTGTGCTCTCACCAACCTTTGTGTTGACTCTTTACTCGCATGTTTTCTCAGGTAACTAAGGCACGTGCACAAGGACTAGGATGCTAGGATGGAGTCCATGCATCTACTGTAGTGTCTTAGGCCATTTGATAATATTTAAATATTGATCGTGTTACTTTTGTATTATCAAACCATCTTTAATCGCTTCCGCAAACATTAAACTTGTGTTGTTTTGAAAACTGTTTTAAGTTAATGCTTCCGCTACCTATGAATGTTAAACTGTTTTGTTAACTTATATTTTACTTCCGCAACTCTGATTTTACAAACTGTTTTATCCAAGTTATTGGACGTATGTATGAAACCAGACATATAGGTCTCGCATGTTGTGTGACCGGAGACTGCGATCCTGACAATCTGCCGCCGCTCGCGCCCCGGAAGGGACGGGATTTCTCGGGGTGCGACATTAACCCCCGAACCATCTGGGACGAACCTCTCAAGGCAGCCGTACCCAGAGAGCACCGAACGTAGGGATAAAGGTTCGTTGATATATACACATTGTCGAACCTAGGAGGTTCGCCTAACTCTCATCATTTCGAACCCAAGGTTAGGGCCCAAAAAGGTTCGCTGCCTTCATACTTGGCAAATCCAAGTGTGATTGAGTCGTGGTGTTGTAGGATCTAGGATTGTCAACCTTAGTTTATAAACTAAAAAGATGAGAGTATATGAGTACTTAAAACCAACAATAAATGAGAAAACAAGCATGCATGGGATAAACTAGATGCGTATGAGGGCATGGAGGGATTAGTAGGGTTTTATTAACATGAGGATAATCTAATATCTTCACATGAGGTTGATGGATATACTTAATCATGCGTAGATATTAATACTTACAAAGTTAACTTGACACTTTGGAAAAATCATTATGACACCATGTAGATCAAAACAAAGGTTTAGAGGCTTGAGTGTGGTTTAAATACTAACACTTAGACCTTAGGAAAAAAAAATAATCATAAAACGCATAACGTAATTAGATGTATTGAATTGATTAGCCATGTTGGGTTATTTCGAAATAGTGTTAAATAATCACTTGTTAATCAAGGACTAGTAATGGGCCGAATTGGGCCCAGTGGGCTTAATTAAGCCCATCACATGTTAAATAATGATTTAATTCAAGTAATGTTATTATAATTAAAGAAAAATGTTTTATAAACTTTGTTAAATTAAATTAAATGATTTTCTAAATTAATGTTTAACTTAAAATAAATTACATTTAAAAGTATGTTGATTAAGAAACTTGTAAGGATAAATCATGGAGATTAGGGGTTACAAATGGGAATTTGAGTTATGTTAATTAGATGAAACCCTAGAAGCACAATAGTAATATAGAACACTTAGTTGCACGTTGAGACCAAATCTTAGATACGACGACTAATACGTATACTTACCGTATTCGAATTCTTTAAAGCAACTCAGGAAATGAAGAAACCTAAGCAACAACGACGAGCGCGCATTTTGTGATAGATCATTTGCACAACAACACAGGTGAGTTCATTGCCCCTTTTCTAAACATTTTTGTTTTCAAACGCGGGGCTGAGAAGCATGCGTAAACTGTTTTCTTTAAATTGTTTTACATAAATGCTTTTACTTATGAAGTGCCTATTATATATGCTTGTTTATTCTCCTAGACTCCTGTCTAGGAAATTACTATGCAGAATCTTCTAACAAGTTAATTAAATTACTCTAATGAAAATTTCTTAATTCTAAACTTTAAATCAACCCTTAGTCCAAAGAGTTCAAATTCAGGAATCCAAATTCAAAGGGAAATCAAAAGAACTAAAGCTAAAGATCAGAAGCAATGGAAACCAAATACAGTGTGTGATTAGTAAACTAAGGATCCTACTCATAAATCTATAATCATTGTGAAATCATGGAATTCTATAGATCAAAATCAAGAGACTCAAGGAAATCAAGAAATCATAAATGTGTGTGAATCATTGAAATAATGAAATCATTAATGCTTGAGCTAAGGTGGATGTCAGTTGTATAGAAATCAAGACCACGTGTAACACACATAAAGTCCCGGCATAAATAGTAGACTCTTGTAGTCAAGCTATATGGGCAATGACGTGAACTATCAAACGAAATCAAGATCAAAATCAAGAGAATCAGAGACAGTCAAGAATCAAAGGATATCCTTAAAGTCCTGGCATATACAGCAGACCATTGGGTCAAGCTGATATGGGCATCATTAAAGTCCCGACACATACAGGTAGACTCCTTGTGGGTCATGCCTGATATGGGCCACGTGTGAGAGGGTACAATTTGGACAACTACCAACAACTGAGTCTAATTGATTGAGTCAAATAAGGCCCAATCATCATGTCTTAGTTGTATTTAAATGCTTAGTTATTAGTTTAATTAAACATTTAAAATGATATTTCTCCAAGCGTCTTGGGTAATCATGTAAGCATGGTGAACTCAGGAAATCAGAGGTATTTTAAATCGTAGGAATCAAATTCTAAAATGAAATTGAATGGTAGGAAAATGCTTAATTATCATTAACAGCAATGTCCTATGTGGCTTAGCATGTGGTGGGACGGTGTCTGGGCGGGTTGTAGGCTCGACTCAGGGGTATGCCCTATATATAAGCATGCTGAGTTGGATGATACAGGTGGTGTTAATGAGATTAAGGTTGTTACCGAAGGGATTGGAAATGCTATTGGGTAGATAACTTAAACTTCTAAACATGATGCTTAACACTATGATGGAATTGAATGGTAGGTAAAATGCTTAATTATCATTAACAGCAATGTCCTATGTGGCTTAGTATGTGGTAGGACGGCGTCTGGGCGGGTTGTAGGCTCGACACAGGGGTATGCCCTATATATAAGCATACCGAGTTGGATGATACAAGTGGTGTTAATGTGTCACACCCCCAAATTTTCAACTAACGGAATCATACCGTTTGGGACGTGACAAACCAGGATCTCAGATCATTAGACATAACGAAGACCTCTATATGAATTTCAAACATACTTTGGTCTAAAACTGTAATTTCAAAGTTCTAGCGTTGCGGAAGCGTTTTTAAAACAAAACAAACACAATAGTTTGAAAACTGAAAATTACAAGGCAAAATCCCAAAAGTTCAAATCTAAATAACAGAAATGAAAAATATGCATGCGACTCGATCTCCTAGTCCATGCTTGTTCGCTTGTGTACCTTAGCGTCCTGAGAAAACACGTAAATCAAGTCAACACAAAGGTTGGTGCATTACACAGGTTTAAGCATTCACAAATGTTTGAAACAACCGTTTGAACAAAATGTTTGCAGATAACATAATCACACATGCATAGTCATGATAGCTAGTCATTTATACTATTTACATAAGTGGTCGACACCGAAGCTGACTGTAGCATGCTAACGCATGTTTTGCCTTGCCACTATTGTCTAGCACAAACAATAGTAATGTGAATTGGCTAGTCAAACACTTGAGTAGATCCCATCTACCAAGTGAGGTTTGTCAAACCTAATAGATCTATTTCCAACTACCACGCTTTGCACTACGACAAACTAAACGGTTCGAAATGTAAGGACTTGTAATGCTATGATTGCACTCAATGTAAACAGTTAACTCATGCAAGTGATATGTATCTAAAAGTGTTTGTTGCACATGTTTTCTCCCCCAAAACAGTTAAAATAAGAAAGGGGCCGTGTACGCACCTTTGAATGTAGCAGAATGATCAATCACACGTGAACTCGCGTAAAAAGTCCTCATACGAAGAACCTGTGTTTTAACAATAACCTAGTGTTATTCGGAATGTCGTTTTATGATTGAAATTACATACGTGTCAACACACGTATGTTAGAGTGTTAAGAATATGCATACGTATGTACGCGTGCCTTTGAAATCGTTTAAATAAAACCATATATGATTTTATTTAAATAAACGTAATTATACGCGATTTCGTTTTCGATCAAAAATGTGACTTTTATTATCCTAACATGTTCGGAATGAAATTATGGTTCCAACGAAATTTAAACGGATCGAATCGGAGTTATAACAAAGAAGTTATGATCAAAATGCCAAAAACAATGTTAAACTCCAAAAACTTTTGGGGCCGGGTTCGAACCCGTGACCTCCAACTCCAAACACACACCTTCTACCACTCAGGCCCGCTAGGGTATCGCGATAGATCTCAAGAATTAATTCCTTTAACCAACAGTTAACTGGTTTCCCCCTTGTTCCCATAACCGAACCAGCTTATCCCCAATTGAGCCCCAATTCGAACCTATATGATCCCGAAACTATAGGGCTTTGATTCCAGACATACAAACGAGTTTCCTTGTGTAATCAATTTCATTATTTCAGCCAATTCATAGAACTATTGTGCCCTAATTCGTTTCGAACTCTAAACCTATTCTTTTGATCCAAATCTTCCACATTCGCTATTGTTATTTTGAAAAACCCATAGGGTTTTTATTAGAATAGATATTTCGAAACTCACAGTATGTGTTAATTTGATTATCACGACCAATTATATCGAAACCCCCAATTCACATCATGTCATAAACCCTAGAACTAGATCCTTTGCAATTCGTTATAATCCTATAACATCATCATGGGAATTTCGTTTAATAGGTTGTTACAAAGCTATGTATCTAACTTAATTTGATTTACGAACTTGATTTGTTAAAAAACCCCAAACCAATTTATTTCAAAAACCCTAGATATCAAACTCCATTAATTCGATGTTACAACCAGCAATTGGTTTATGGTTTAGCTTAATCGGAACTCTCTGAAACTTGTAGTAACATTTAATTTGATTATCAAGTTCGTTTGATACAACACCCCCAAATCGTTTTTCATATCAAGCCCTAGAATATGAACTTGATTAATTCACTGAAATATGATGAAATTGTCATAAAGATTTCTTTTAAAATGATGCTCTGAAACTGCCTATGCATTTAAATTTGATTATCGATCCCATTCTCTTTAAATTTGATTATCGAATTACCCATAGGGGTTAGTTTAGTCGACATGTTTAGGTACTGTGAGAATGAAAACTTACTTGTTTGATTGTCGAATTGATGTACTTCGATTTCTAAGTGTAGTTTCGGCCGGCTCTCAATCGGTTTCTTCTGTCCGTAGCTTCTGGAATCAAATGTTTGATCGAAATGACCTCTAAGGGTGCCGACTAAGATGTAGGAATGTTCAATTGTGCGAGATGTTGTCGAATTCTGTGGGTTTGATGACTAGAAGCTTCGGTTTCAAGTTTTTGTGTTCCATCTTGATTAATTCCGATGGTTGATGCCCCCATAACGTCTAAAAACTGTTAATAATCATAATTGTGATGATTATGATGATCCAATTTCGGTTACAACTTGGGTTTAATGCAAATTCCGAATTTTCTTGTGTCCTTTGCTCGAATTTTGACTTTCTAAAGTCAAAATCTTACTTTTGTTTGATTCCCACAATACACCTTATATGTTACATGTTTATAACCATAATAAAGTAACCTAAGATAGTTAAATTCACTATAGTTGATTATTGAAAGTGATTTCAATTCCCAATTGAATCCATAATTCGAATTTTGACTATGAAAGTCAAAATTAAATACCTTAAGCTTAATTCCACTATAATTCTTATATAATAATCGATTTTTGATAGTTTTCAGTTAACTGAGTTAACCTGAAAAGTCGGATTGTCACATCATCCCCTTGTTAAAGGAATTTTCGTCCCGAAAATTAGTAAATGTTAGGAGTAGTTAGGAAACTACTTGCGAGTTCAGATTGTACGTGTTAATGTGATGTCTGATCATTCTGTGTGCTTGTGTGTACTTACACACAAAACCCAATGTTTGCAACATCACAACTAAGTGTGATCGTTCTATGTAACTGTTTGCGTGTACACTAGTTAGTTCACCTAACTGTGACTATTGGTGTTTAATCATAGTGTGCTATGTAACTTTGCACCTAGTGAGTGTTCGCAACTGTTTGTACTATGTAACCTCGCACATAGCAAAATGTGTGTAACTAATCATGCATGTACTACCATAACATATAACATATGAAATGTAGCACATAAAATGTAATGTAGCACAAGTGTTTGTAACAAAACCAATTAAATAAAGTGTTTGTGCTTACAGTTTGAAATCTGAAATGTTGATATGTGAAACATCACGTCATCCCCTTGTTGAAGGAAATTTCGTCCCGAAATTTAACGTGTCTTCACAGTGTTTGTAGTTGTTGTTTTGAACAGATGAGAATACTTCTTCATCATTTGATCTTCTCTTTCCCATGTGAATTCAGGTCCACGTCTTGAATTCCAACGAACTTTGACTATCGGGATCTTGCTTTGTTTGAGTTGTTTGACCTCTCGATCCATAATTTCAGCTGGTTCTTCAATGAATCGTAACTGTTCATCTACTTGTATTTCTTCCAGAGGTACAATCAATGTCTCATCAGAAAGACATTTCTTCAAGTTTGAAACATGAAAGACATCATGAACTCCACTGAGTTCATCCGGTAATTTGAGTTGATACGCAACTGGACCAATCCTTTTCAGGATCTCAAAAGGTCCTACGTATCGTGGGCTAAGCTTCCCGCGCTTGCCGAATCGTATCACACCTTTCCAAGGTGATACCTTTAGAAGAACTCGGTCTCCCACTTGAAATTCCAATGGTTTACGACGTTTGTCAGCGTAACTCTTCTGTCGATCCCGGGCCGCTGCCATACGGTTCCGGATTTGAACTATCTTCTCTGTCGTTTCGTGCACTAGTTCAGGACTGTAATCTGACTGTCACCAATTTCAGCCCAGCAAACTGGTGAACGACATTTACGACCATACAATGCTTCAAACGGTGCTGCCTGAATACTTGTATGATAACTATTGTTGTAAGAGAATTCCACTAACGGTAAGTGGTTTTCCCAGCTATCGCCAAAGTCAATTACACAAGCTCGTAACATATCCTCGAGCGTTTGAATCGTACGTTCACTCTGACCATCTGTCTGTGGATGATAGGCGGTACTCATGTCTAAACGAGTTCCCAAGGGCTTATGGAGAGATTTCCAGAAGTTTGAAGTAAATCGAGCATCCCGATTTGATATGATGGAAATTGGCACGCCATGCCGTGCTACTACTTCCTTGATATAGATACGAGTCAATTTTTCCATCTTGTCGGTTTCCTTGATTGCCAAGAAATGTGCAGATTTCGTTAATCGATCGACAATTACCCATATCGTATCACAACCACTCGGTGTACGGGGTAACTTAGTAATGAAGTCCATCGAAATCTGTTCCCATTTCCACATTGGTATTTCTGGTTGTTGCAGCAAACCAGATGGTTTCTGATATTCAACTTTGACTTTTGAACAAGTCAAACATTTGCTAACGTATCTAGCAATGTCGGCTTTCATGTGAGGCCACCAATACAGTGCCTTTAAATCATGATACATCTTGTCTGATCCCGGATGGACTGAATATCTAGACTTGTGTGCTTCATCCATCACGAGTTCCCTTAAACCACCATGCAAAGGTATCCACAGTCGATTAATGAAATAACGAATTCCATCAGGCTTGACATCTAATTGTGTTTCCATCCCCCGTAAGGATTCATGTACCAAGTTATCCTTTTCTAAGGCTTCCAGCTGAGCACTGCGTACCTTGTCAAGTAAGTCAGTTTGTATCGTCATCATAAGTGCACGAACCCGTCTTGTTCCTGTTGTGTCTTTCTGCTTAGAGCGTCAGCTACCACATTAGCTTTTCCCGGATGGTACTTAATTGCGCATTCGTAGTCATTCAACAACTCGACCCATCGTCGCTGTCTCATGTTGAGTTCCTTCTGATCAAAGATATGTTGCAAACTTTTATGATCAGTGTAAATGGTACACTTGGTTCCATATAGGTAATGCCTCCAAATCTTCAAAGCAAAAACCACTACTCCTAACTCCAAGTCGTGAGTAGTGTAATTCTTTTCGTGTGGTCGTAGTTGCCTTGAAGCATAAGCAATCACTTTATCACGCTGCATCAACACACATCCCAAACCCTGAGCAGATGCGTCACAATACACCACAAAGTCTTCCGTCCCCTCCGGTAAGGACAGAATCGGTGCACTGCAGAGTTTCTGTTTCAATAACTGGAATGCAGCTTCTTGTTTATCCGTCCAGTTATACTTCATTCCCTTATGAGTAAGAGCGGTAAGTGGTTGAGCGATCTTTGAGAAACCCTCAATGAATCGTCGATAATAACCCGCCAAACCAAGGAATTGTCGTACCTCGGTAGGTGTCTTTGGTGCTTCCTAATTCTTAATCGCTTCAATTTTCGCTGGATCAACATGTATACCCTTTTCATTGACTATATGACCCAAGAATTGAACTTCTCGCATCCAGAAGTCACATTTCGAGAACTTAGCGTAGAGTTGTTCTTGTTTCAATAACTCTAGCAGCAATCGAAGATGTTCAGCATGCTCCTCCTCAGTCTGAGAATAGATGAGAATGTCATCAATGAAAACTATGACAAACTTGTCAAGATAAGGTTTACAAACACGATTCATGAGATCCAAGAATACAGCTGGAGCGTTTGTCAACCCAAATGGCATGACCAAGAATTCGTAATGGCCATAGCGCGTCCTGAATGCTGTCTTCAGAATATCTTCTTCTTGAACTCTGAGTTGATGATAGCCCGATCTGAGATCAATCTTCGAGTAGTAACTCGAACCTTGCAACTGATCGAACAGATCGTCAATTCTGGGTAACGGATACCAGTTTTTGATGGTAACCTTGTTCAGTTCCCGGTAATCGATGCACATACGGAAAGTCCCATCCTTTTTCTTAACAAATAAGACTGGTGCTCCCCACGGTGAAAAACTAGGTCGTATAAAGCCCTTATCCAACAACTCTTGCAGTTGTGTAGATAACTCTTACATCTCAGATGGTGCAAGTCGATAAGGCGCCCTAGCTATCGGTGCTGCATCTGGTGTAAGATCGATTCGGAATTCCACTTCTCTGATAGGTGGTAATCCCGGTAAGTCTTCTGGAAATACTTCAGGAAATTCACAAACTACTGGAATGTCTTCAATCTTCTTCTCAGCTACCGGCTTCTCAGTTATAAGCGCTATAACTGTTGTATGACCTATACGCAAACATTTGTGTGCTTTCATACAAGATAGGAGATGCAGTGGCGTACTGCTCTTCTCGCCTTGTACATACAATGTCTCTCCATGCGAAAGAGGTATACGAACGATCTTTTCATGGCATACTATTTCAGCCTGATGTTTGGACAACCAGTCCATGCCAATGACTACATCAAAACTGCCTAAAGTGATAGGCATAAGATCAATTTCCAATGTTTGACCCATCAAATCAAGGATACATCCTTTAAGGATTTGTTCAACTACAATTAACTTGCCATTAGCTAATTCTACAGTGTATGGATTTTCTAAGGCAGTGGGACTAACATTTAGCAACTTAGAGAATGAACTAGATACAAAACTCCGGTCTGCACCAGTATCAAATAGCATAGAGGCATAGTGATTATTTAAGAGGAACGTACCCGTGACAATGTTGGGATCCTCCCGTGCTGACGTCCTCCAATCACAAACGCCCTGCCCCTAGCACCATTGTTGTTTTTATTGTTGTTGTTATTGGTGCCATTGCCATTTCCGTTGCCGTTGCCATTTGCATCATTAGTCCCGCCTTTCTTTAGTTGTGGGCAATCCTTTTTGAAGTGCCCCAGCTTACCACACTCAAAACAACCCTTCGGTGCGTTGTTCTGATTGTTATTTTGATTGTTGGAATTGTTTTGCAGCTCTCCGCGGCAATCCTTAGCTGCATGCCCAACTTTACCACATAGTTGACACTTAAATTTATCACACTGATTCCCCGCATGATGAATCCACACCTGTTGCACTTTGGGTGTTTACCAATATAACCCCCTGATGATGATGACTGCTGACCACTGTTCGAGTTGTGATAAGACTTATTTGAATCCTGCCTTCGTTTCTGCTGAAAAGGCTGTTGGTTGAAATTCTTAGAGTTACTGCTTTCCCACTTCCTCTTGTGGTCTCCTACTTTAGTAGCTGATGTTCGTTTAGGCAGAGTTCCCTGTAACGCTGCCTGATCAGTCAGTTGTGCGCTAAACGAACAGCTTGTTGAATCGTTGTGGGATTTGCAGATGTAACCAATCCCTGGATCTGAGGCACCAACCCTCCTATGTACCTCTCTATCCACTTACTGGCTGGAGTAGCCATGTGAGGTAGAAGTCTGGCCAGTTCATGTGACCGATTCGTGTACTCCTCGATGTTTGACCCCTCCATCTTAAGGTGTCATTACTCCTCCTCCAGTTTCTGCATTTCACTGCGAGGACAATACTCCTCTTGCAGTAAGGTCTTGAAACCATTCCAAGTTAAGGCATTGGCCTCACCCAATCCCAGAGTTTGAACATTTGAATTCCACCAGGTCAACGCTGGACCCTCCAACGTACCCGTGGCATATTTGACCTTGTTTTCCTCTGGACAGTTACACATTTCAAATACCGATTCCGCTTTCTCAATCCATCGAAGGAGTCCAATGGCCCCCTCCGATCCTTTGAAATTACGCTATTTGCAATCCAATAACGTCTTGAATGTGCACACTTGTGGGTTCACCAATCCCCCTGTTGGACCCTGAGGTCCTGTTGTGTGGGTCTGGACGTAGTTCGCGATTGCCTCCGCGACCCTGTTATTGATCAGCTCATTGAGCTCAGCAACTGTCATCTGTACGTTCTCGCCAGACATTATCTCCCTAGTTAAAAGAAATGTTAGAGTGTTATCAAATCCAATGCGAAACGTGTAAACAATACAACAAACAACAAACAACAAACATGCAATTGTAGGAATCAACACAACTGTTGGCAATAAGTAATAGTTTCCAATAGATAATAATTTGATTTGAGTACAATACTTTCAAAATCAAAACATAGGTTTTCAAACTTCTAATGTAGGGACACAACCCGCCCCTAATAAGTTTAAACAAAATAAAGAAAATCAAGCATCCTCAATAGTGGAGTCAGCATCAGAATCAACATCCTGCACTGGTACCAACTCCTCCTCCTCCTCTACCTCAGATACAAACTGCTCCTCTAGTTCAATCAACCTCCCCTTAGCAATGTCAGCTCAGTGCTCCTCCTCCTGCACTCGAGTAGTCAGATGCACAATGTGTGACTCCATCCCCTGAACCACACTATAAAGCTCTGCGTATCGGGCATTCACATCCCGAAGCTCCTGTGCCATGTGCTCAATCCGATCATTCGCCCACTTTGACTCCCATGTCAATCGGGCGACATCATCTGACTCGAATCGTGGCCTCTTACAGGCACGAAACCTAGGTGGCATGCGATACAAAGACTCCTCGGAAGAATCCTCCACAGGTGCTTTCTCTGGGTCTCTCTGTGGCTCCTCCTGTGGGTCATCCTCAGGATCATCCTGTGGACCCTCCTCAGGATCCTCCCGTGGATCCTCCTCAGGGTCGTCCTCCTCCGGATCCTCCTCCGGGTCCTCGTCTGGGTCCTCCACGGGGTCCTCCTCCGGATCCTCCACGGGATCCTCGTCATCAGATACGATCACGTACGGTGGTGGCGGTGCTGCCATATCTGTTACATAAAACCATATGTAAATACTAGGCAAAAGCAGTTGTGTAAACAAGTGTCTAATGTCTAACAGTTATAGTCTAAGTCTACTAATGCAAATCTAGTTCGCTATAACCAATGGCTCTGATACCAATCTGTCACACCCCCAAATTTTCAACTAACGGAATCATACCGTTTGGGACGTGACAAACCAGGATCTCAGATCATTAGACATAATGAAGACCTCTATATGAATTTCAAACATACTTTGGTCTAAAACTGTAATTTCAAAGTTCTAGCGTTGCGGAAGCGTTTTTAAAACAAAACAAACACAATAGTTTGAAAACTGAAAATTACAAGGCAAAATCCCAAAAGTTCAAATCTAAATAACAGAAATGAAAAATATGCATGCGACTCGATCTCCTAGTCCATGCTTGTTCGCTTGTGTACCTTAGCGTCCTGAGAAAACACGTAAATCAAGTCAACACAAAGGTTGATGCATTACACAGGTTTAAGCATTCACAAATGTTTGAAACAACAGTTTGAACAAAATGTTTGCAGATAACATAATCACACATGCATAGTCATGATAGCTAGTCATTTATACTATTTACATAAGTGGTCGACACCGAAGCTGACTGTAGCATGCTAACGCATGTTTTGCCTTGCCACTATTGTCTAGCACAAACAATAGTAATGTGAATTGGCTAGTCAAACACTTGCGTAGATCCCATCTACCAAGTGAGGTTTGTCAAACCTAATAGAGCTATTTCCAACTACCACGCTTTGCACTACGGCAAACTAAACGGTTCGAAATGTAAGGACTTGTAATGCTATGTTTGCACTCAATGTAAACAGTTAACTCATGCAAGTGATATGTATCTAAAAGTGTTTGTTGCACATGTTTTCTCCCCCAAAACAGTTAAAATAAGAAAGGGGCCGTGTACGCACCTTTGAATGTAGCAGAATGATCAATCACACGTGAACTCGCGTAAAAAGTCCTCCTACGAAGAACCTGTGTTTTAACAATAACCTAGTGTTATTCGGAATGTCGTTTTATGCTTGAAATCACATACGTGTCAACACACGTATGTTAGAGTGTTAAGAATATGCATACGTATGTACGCGTGCCTTTGAAATCGTTTAAATAAAACCATATATGATTTTATTTAAATAAACGTAATTATACGCGATTTCGTTTTCGATCTAAAATGTGACTTTTATTATCCTAACATGTTCGGAATGAAATTCTGGTTCCAACGAAATTTAAACGGATCGAATCGGAGTTATAACGAAGAAGTTATGATCAAAATGCCAAAAACAATGTTAAACTCCAAAAACTGTTGGGGCCGAGTTCGAACCCGTGACCTCCAACTTCAAACACACACCTTCTACCACTCAGGCCCGCTAGGGTATCGCGATAGATCTCAAGAATTAATTCCTTTAACCAACAGTTAACTGGTTTCCCCCTTGTTCCCATAACCGAACCGGCTTACCCCCAATTGAGCCCCAATTCGAACCTATCTGATCCCGAAACTATAGGGCTTTGATTCCAGACATACAAACGAGTTTCCTTGTGTAATCAATTTCATTATTTCAGCCAATTCGTAGAACTATTGTGCCCTAATTCGTTTCGAACTCTAAACCTATTCTTTTGATCCAAATCTTCCACATTCGCTATTGCTATTTTGAAAAACCCATAGGGTTTTTATTAGAATAGATATTTCGAAACTCACAGTATGTGTTAATTTGATTATCACGACCAATTATATCGAAACCCCCAATTCACATCATGTCATAAACCCTAGAACTAGATCCTTTGCAATTCGTTATAATCCTATAACATCATCATGGGAATTTCGTTTAATAGGTTGTTACAAAGCTATGTATCTAACTTAATTTGATTTACGAACTTGATTTGTTAAAAACCCCCCAAACCGTTTTATTTCAAAAACCCTAGATATCAAACTCCATTAATTCGATGTTACAACCAGCAATTGGTTTATGGTTTAGCTTAATCGGAACTCTCTGAAACTTGTAGTAACATTTAATTTGATTATCAAGTTCGTTTGATACAACACCCCCAAATCGTTTTTCATATCAAGCCCTAGAATATGAACTTGATTAATTCACTGAAATATGATGAAATTGTCATAAAGATTTCTTTTAAAATGATGCTCTGAAACTGCCTATGCATTTAAATTTGATTATCGATCCCATTCTCTTTAAAATCCCCAAATCGTCCATATGAAGAACCCTAGAAATCAAAACTCATGGAATTCGATATTTATTCCCGAATTACCCATAGGGGTTAGTTTAGTCGACATGTTTAGGTACTGTGAGAATGAAAACTTACTTGTTTGATTGTCGAATTGATGTACTTCGACTTCTAAGTGTAGTTTCGGCCGGCTCTCAATCGGTTTCTTCTGTCCGTAGCTTCTGGAATCAAATG
The DNA here is from genome assembly GCA_009363875.1 of Mikania micrantha. Taxonomy (NCBI): domain Eukaryota; kingdom Viridiplantae; phylum Streptophyta; class Magnoliopsida; order Asterales; family Asteraceae; genus Mikania; species Mikania micrantha. The sequence continues at coordinate 42,086,634 of CM018683.1, read as the reverse complement.
TTTGATCGAAATGACCTCTAAGGGTGCCGACTAAGATGTAGGAATGTTCAATTGTGCGAGATGTTGTCGAATTCTGTGGGTTTGATGACTAGAAGCTTCGGTTTCAAGTTTTTGTGTTCCATCTTGATTAATTCCGATGGTTGATGCCCCCATAACGTCTAAAAACTGTTAATAATCATAATTGTGATGATTATGATGATCCAATTTCGGTTACAACTTGGGTTTAATGCAAATTCCGAATTTTCTTGTGTCCTTTGCTCGAATTTTGACTTTCTAAAGTCAAAATCTTACTTTTGTTTGATTCCCACAATACACCTTATATGTTACATGTTTATAACCATAATAAAGTAACCTAAGATAGTTAAATTCACTATAGTTGATTATTGAAAGTGATTTCAATTCCCAATTGAATCCATAATTCGAATTTTGACTATGAAAGTCAAAATTAAATACCTTAAGCTTAATTCCACTATAATTCTTATATAATAATCGATTTTTGATAGTTTTCAGTTAACTGAGTTAACCTGAAAAGTCGGATTGTCACATCATCCCTTTGTTAAAGGAATTTTCGTCCCGAAAATTAGTAAATGTTAGGAGTAGTTAGGAAACTACTTGCGAGTTCAGATTGTACGTGTTAATGTGATGTCTGATCATTCTGTGTGCTTGTGTGTACTTACACACAAAACCCAATGTTTGCAACATCACAACTAAGTGTGATCGTTCTATGTAACTGTTTGCGTGTACACTAGTTAGTTCACCTAACTGTGACTATTGGTGTTTAATCATAGTGTGCTATGTAACTTTGCACCTAGTGAGTGTTCGCAACTGTTTGTACTATGTAACCTCGCACATAGCAAAATGTGTGTAACTAATCATGCATGTACTACCATAACATATAACATATGAAATGTAGCACATAAAATGTAATGTAGCACAAATGTTTGTAACAAAACCAATTAAATAAAGTGTTTGTGCTTACAGTTTGAAATCTGAAATGTTGATATGTGAAACATCACATCATCCCCTTGTTGAAGGAAATTTCGTCCCGAAATTTAACGTGTCTTCACAGTGTTTGTAGTTGTTGTTTTGAACAGATGAGAATACTTCTTCATCATTTGATCTTCTCTTTCCCATGTGAATTCAGGTCCACGTCTTGAATTCCAACGAACTTTGACTATCGGGATCTTGCTTTGTTTGAGTTGTTTGACCTCTCGATCCATAATTTCAGCTGGTTCTTCAATGAATCGTAACTGTTCATCTACTTGTATTTCTTCCAGAGGTACAATCAATGTCTCATCAGAAAGACATTTCTTCAAGTTTGAAACATGAAAGACATCATGAACTCCACTGAGTTCATCCGGTAATTTGAGTTGATACGCAACTGGACCAATCCTTTTCAGGATCTCAAAAGGTCCTACGTATCGTGGGCTAAGCTTCCCGTGCTTGCCGAATCGTATCACACCTTTCCAAGGTGATACCTTTAGAAGAACTCGGTCTCCCACTTGAAATTCCAATGGTTTACGACGTTTGTCAGCGTAACTCTTCTGTCGATCCCGGGCCGCTGCCATACGGTTCCGGATTTGAACTATCTTCTCTGTCGTTTCGTGCACTAGTTCAGGACTGTAATCTGACTGTCACCAATTTCAGCCCAGCAAACTGGTGAACGACATTTACGACCATACAATGCTTCAAACGGTGCTGCCTGAATACTTGTATGATAACTATTGTTGTAAGAGAATTCCACTAACGGTAAGTGGTTTTCCCAGCTATCGCCAAAGTCAATTACACAAGCTCGTAACATATCCTCGAGCGTTTGAATCGTACGTTCACTCTGACCATCTGTCTGTGGATGATAGGCGGTACTCATGTCTAAACGAGTTCCCAAGGGCTTATGGAGAGATTTCCAGAAGTTTGAAGTAAATCGAGCATCCCGATTTGATATGATGGAAATTGGCACGCCATGCCGTGCTACTACTTCCTTGATATAGATACGAGTCAATTTTTCCATCTTGTCGGTTTCCTTGATTGCCAAGAAATGTGCAGATTTCGTTAATCGATCGACAATTACCCATATCGTATCACAACCACTCGGTGTACGGGGTAACTTAGTAATGAAGTCCATCGAAATCTGTTCCCATTTCCACATTGGTATTTCTGGTTGTTGCAGCAAACCAGATGGTTTCTGATATTCAACTTTGACTTTTGAACAAGTCAAACATTTGCTAACGTATCTAGCAATGTCGGCTTTCATGTGAGGCCACCAATACAGTGCCTTTAAATCATGATACATCTTGTCTGATCCCGGATGGACTGAATATCTAGACTTGTGTGCTTTATCCATCACGAGTTCCCTTAAACCACCATGCAAAGGTATCCACAGTCGATTAATGAAATAACGAATTCCATCAGGCTTGACATCTAATTGTGTTTCCATCCCCCGTAAGGATTCATGTACCAAGTTATCCTTTTCTAAGGCTTCCAGCTGAGCACTGCGTACCTTGTCAGGTAAGTCAGTTTGTATCGTCATCATAAGTGCACGAACCCGTCTTGTTCCTGTTGTGTCCTTTCTGCTTAGAGCGTCAGCTACCACATTAGCTTTTCCCGGATGGTACTTAATTGCGCATTCGTAGTCATTCAACAACTCGACCCATCGTCGCTGTCTCATGTTGAGTTCCTTCTGATCAAAGATATGTTGCAAACTTTTATGATCAGTGTAAATGGTACACTTGGTTCCATATAGGTAATGCCTCCAAATCTTCAAAGCAAAAACCACTACTCCTAACTCCAAGTCGTGAGTAGTGTAATTCTTTTCGTGTGGTCGTAGTTGCCTTGAAGCATAAGCAATCACTTTATCACGCTGCATCAACACACATCCCAAACCCTGAGCAGATGCGTCACAATACACCACAAAGTCTTCCGTCCCCTCCGGTAAGGACAGAATCGGTGCACTGCAGAGTTTCTGTTTCAATAACTGGAATGCAGCTTCTTGTTTATCCGTCCAGTTATACTTCATTCCCTTATGAGTAAGAGCGGTAAGTGGTTGAGCGATCTTTGAGAAACCCTCAATGAATCGTCGATAATAACCCGCCAAACCAAGGAATTGTCGTACCTCGGTAGGTGTCTTTGGTGCTTCCTAATTCTTAATCGCTTCAATTTTCGCTGGATCAACATGTATACCCTTTTCATTGACTATATGACCCAAGAATTGAACTTCTCGCATCCAGAAGTCACATTTCGAGAACTTAGCGTAGAGTTGTTCTTGTTTCAATAACTCTAGCAGCAATCGAAGATGTTCAGCATGCTCCTCCTCAGTCTGAGAATAGATGAGAATGTCATCAATGAAAACTATGACTAACTTGTCAAGATAAGGTTTACAAACACGATTCATGAGATCCAAGAATACAGCTGGAGCGTTTGTCAACCCAAATGGCATGACCAAGAATTCGTAATGGCCATAGCGCGTCCTGAATGCTGTCTTCAGAATATCTTCTTCTTGAACTCTGAGTTGATGATAGCCCGATCTGAGATCAATCTTCGAGTAGTAACTCGAACCTTGCAACTGATCGAACAGATCGTCAATTCTGGGTAACGGATACCAGTTTTTGATGGTAACCTTGTTCAGTTCCTGGTAATCGATGCACATACGGAAAGTCCCATCCTTTTTCTTAACAAATAAGACTGGTGCTCCCCACGGTGAAAAACTAGGTCGTATAAAGCCCTTATCCAACAACTCTTGCAGTTGTGTAGATAACTCTTACATCTCAGATGGTGCAAGTCGATAAGGCGCCCTAGCTATCGGTGCTGCATCTGGTGTAAGATCGATTCGGAATTCCACTTGTCTGATAGGTGGTAATCCCGGTAAGTCTTCTGGAAATACTTCAGGAAATTCACAAACTACTGGAATGTCTTCAATCTTCTTCTCGGCTACCGGCTTCTCAGTTATAAGCGCTATAACTGCTGTATGACCTTTACGCAAACATTTGTGTGCTTTCATACAAGATAGGAGACGCAGTGGCGTACTGCTCTTCTCGCCTTGAACATACAATGTCTCTCCATGCGAAAGAGGTATACGAACGATCTTTTCATGGCATACTATTTCAGCCTGGTGTTTGGACAACCAGTCCAAGCCAATGACTACATCAAAACTGCCTAAAGTGATAGGCATAAGATCAATTTCCAATGTTTGACCCATCAAATCAAGGATACATCCTTTAAGGATTTGTTCAACTACAATTAACTTGCCATTAGCTAATTCTACAGTGTATGGATTTTCTAAGGCAGTGGGACTAACATTTAGCAACTTAGAGAATGAACTAGATACAAAACTCCGGTCTGCACCAGTATCAAATAGCATAGAGGCATAGTGATTATTTAAGAGGAACGTACCCGTGACAATGTTGGGATCCTCCCGTGCTTGACGTCCTCCAATCACAAACGCCCTGCCCCTAGCACCATTGTTGTTGTTATTGTTGTTGTTATTGGTGCCATTACCATTTCCGTTGCCGTTGCCATTTGCATCATTAGTCCCGCCTTTCTTTAGTTGTGGGCAATCCTTTTTGAAGTGCCCCAGCTTACCACACTCAAAACAACCCTTCGGTGCGTTGTTCTGATTGTTATTTTGATTGTTGGAATTGTTTTGCAGCTCTCCGCGGCAATCCTTAGCTGCATGCCCAACTTTACCACACCGTTGACACTTAAATTTATCACACTGATTCCCCGCATGATGAATCCACACCTGTTGCACTTTGGGTGTTTACCAATATAACCCCCTGATGATGATGACTGCTGACCACTGTTCGAGTTGTGATAAGACTTATTTGAATCCTGCCTTCGTTTCTGCTGAAAAGGCTGTTGGTTGAAATTCTTAGAGTTACTGCTTTCCCACTTCCTCTTGTGGTCTCCTACCTTAGTAGCTGATGTTCGTTTAGGCAGAGTTCCCTATAACGCTGCCTGATCAGTCAGTTGGTGCGCTAAACGAACAGCTTGTTGAATCGTTGTGGGATTTGCAGATGTAACCAATCCCTGGATTTGAGGCACCAACCCTCCTATGTACCTCTCTATCCACTTACTGGCTGGAGTAGCCATGTGAGGTAGAAGTCTGGCCAGTTCATGTGACCGAGTCGTGTACTCCTCGATGTTTGACCCCTCCATCTTAAGGTGTCATTACTCCTCCTCCAGTTTCTGCATTTCACTGCGAGGACAATACTCCTCTTGCAGTAAGGTCTTGAAACCATTCCAAGTTAAGGCATTGGCCTCACCCAATCCCAGAGTTTGAACATTTGAATTCCACCAGGTCAACGCTGGACCCTCCAACGTACCCGTGGCATATTTGACCTTGTTTTCCTCTGGAGAGTTACACATTTCAAATACCGATTCCGCTTTCTCAATCCATCGAAGGAGTCCAATGGCCCCCTCCGATCCTTTGAAATTACGCGATTTGCAATCCAATAACGTCTTGAATGTGCACACTTGTGGGTTCACCAATCCCCCTGTTGGACCCTGAGGTCCTGTTGTGTGGGTCTGGACGTAGTTCGCGATTGCCTCCGCGACCCTGTTATTGATCAGCTCATTGAGCTCAGCAACTGTCATCTGTACGTTCTCGCCAGACATTATCTCCCTAGTTAAAAGAAATGTTAGAGTGTTATCAAATCCAATGCGAAACGTGTAAACAATACAACAAACAACAAACAACAAACAACAAACATGCAATTGTAGGAATCAACACAACTGTTGGCAATAAGTAATAGTTTCCAATAGATAATAATTTGATTTGAGTACAATACTTTCAAAATCAAAACATAGGTTTTCAAACTTCTAATGTAGGGACACAACCCGCCCCTAATAAGTTTAAACAAAATAAAGAAAATCAAGCATCCTCAATAGTGGAGTCAGCATCAGAATCAACATCCTGCACTGGTACCAACTCCTCCTCCTCCTCCTCTGCCTCAGATACAAACTGCTCCTCTAGTTCAATCAACCTCCCCTCAGCAATGTCAGCTCGGTGCTCCTCCTCCTGCACTCGAGTAGTCAGATGCACAATGTGTGACTCCATCCCCTGAACCACACTATAAAGCTCTGCGTATCGGGCATTCACATCCCGAAGCTCCTGTGCCATGTGCTCAATCCGATCATTCGCCCACTTTGACTCCCATGCCAATCGGGCGACATCATCTGACTCGAATCGTGGCCTCTTACAGGCACGAAACCTAGGTGGCATGCGATACGAAGACTCCTCGGAAGAATCCTCCACAGGTGCTTTCTCTGGGTCTCTCTGTGGCTCCTCCTGTGGGTCATCCTCAGGATCCTCCCGTGGATCCTCCTCAGGGTCGTCCTCCTCCGGATCCTCCTCCGGGTCCTCGTCTGGGTCCTCCACGGGGTCCTCCTCCGGATCCTCCACCGGATCCTCGTCATCAGATACGATCACGTACGGTGGTGGCGGTGCTGCCATATCTGTTACATAAAACCATATGTAAATACTAGGCAAAAGCAGTTGTGTAAACAAGTGTCTAATGTCTAACAGTTATAGTCTAAGTCTACTAATGCAAATCTAGTTCGCTATAACCAATGGCTCTGATACCAATCTGTCACACCCCCAAATTTTCAACTAACGGAATCATACCGTTTGGGACGTGACAAACCAGGATCTCAGATCATTAGACATAACGAAGACCTCTATATGAATTTCAAACATACTTTGGTCTAAAACTGTAATTTCAAAGTTCTAGCGTTGCGGAAGCGTTTTTAAAACAAAACAAACACAATAGTTTGAAAACTGAAAATTACAAGGCAAAATCCCAAAAGTTCAAATCTAAATAACAGAAATGAAAAATATGCATGCGACTCGATCTCCTAGTCCATGCTTGTTCGCTTGTGTACCTTAGCGTCCTGAGAAAACACGTAAATCAAGTCAACACAAAGGTTGATGCATTACACAGGTTTAAGCATTCACAAATGTTTGAAACAACAGTTTGAACAAAATGTTTGCAGATAACATAATCACACATGCATAGTCATGATAGCTAGTCATTTATACTATTTACATAAGTGGTCGACACTGAAGCTGACTGTAGCATGCTAACGCATGTTTTGCCTTGCCACTATTGTCTAGCACAAACAATAGTAATGTGAATTGGCTAGTCAAACACTTGCGTAGATCCCATCTACCAAGTGAGGTTTGTCAAACCTAATAGAGCTATTTCCAACTACCACGCTTTGCACTACGGCAAACTAAACGGTTCGAAATGTAAGGACTTGTAATGCTATGTTTGCACTCAATGTAAACAGTTAACTCATGCAAGTGATATGTATCTAAAAGTGTTTGTTGCACATGTTTTCTCCCCCAAAACAGTTAAAATAAGAAAGGGGCCGTGTACGCACCTTTGAATGTAGCAGAATGATCAATCACACGTGAACTCGCGTAAAAAGTCCTCCTACGAAGAACCTGTGTTTTAACAATAACCTAGTGTTATTTGGAATGTCGTTTTATGCTTGAAATCACATACGTGTCAACACACGTATGTTAGAGTGTTAAGAATATGCATACGTATGTACGCGTGCCTTTGAAATCGTTTAAATAAAACCATATATGATTTTATTTAAATAAACGTAATTATACGCGATTTCGTTTTCGATCTAAAATGTGACTTTTATTATCCTAACATGTTCGGAATGAAATTCTGGTTCCAACGAAATTTAAACGGATCGAATCGGAGTTATAACGAAGAAGTTATGATCAAAATGCCAAAAACAATGTTAAACTCCAAAAACTGTTGGGGCCGAGTTCAAACCCGTGACCTCCAACTTCAAACACACACCTTCTACCACTCAGGCCCGCTAGGGTATCGCGATAGATCTCAAGAATTAATTCCTTTAACCAACAGTTAACTGGTTTCCCCCTTGTTCCCATAACCGAACCGGCTTACCCCCAATTGAGCCCCAATTCGAACCTATCTGATCCCGAAACTATAGGGCTTTGATTCCAGACATACAAACGAGTTTCCTTGTGTAATCAATTTCATTATTTCAGCCAATTCGTAGAACTATTGTGCCCTAATTCGTTTCGAACTCTAAACCTATTCTTTTGATCCAAATCTTCCACATTCGCTATTGCTATTTTGAAAAACCCATAGGGTTTTTATTAGAATAGATATTTCGAAACTCACAGTATGTGTTAATTTGATTATCACGACCAATTATATCGAAACCCCCAATTCACATCATGTCATAAACCCTAGAACTAGATCCTTTGCAATTCGTTATAATCCTATAACATCATCATGGGAATTTCGTTTAATAGGTTGTTACAAAGCTATGTATCTAACTTAATTTGATTTACGAACTTGATTTGTTAAAAACCCCCCAAACCGTTTTATTTCAAAAACCCTAGATATCAAACTCCATTAATTCGATGTTACAACCAGCAATTGGTTTATGGTTTAGCTTAATCGGAACTCTCTGAAACTTGTAGTAACATTTAATTTGATTATCAAGTTCGTTTGATACAACACCCCCAAATCGTTTTTCATATCAAGCCCTAGAATATGAACTTGATTAATTCACTGAAATATGATGAAATTGTCATAAAGATTTCTTTTAAAATGATGCTCTGAAACTGCCTATGCATTTAAATTTGATTATCGATCCCATTCTCTTTAAAATCCCCAAATCGTCCATATGAAGAACCCTAGAAATCAAAACTCATGGAATTCGATATTTATTCCCGAATTACCCATAGGGGTTAGTTTAGTCGACATGTTTAGGTACTGTGAGAATGAAAACTTACTTGTTTGATTGTCGAATTGATGTACTTCGACTTCTAAGTGTAGTTTCGGCCGGCTCTCAATCGGTTTCTTCTGTCCGTAGCTTCTGGAATCAAATGTTTGATCGAAATGACCTCTAAGGGTGCCGACTAAGATGTAGGAATGTTCAATTGTGCGAGATGTTGTCGAATTCTGTGGGTTTGATGACTAGAAGCTTCGGTTTCAAGTTTTTGTGTTCCATCTTGATTAATTCCGATGGTTGATGCCCCCATAACGTCTAAAAACTGTTAATAATCATAATTGTGATGATTATGATGATCCAATTTCGGTTACAACTTGGGTTTAATGCAAATTCCGAATTTTCTTGTGTCCTTTGCTCGAATTTTGACTTTCTAAAGTCAAAATCTTACTTTTGTTTGATTCCCACAATACACCTTATATGTTACATGTTTATAACCATAATAAAGTAACCTAAGATAGTTAAATTCACTATAGTTGATTATTGAAAGTGATTTCAATTCCCAATTGAATCCATAATTCGAATTTTGACTATGAAAGTCAAAATTAAATACCTTAAGCTTAATTCCACTATAATTCTTATATAATAATCGATTTTTGATAGTTTTCAGTTAACTGAGTTAACCTGAAAAGTCGGATTGTCACATCATCCCTTTGTTAAAGGAATTTTCGTCCCGAAAATTAGTAAATGTTAGGAGTAGTTAGGAAACTACTTGCGAGTTCAGATTGTACGTGTTAATGTGATGTCTGATCATTCTGTGTGCTTGTGTGTACTTACACACAAAACCCAATGTTTGCAACATCACAACTAAGTGTGATCGTTCTATGTAACTGTTTGCGTGTACACTAGTTAGTTCACCTAACTGTGACTATTGGTGTTTAATCATAGTGTGCTATGTAACTTTGCACCTAGTGAGTGTTCGCAACTGTTTGTACTATGTAACCTCGCACATAGCAAAATGTGTGTAACTAATCATGCATGTACTACCATAACATATAACATATGAAATGTAGCACATAAAATGTAATGTAGCACAAATGTTTGTAACAAAACCAATTAAATAAAGTGTTTGTGCTTACAGTTTGAAATCTGAAATGTTGATATGTGAAACATCACATCAGCCCCTTGTTGAAGGAAATTTCGTCCCGAAATTTAACGTGTCTTCACAGTGTTTGTAGTTGTTGTTTTGAACAGATGAGAATACTTCTTCATCATTTGATCTTCTCTTTCCCATGTGAATTCAGGTCCACGTCTTGAATTCCAACGAACTTTGACTATCGGGATCTTGCTTTGTTTGAGTTGTTTGACCTCTCGATCCATAATTTCAGCTGGTTCTTCAATGAATCGTAACTGTTCATCTACTTGTATTTCTTCCAGAGGTACAATCAATGTCTCATCAGAAAGACATTTCTTCAAGTTTGAAACATGAAAGACATCATGAACTCCACTGAGTTCATCCGGTAATTTGAGTTGATACGCAACTGGACCAATCCTTTTCAGGATCTCAAAAGGTCCTACGTATCGTGGGCTAAGCTTCCCGTGCTTGCCGAATCGTATCACACCTTTCCAAGGTGATACCTTTAGAAGAACTCGGTCTCCCACTTGAAATTCCAATGGTTTACGACGTTTGTCAGCGTAACTCTTCTGTCGATCCCGGGCCGCTGCCATACGGTTCCGGATTTGAACTATCTTCTCTGTCGTTTCGTGCACTAGTTCAGGACTGTAATCTGACTGTCACCAATTTCAGCCCAGCAAACTGGTGAACGACATTTACGACCATACAATGCTTCAAACGGTGCTGCCTGAATACTTGTATGATAACTATTGTTGTAAGAGAATTCCACTAACGGTAAGTGGTTTTCCCAGCTATCGCCAAAGTCAATTACACAAGCTCGTAACATATCCTCGAGCGTTTGAATCGTACGTTCACTCTGACCATCTGTCTGTGGATGATAGGCGGTACTCATGTCTAAACGAGTTCCCAAGGGCTTATGGAGAGATTTCCAGAAGTTTGAAGTAAATCGAGCATCCCGATTTGATATGATGGAAATTGGCACGCCATGCCGTGCTACTACTTCCTTGATATAGATACGAGTCAATTTTTCCATCTTGTCGGTTTCCTTGATTGCCAAGAAATGTGCAGATTTCGTTAATCGATCGACAATTACCCATATCGTATCACAACCACTCGGTGTACGGGGTAACTTAGTAATGAAGTCCATCGAAATCTGTTCCCATTTCCACATTGGTATTTCTGGTTGTTGCAGCAAACCAGATGGTTTCTGATATTCAACTTTGACTTTTGAACAAGTCAAACATTTGCTAACGTATCTAGCAATGTCGGCTTTCATGTGAGGCCACCAATACAGTGCCTTTAAATCATGATACATCTTGTCTGATCCCGGATGGACTGAATATCTAGACTTGTGTGCTTTATCCATCACGAGTTCCCTTAAACCACCATGCAAAGGTATCCACAGTCGATTAATGAAATAACGAATTCCATCAGGCTTGACATCTAATTGTGTTTCCATCCCCCGTAAGGATTCATGTACCAAGTTATCCTTTTCTAAGGCTTCCAGCTGAGCACTGCGTACCTTGTCAGGTAAGTCAGTTTGTATCGTCATCATAAGTGCACGAACCCGTCTTGTTCCTGTTGTGTCCTTTCTGCTTAGAGCGTCAGCTACCACATTAGCTTTTCCCGGATGGTACTTAATTGCGCATTCGTAGTCATTCAACAACTCGACCCATCGTCGCTGTCTCATGTTGAGTTCCTTCTGATCAAAGATATGTTGCAAACTTTTATGATCAGTGTAAATGGTACACTTGGTTCCATATAGGTAATGCCTCCAAATCTTCAAAGCAAAAACCACTACTCCTAACTCCAAGTCGTGAGTAGTGTAATTCTTTTCGTGTGGTCGTAGTTGCCTTGAAGCATAAGCAATCACTTTATCACGCTGCATCAACACACATCCCAAACCCTGAGCAGATGCGTCACAATACACCACAAAGTCTTCCGTCCCCTCCGGTAAGGACAGAATCGGTGCACTGCAGAGTTTCTGTTTCAATAACTGGAATGCAGCTTCTTGTTTATCCGTCCAGTTATACTTCATTCCCTTATGAGTAAGAGCGGTAAGTGGTTGAGCGATCTTTGAGAAACCCTCAATGAATCGTCGATAATAACCCGCCAAACCAAGGAATTGTCGTACCTCGGTAGGTGTCTTTGGTGCTTCCTAATTCTTAATCGCTTCAATTTTCGCTGGATCAACATGTATACCCTTTTCATTGACTATATGACCCAAGAATTGAACTTCTCGCATCCAGAAGTCACATTTCGAGAACTTAGCGTAGAGTTGTTCTTGTTTCAATAACTCTAGCAGCAATCGAAGATGTTCAGCATGCTCCTCCTCAGTCTGAGAATAGATGAGAATGTCATCAATGAAAACTATGACAAACTTGTCAAGATAAGGTTTACAAACACGATTCATGAGATCCAAGAATACAGCTGGAGCGTTTGTCAACCCAAATGGCATGACCAAGAATTCGTAATGGCCATAGCGCGTCCTGAATGCTGTCTTCAGAATATCTTCTTCTTGAACTCTGAGTTGATGATAGCCCGATCTGAGATCAATCTTCGAGTAGTAACTCGAACCTTGCAACTGATCGAACAGATCGTCAATTCTGGGTAACGGATACCGGTTTTTGATGGTAACCTTGTTCAGTTCCCGGTAATCGATGCACATACGGAAAGTCCCATCCTTTTTCTTAACAAATAAGACTGGTGCTCCCCACGGTGAAAAACTAGGTCGTATAAAGCCCTTATCCAACAACTCTTGCAGTTGTGTAGATAACTCTTACATCTCAGATGGTGCAAGTCGATAAGGAGCCCTAGCTATCGGTGCTGCATCTGGTGTAAGATCGATTCGGAATTCCACTTGTCTGATAGGTGGTAATCCCGGTAAGTCTTCTCAGATGGTGTAGATAACTCTTACATCTCAGATGGTGCAAGTCGATAAGGCGCCCTAGCTATCGGTGCTGCATCTGGTGTAAGATCGATTCGGAATTCCACTTGTCTGATAGGTGGTAATCCCGGTAAGTCTTCTGGAAATACTTCAGGAAATTCACAAACTACTGGAATGTCTTCAATCTTCTTCTCAGCTACCGGCTTCTCAGTTATAAGCGCTATAACTGCTGTATGACCTTTACGCAAACATTTGTGTGCTTTCATACAAGATAGGAGACGCAGTGGCGTACTGCTCTTCTCGCCTTGAACATAAAATGTCTCTCCATGCGAAAGAGGTATACGAACGATCTTTTCATGGCATAATATTTCAGCCTGGTGTTTGGACAACCAGTCCATGCCAATGACTACATCAAAACTGCCTAAAGTGATAGGCATAAGATCAATTTCCAATGTTTGACCCATCAAATCAAGGATACATCCTTTAAGGATTTGTTCAACTACAATTAACTTGCCATTAGCTAATTCTACAGTGTATGGATTTTCTAAGGCAGTGGGACTAACATTTAGCAACTTAGAGAATGAACTAGATACAAAACTCCGGTCTGCACCAGTATCAAATAGCATAGAGGCATAGTGATTATTTAAGAGGAACGTACCCGTGACAATGTTGGGATCCTCCCGTGCCTGACGTCCTCCAATCACAAACGCCCTGCCCCTAGCACCATTGTTGTTGTTATTGTTGTTGTTATTGGTGCCATTGCCATTTCCGTTGCCGTTACCATTTGCATCATTAGTCCCGCCTTTCTTTAGTTGTGGGCAATCCTTTTTGAAGTGCCCCAGCTTACCACACTCAAAACAACCCTTCGGTGCGTTGTTCTGATTGTTATTTTGATTGTTGGAATTGTTTTGCAGCTCTCCGCGGCAATCCTTAGCTGCATGCCCAACTTTACCACACCGTTGACACTTAAATTTATCACACTGATTCCCCGCATGATGAAATCCACACCTGTTGCACTTTGGGTGTTTACCAATATAACCCCCTGATGATGATGACTGCTGACCACTGTTCGAGTTGTGATAAGACTTATTTGAATCCTGCCTTCGATTCTGCTGAAAAGGCTGTTGGTTGAAATTCTTAGAGTTACTGCTTTCCCACTTCCTCTTGTGGTCTCCTACCTTAGTAGCTGATGTTCGTTTAGGCAGAGTTCCCTGTAACGCTGCCTGATCAGTAAGTTGGTGCGCTAAACGAACAGCTTGTTGAATCGTTGTGGGATTTGCAGATGTAACCAATCCATGGATCTGAGGCACCAACCCTCCTATGTACCTCTCTATCCACTTACTGGCTGGAGTAGCCATGTGAGGTAGAAGTCTGGCCAGTTCATGTGACCGAGTCGTGTACTCCTCGATGTTTGACCCCTCCATCTTAAGGTGTCAATACTCCTCCTCCAGTTTCTGCATTTCACTGCGAGGACAATACTCCTCTTGCAGTAAGGTCTTGAAACCATTCCAAGTTAAGGCATTGGCCTCACCCAATCCCAGAGTTTGAACATTTGAATTCCACCAGGTCAACGCTGGACCCTCCAACGTACCCGTGGCATATTTGACCTTGTTTTCCTCTGGACAGTTACACATTTCAAATACCGATTCCGCTTTCTCAATCCATCGAAGGAGTCCAATGGCCCCCTCCGATCCTTTGAAATTATGCGGTTTGCAATCCAATAACGTCTTGAATGTGCACACTTGTGGGTTCACCAATCCCCCTGTTGGACCCTGAGGTCCTGTTGTGTGGGTCTGGACGTAGTTCGCGATTGCCTCCGCGACCCTGTTATTGATCAGCTCATTGAGCTCAGCAACTGTCATCTGTACGTTCTCGCCAGACATTATCTCCCTAGTTAAAAGAAATGTTAGAGTGTTATCAAATCCAATGTGAAACGTGTAAACAATACAACAAACAACAAACAACAAACATGCAATTGTAGGAATCAACACAACTGTTGGCAATAAGTAATAGTTTCCAATAGATAATAATTTGATTTGAGTACAATACTTTCAAAATCAAAACATAGGTTTCAAACTTCTAATGTAGGGACACAACCCGCCCCTAATAAGTTTAAACAAAATAAAGAAAATCAAGCATCCTCAATAGTGGAGTCAGCATCAGAATCAACATCCTGCACTGGTACCAACTCCTTTTCCTCCTCCTCCTCTGCCTCAGATACAAACTGCTCCTCTAGTGCAATCAACCTCCCCTCAGCAATGTCAGCTCGGTGCTCCTCCTCCTGCACTCGAGTAGTCAGATGCACAATGTGTGACTCCATCCCCTGAACCACACTATAAAGCTCTGCGTATCGGGCATTCACATCCCGAAGCTCCTGTGCCATGTGCTCAATCCGATCATTCGCCCACTTTGACTCCCATGTCAATCGGGCGACATCATCTGACTCGAATCGTGGCCTCTTACAGGCACGAAACCTAGGTGGCATGCGATACGAAGACTCCTCGGAAGAATCCTCCACAGGTGCTTTCTCTGGGTCTCTCTGTGGCTCCTCCTGTGGGTCATCCTCTGGATCATCCTGTGGATCCTCCTCAGGATCCTCCCGTGGATCCTCCTCAGGGTCGTCCTCCTCCGGATCCTCCTCCGGGTCCTCGTCTGGGTCCTCCACGGGGTCCTCCTCCGGATCCTCCACGGGATCCTCGTCATCAGATACGATCACGTACGGTGGTGGCGGTGCTGCCATATCTGTTACATAAAACCATATGTAAATTCTAGGCAAAAGCAGTTGTGTAAACAAGTGTCTAATGTCTAACAGTTATAGTCTAAGTCTACTAATGCAAACCTAGTTCGCTATAACCAATGGCTCTGATACCAATCTGTCACACTCCCAAATTTTCAACTAACGGAATCATACCGTTTGGGACGTGACAAACCAGGATCTCAGATCATTCGACATAACGAAGACCTCTATATGAATTTCAAACATACTTTGGTCTAAAACTGTAATTTCAAAGTTCTAGCGTGGCGGAAGCGTTTTTAAAACAAAACAAACACAATAGTTTGAAAACTGAAAATTACAAGGCAAAATCCCAAAAGTTCAAATCTAAATAACAGAAATGAAAAATATGCATGCGACTCGATCTCCTAGTCCATGCTTGTTCGCTTGTGTACCTTAGCGTCCTGAGAAAACACGTAAATCAAGTCAACACAAAGGTTGGTGCATTACACAAGTTTAAGCATTCACAAATGTTTGAAACAACAGTTTGAACAAAATGTTTGCAGATAACATAATCACACATGCATAGTCATGATAGCTAGTCATTTATACTATTTACATAAGTGGTCGACACCGAAGCTGACTGTAGCATGCTAACGCATGTTTTGCCTTGCCACTATTGTCTAGCACAAACAATAGTAATGTGAATTGGCTAGTCAAACACTTGCATAGATCCCATCTACCAAGTGAGGTTTGTCAAACCTAATAGAGCTATTTCCAACTACCACGCTTTGCACTACGGCAAACTAAACGGTTCGAAATGTAAGGACTTGTAATGCTATGTTTGCACTCAATGTAAACAGTTAACTCATGCAAGTGATATGTATCTAAAAGTGTTTGTTGCACATGTTTTCTCCCCCAAAACAGTTAAAATAAGAAAGGGGCCGTGTACGCACCTTTGAATGTAGCAGAATGATCAATCACACGTGAACTCGCGTAAAAAGTCCTCCTACGAAGAACCTGTGTTTTAACAATAACCTAGTGTTATTCGGAATGTCGTTTTATGCTTGAAATCACATACGTGTCAACACACGTATGTTAGAGTGTTAAGAATATGCATACGTATGTACGCGTGCCTTTGAAATCGTTTAAATAAAACCATATATGATTTTATTTAAATAAACGTAATTATACGCGATTTCGTTTTCGATCTAAAATGTGACTTTTATTATCCTAACATGTTCGGAATGAAATTCTGGTTCCAACGAAATTTAAACGGATCGAATCGGAGTTATAACGAAGAAGTTATGATCAAAATGCCAAAAACAATGTTAAACTCCAAAAACTGTTGGGGCCGGGTTCGAACCCGTGACCTCCAACTCCAAACACACACCTTCTACCACTCAGGCCCGCTAGGGTATCGCGATAGATCTCAAGAATTAATTCCTTTAACCAACAGTTAACTGGTTTCCCCCTTGTTCCCATAACCGAACCAGCTTACCCCCAATTGAGCCCCAATTCGAACCTATCTGATCCCAAAACTATAGGGCTTTGATTCCAGACATACAAACGAGTTTCCTTGTGTAATCAATTTCATTATTTCCGCCAATTCATAGAACTATTGTGCCCTAACTCGTTTCGAACTCTAAACCTATTCTTTTGTTCCAAATCTTCCACATTCGCTATTGCTATTTTGAAAAACCCATAGGGTTTTTATTAGAATAGATATTTCGAAACTCACAGTATGTGTTAATTTGATTATCACGACCAATTATATCGAAACCTCCAATTCACATCATGTCATAAACCCTAGAACTAGATCCTTTGCAATTCGTTATAATCCTATAACATCATCATGGGAATTTCGTTTAATAGGTTGTTACAAAGCTATGTATCTAACTTAATTTGATTTACGAATTTGATTTGTTAAAAACCCCCAAACCGTTTAATTTCAAAAACCCTAGATATCAAACTCCATTAATTCGATGTTACAACCAGCAATTGGTTTATGGTTTAGCTTAATCGGAACTCTCTGAAACTTGTAGTAACATTTAATTTGATTATCAAGTTCGTTTGATACAACACCCCCAAATCGTTTTTCATATCAAGCCCTAGAATATGAACTTGATTAATTCACTGAAATATGATGAAATTGTCATAAAGATTTCTTTTAAAATGATGCTCTGAAACTGCCTATGCATTTAAATTTGATTATCGATCCCATTCTCTTTAAAATCCCCAAATCGTCCATATGAAGAACCCTAGAAATCAAAACTCATGGAATTCGATATTTATTCCCGAATTACCCATAGGGGTTAGTTTAGTCGACATGTTTAGGTACTGTGAGAATGAAAACTTACTTGTTTGATTGTCGAATTGATGTACTTCGACTTCTAAGTGTAGTTTCGGCCGGCTCTCAATCGGTTTCTTCTGTCCGTAGCTTCTGGAATCAAATGTTTGATCGAAATGACCTCTAAGGGTGCCGACTAAGATGTAGGAATGTTCAATTGTGCGAGATGTTGTCGAATTCTGTGGGTTTGATGACTAGAAGCTTCGGTTTCAAGTTTTTGTGTTCAATCTTGATTAATTCCGATGGTTGATGCCCCCATAACGTCTAAAAACTGTTAATAATCATAATTGTGATGATTATGATGATCCAATTTCGGTTACAACTTGGGTTTAATGCAAATTCCGAATTTTCTTGTGTCCTTTGCTCGAATTTTGACTTTCTAAAGTCAAAATCTTACTTTTGTTTGATTCCCACAATACACCTTATATGTTACATGTTTATAACCATAATAAAGTAACCTAAGATAGTTAAATTCACTATAGTTGATTATTGAAAGTGATTTCAATTCCCAATTGAATCCATAATTCGAATTTTGACTATGAAAGTCAAAATTAAATACCTTAAGCTTAATTCCACTATAATTCTTATATAATAATCGATTTTTGATAGTTTTCAGTTAACTGAGTTAACCTGAAAAGTCGGATTGTCACATAATGAGGTTAAGGTTTTACCGAAGAGGTTTGCAAAACTATTTTTCAAATACAAAAACTATATGAACTTACCAACCATTGTGTTGACTTTGTTTTTTTTACATGCTTTCTCAGGTGACGTACATGAATAAGCTAATGCTAAGGAATGCATACTAGGATGCCCAGTTAAAGGACCTAGTCGATCCGACGGGAAAGTCAATCCGTTCCGCCGGCTCAGGGTGTGACAATGATTGCGCCATCGAGTATCACCCTAGTAAGGCAAACGTAGTGGCCGACGCGTTGAGCCGGAAAGAGACAACAAAACGCATGCGTGCACTACAACTTACGATTCATTCCGAACTGCCACAACAGATCCGGAACGCTCAACAGGAAGCTCTGAAAGTCGAGCACCTCACTCAGGAGTCCTTGCGTGGCATGAACAAACATCTGGAGGTAAAGACCGACGGAGCATACTATTTCATGGATCAGATTTGGATTCCACATCACGGAGGATAGAGAAATGTGGTGATGGATGAAGCACACAAGAGCCGGTATTCGGTACATCCGGGCTCTGATAAAGTGTATCATGATCTGAGGACAGCTTATTGGTGGCCAAACATGAAGGCAGAAATACCAACTTACGTAGGTAAGTGTTTAACGTGCTCAAAGGTAAAGGTTGTGTACCAGAAGCCATCAAGTCTACTTTAGCAACCTGAAATACCGATGTGAAAATGGGAGCAAATTTTGATGGACTTCATAACTAAACTGCTTAAGACAGCAAGTGGTTGCGATACCATCTGGGTTATCGTAGACCAACTAACAAAGTCTGTACACTTTTTACCCATCAAAGAGACCAACAAACTAGATAAATTGACTCGGATTTATCTAAAGGAAGTGGTCACTCGACATGGAGTGCCAATCTCGATCATCTCTGACCGCGACAGTCGATTTGCGTCGCATTTCTGGAAGTCATTACATAAGGCACTAGGCACGAGATTGGACATGAGTACCGCTTACCACCCGCAGACTGATGGGCAGAGCGAACGAACTATACAGCCATTAGAAGACATGCTCCGCACATGTGTCATTGACTTTGGCAGTAGCTGGGAGACTCATCTTCCGTTAGTTGAGTTCTCATACAACAACAGTTACCACACTAGCATACAAGTTGCACCGTTCGAAGCTCTTTACGGACGTAAGTGCCGATCACCCATTTGCTGGGCGGAAGTTAGAAAAAGCCAACTGACTGTCCCCGAGCTTGTGCACGAAACAACCGAGAAAATCGTGCAAATACGCAAATGAATGGCAGCAGCTCGGGACAGACATAAAAGCTATGCTGACAGACGACGCAAACCATTGGAATTCCAGGTGGGAGACAGAGTGTTACTCAAGGTCTCGCCCTGGAAGGGAGTTATCCAAATTGGCAAACGAGGGAAGCTGAATCCTCGTTACATTGGACCTTTTGAGATCACCAAACGAATGTGAACCTGCCAAACGAGCTGAGCAACGTACACAATGTATTTCACGTATCGAACCTCAAGAAGTGCCTATCCGATGAAACACTTGCCATTCGTTGAGCAACCGATTGAGATTATGGACAGAAAATTCGCGTGGGAGCGTGAAGATTAGATGAAAAATAAATACCCACACCTGTTCACTGAACAGATAAACACTGGCAACGCAAGCTGAATTTCGGGACGAAATTCTTTCTAACAAGGGGATGATGTGACACCTCGTAAATTCCAGGTCAGCATCTCGTTTAATTAAATGTTTATTTAATTGTTAATTGCATACGTCGCACTAGAATTAGCTTAATTTAGTGTGACACGTGGCATGACAGTACAAACACGACAATTCGGTGAATTATCGCAACACGCACACACGCGTCAAAGAAAACACGAACGCTGGTAAACGTTTAGCACATCGTGTAACAAAACACTAGAAAACCTCATGAAATGCTCAAACATTGAACTTGAAAGTTCAAACGATGTCGAATAATAGTTAGTAAGCGTGAAAACGGCGAAGAGCGAGCCAAACCATTAAAATTGGGCCTATTGGGCTCTTCGTGGACTCGTCGTGGTACGTGACGGACCTTAGAGAAGCCCATGGTGGTACACGATGGATGAGCGGGAAGTTTGAATTCCCGAAATCCATCGCGGTACACCGAGCATCTTTTTGAAGCGCTCGGCGGTACGCGACGACACCAGTCGCCAAAATCTTTAGAAAACCAAGACAAATCGTATCCTACTCTACTCTCATCATTTTATTCGAGGTTGCACATCATATCCCGGCCTTATCACCTCCAGAACACCCTGTAACTCCTCTCTAGCAGCCATTGAAGTCCATTTGAAGCTCAAGACTTGAAGAGTTGAAGCCTCTCAACCACAAGGAACCTTGAAACCACCACCATCCTCTTGAGTCTGTATCACTCGTTGTTCCAAGAGCTTAGGGGATTGAGATCATCACCATTATCTAGATTCTTGAAGCTATAGAAGGTAGCATCACATCTCTAGTAGCTTAAAAACACTACTACACACATGCGTGCATTAGATCACACATGCAAGCTCTCTAGCCTTTCATACACGAATTTCTTGATATATGAATCTGGGTTTGTTGATTTTAGGATGTATATTGATGATCTAGGATGATTTGGTGACATATCTTGATGATCCATGATAATGTGTATGTGTAAAATGCAAGATTTGGTCATGAATAGGTGAAAAACCTACATGCACGCATGATCTAAGATTGTTAGATGAGTTTTTGATGATTATTGATGTTATTGGTAATGTACTACATGATTTGGTATTGTCAAGATGATTAAAATATGAGCATTTGCAATACTTGCTACAATTAGTAACTTTTAAGTTACAACTTGATGATATGTATAGAAACATGATCATGCATGTGTATGGATTTGTTCCTAGAATGATTATATGATGTTAAAATGCTAAGAAAAATGATTTGGGATTTGATTGTGGTCATATTTGGCCTACTTACTAAAATATAGTAACTTTTGTGGCTTAAAGGTTGATAGATAACGATTTGGTCTAGATTGACATGTTTTGATATTGTTAAATGATATTATTTCAAGATATTTGGCATAAGGATGGTCTAGGAATGCTTAGAATAATCATTTGAATAATATTTGTCATAGTTACTATTTTTAGTAACTTTATTTTGTGAAATATTGATTTAGGAATGCTATGTATGTTACGTGCTTGATAAATGATTTAACATGACTTGATACGATTATTGTATGTTAAGTTAGATGGTTTCTGATGAAAATCATACTAGATTTAGAAACTTTCCTTTTTAGGAAACTTTAATGTGTAAAAACGACTTGTAAGTGCATTCGATCGCCTATGGCAACGTGCTATGTGCTAACATGGTCACGTAGGATTAACAAGCATGCTAGAACTTTAAAAACAATATGTGTTATAGGACTTGCTAAAAATGGAAACTTACTATAAATAGTAAGTTGTCCATGAACCGATTTGCGCGTTTTGCACACGACGAACACAATCACGAACGTTACACGAATCACAACCGACACACGGTACACCAACGGGT
This sequence comes from Mikania micrantha, assembly GCA_009363875.1. Taxonomy (NCBI): domain Eukaryota; kingdom Viridiplantae; phylum Streptophyta; class Magnoliopsida; order Asterales; family Asteraceae; genus Mikania; species Mikania micrantha. The sequence continues at coordinate 42,064,629 of CM018683.1, read as the reverse complement.
CGTTGACTTGACACGGTCAAACACGGTTAAACACGAGCAAACATGGTCAATGTGGACCGACGCGGACACACATAACAACCGAGGGTTGTTGAGCACAAACACGAGCACGAACATGAACACGGTCACTTACACGAACTCACATATGGTATACAATGTAGGTAGCCGGTGACCGACACGTCTTCAATTGTTTTTCCGATCACTACTAAGGTGAGATTACGGCCCCTCTTTACTCTTTTACAAACTTTTCAAATAGAGGGAGAATACTTGTTGAATCGAGTCAAACATTATACTTGTACAAACATTATGTGTATGCTGTTTTATTAGACAGACACAAGTGTTGTAATCGTAACAAGCCCTCACAAAGTCTTACCGTTAATGTACAAACAACGAGGTGAGTTTGAATAGATCTGTTTGGGTGTGATGAACCCCACGTGGCACAATACTGACCGGAGGTCGGGACACGTGAAATCTCGACCTATCTTGCTATGTTATTACGAGGCATAGCGGAGGCAAGGACTTACAAGTCTAGTTCGGTAGTGACGCACTGACACTTGGAGCCTAGGGCTTAGGACTAACATTTAATAAACAGCATGACACATGTTTTCTTATTATTTATGTATATCAAAACCTGTGAACTCACCAACCAATGTGTTGACACTTTTTCTTAAGCTTGTATTCTCAGGTAACTAGCTGCTTATGGAATTCAGGATGCACTTAAGGAACGAGCATTGGGTCATGTGCATTTCATTTCAAGACATTTTGAACAAATAATATTTATTTTGTTATGTACTTTGAAACAATGTAGTGTCTGACATTTTATTTCCGCTGCAACATTAAAGATATTTCAGCTGCATGTTTAAACTTATTATTTTCCGCTGCTTATTATATAAACTGTTTGGTTGTATGTATGTCAAACAATGTATTTTGAAACGCATATAGAGTTGTTCTATATGACCATGAGCTGCGATTCTGGCCACGTCACACCCAAGTGGACTGACACCACACGGGGAATTTGGGGGTGTGACATATATCTATATATAAAATTGTATGGGATTCTCACCAACTATGCAAATAGTTGATCAAATCTTATTTTACATGTGTAACATGTTATATTGCTTGGATGAAGACACATTTAGGATACTTGGACCTAGATAGTAACTATCAAACAATGTTATTTATTATGAATTTGGTTATGTAACAATGGATGGAATGTTATGCTTATATGAATGAAATTGTGATGTGAATTGAATTGGAATGTTAAATATTGAAACTCTCAAAATGGCACCATGAGTTATGAACAAAAAAACTTGCGCCCCAACATATTTCGTCGTTGGTTAGGGCGTGACAATCTGATCAAGTGGATTGAAGATTCATAATATCACATTAGTAAGACAAAAAAAATAATGATCATAAAGCAGGGATGTCGAATTGACAAACAATGCTCCGAATGAAAGTTATGATAAATCAAGTTTTGAATGGTATTCATAAAATGGCTCACATAATCAGCCCTAGGAGTAGTGCTTGATATGGTTAGAAAGAAATTCAAAAATTATGAACATGGGCAAAAATGGTGCGAATGGAGTTCGTATGATGCTGGAATCACGAAAACAACTTCTGGACATTGCACACATACACAGACACGTGTCCATGTTGCTTGCCATGAGCCTAGGAGACTTCAACGTGTCATAAGTGTCTGCCACGTGTCCCAGAAGCTTGCCACATGTCCAGCGAGGTGTCACAACGTGGTTTTCTTGATTCATGAGCCAGTCCCTATAAATAGTTCGAACCTCTTCATTTCGTGCAATGTTTTGAGTACCAACCATAATATCGCGACCTAAATACCCCCATAAACCTCCTTTGAAGTCACTTGAGTTTGCGGAAGTGAGTGACGGTTGTTCGAGACTAACCGGTTGGTTAGACAATCTGTTGTATGGATATAGTAAGGTAAGCTTATGTTTAAGTTTCAAATGTTAAGGTTATTTTCATGAGTATATATGGGGTTACATTGATTAAATTGTAACAACCGGTTTTTAATAATGAATGTATTGTGAATAATGGTTAATTAAACGATTGTGGTTGTTGTGATTTGAAAATGTGTAAGAGTTACGTCATTAATGGCAAGAGCACATTTGGTCGTGCTTGAAATCCACGAGAATTTAGTAACTTTTGTTATTTGGGGATTGATAGTATGTGAAAAATGATGAACGTGGGCGAAAACCGTGGGCAAAACGGAGTTCGTATGCTCCCGGAATCGCGAAACGAAGTTAAAAATCAAAAATGATGACGCTGGTGATGTGGGGCGGTACGCCTGGCGGGACGCACCCAGTTGGGGCGATGCGCCCCAGGACCTATGTCGGTTTAAGTTTGTTTAAACGATCAGATTTCATCGAAAACATAAATTTTCATTCTTTCTCGACTTGTTCTTGACTCCAGACGAAAACCTACCATTTCTAAGCCTAAAAACTTCAATTTAAAGGCTTCTGATCATCCAGATCGCGCATAGGATCGTGTTTTCAAGTCCCGATCGTTGTTTTAACCGTAGAAATCCGTCAGATCAGGTAACGGTTTGTTTTATCCTACTAGTTTAATATTGTGTGGATTAAATCTAGTTTTGATTGTAATAATATGATTATGGGTATTGATTATTGCCTAGTTGATAACTAGGGATTGTTAGAAACGAAGAACTTGTTGTTTTGATGGTGAAATCTTCGTTTTGAAGCCGGGATAATGTCCGGTTGTTGTGAAACCCATATCATGGTGTGATAACTAGCAGGACGGGTTGAATATGATTTTAAATAAATTATGGATTATAATCCATAGATTAAATGATGATTTTGATAAATTGATGTTACCATTATTAATAGTTTTGATCTTAAAAATAAAAATTGAATAATAAAAATAGTTAAAGATCGTAACTAATATAATGAACATCAATTATTTGATAAATTGCCTGGGAAGGCATGAAATATGAATAAGTGTGATAATTGACTAAAACTTGCTAAACGTAGTAAGATAGAGTCAGTTATGTGATGAATTGACTTTGAGGAAGTTAAATCAGTCAAGTGTGTTGAACTTGATTGTATGTGCCATACGTGTTGAAACTAGTTGTATATATATATTTTGCAACTAGGTGGTGGTAGTGGAAGTCAAACCACTAGTCATAGAGCAGGAAAGGAGCCTGCAGTTGCTAATCCCTTATCTGATTAAGGTAAGTAATCCCACAACTATTACATCACATAATAAATATTGAAATTGTTGTTGAATAAATTATATAATAAATATGGCATTGGTGATAGGGGAATGTTGAATAATAAAAGTTCAACAACCTATGATAAATCCAATACCTTGGTAAATAATAGTGTGGGACTTCTATGATGGAAGTACCGGTTGGGTGAACATCATAGTAATTTGATTAAATTATATATGACTCCACAATGGTGGATAGCCAGAGGTGCTGGCAATTGTCTAGATGGAAGTACCGGTGGGTGAACATCTTAGACTAAATAAATATGACTCCACAATGGTGGATAGCCAGAGGTGCTGGCAATTGTCTTAGATGGAAGTACCGGTGGGTGAACATCTTAAGACTTGAATTATATATATGACTCCACAATGGTGGATAGACAGAGGTGCTGTCAATTGTCTTAGATGGAAGCACCGGTTGGTGAACATCTTAAGACTTGAATAATTTATGACTCCACAATGGTGGATAGTCAGAGGTGCTGACAAATAGCTATGGTGGAAGCACATGAATGTGAACACCATAGTGTAATTTTGATTAAACTATTGTGAGCAATAGTTGATGATGGTAATATGATATTATTACATTGTTAGGGTCAATTCGAATAGAAATGACTCAGTTTGAATGTTGATTGTGAAAAATGTATTTTTACATTTTATTGTTGAGAAACCATTGGGGTTTACTTACTTAGTTCTTATGAACTAATGGGAATTATTGTGTGATGTTGTAGGTCAAAAATGACGTACACGGCTGTAAGGATCGAGGTGGAGCAGGAATCGAACGAGCAAAACCTTGTTGCAACCGTTTGAAATTTTGGGTTTAAACTTACTTATGTAAATAAGTATTGTAAAATGTTTGACATGTTTACTTTTGCGTTAAACTTTGTTTAATATTATTAAATAAAGAAGGTCAAACAAGGTTTTAAAAATGAAAAATTTGCTGGGACCAACTCTGATATTATTTTAAAATGTTGAATAGTAACCGGGGGCCACAAAGCTGGTATCAGAGCATTGGTTTGAGGGATTCAAGTGTTGGAAACACACCTGAACTCAAATCTTATGCTCTTGATATGTGATGAAACGTTCGATTCCAGCCTCGATCATTAAGCCGGAGGTATGAGGTCAGTATTTATGTATTGAATTGTGTATGTACACATTGTTGTGTGTATAAATTGTGTGAACCGAACTTCTCAATTATGAAATGAAATGATGAAGTTAAGGGCACGAGTGTGTGATAAACATGTTATTATGCCTGGCCAGTATAATGAGATGCTTATGACATAACCGTTTCCTTAATTAAGTCAGATCGTATCATGATTTTGAATATTAGGTAAGGTGACTATGTACTATATAAGTACAAGATTATTAAATATTGTGAATATATGAAACTGACTGTCTGATTATATGATTTCAGCCACGAATGGCTGAGGAACATACATCTGGTGTGAATAGCAGTGAGAAGGTGGAACTCACTGAAACTCAAATAATGGTGAAGGAAGAGGTGGCAAAGGCTTTTGAAGCTGCTTTGCCCACATATATTGATGAAATTAAGTCTTCCTTAAAAGAGTTCCTTCATCAAGAGTTGTCTGAATTTGAAACTGGAGTGGAGATGAAACAATCTTCTAAGACAACTACTTTTAAAGAATTTATGGCTTGTAAGCCAGCTGAGTTTAAAGGGGAGGTAGATCCCTTGATTAGCCAGCGTTGGATATCTGATATTGAAAGTACGTTTGAAACTAGTCATTGTGACCCGACTGATGAGGTCATGTTTGCTGGTAATCAGTTGAAAGATCGTGCCAAAGATTGGTGGGAATTGTTGAGGAAGGAAAAAGGCAGAGATGGAATAAAAGGCTGACGTGGGCCCAGTTTAAAGAACTTTTCTTGAAGCGGTTTTGTCCTCAAGCCGCTATTGATCGTATTACTGAGGAGTTTCTGCATCTACAGCAGAAAGATGAAAGTATTGATACCATTACTGCCATTTTCTTCGATAAAGCTAAATTTTGTCCGGATCTTCTTCAGACTGAAAGGATGTGGATAAACCGGTATCATACTATGTTGAACACAAAGTACCGGGAGTTTCTCACGCCTTCTAAGTGTGAGACACTTAATGAGTTGATCAATTGTGCCCGAGAACGGGAATTGGAACTGAAACGGCAGGAAGATCGGGGAGATAAACGAAAGGCAGAAACAGACACATGTTCATCCAAAAAGGCGAAGTTTGTTAAATCGTTTAAAAAGCCTGTTTTTACTAAAACTTGTCCCAATTGTGGGAGGATGCACGCGGGGGAGTGTCGTGCTAGGCCTGTTGTCTGCTATAAATGTGGGAAGCCGGGACATTTGGCAACCCAGTGTTTGAGCTCTCCTAGTCTGTGCTATCATTGTTATAAGCCAGGTCATAGGAGGAGTGAGTGCCCTGAACTTAAGAGGGCAGTACCAATTAATGATGATAACCGATCGTTTAAATCTCAAGGCTCGGGAAAGAAACCGGAAGCGCCCAAACCAAAGGGGAGAGCTTTCCAGATTTCGGCAGAGGAGGCTAAAGTCACATCTGATGTGGTGACAGGTACCTTCTTCGTTAACTCAATACCTGCTTATGTGTTATTTGATTCTGGAGCCAATCGATCTTTTGTGTCTATAAAATTTGTGCATCATCCATCTTTTGTCTTAGAAAAGTTGCCTGTACCGTTAGAAGTAGAGGTTGCTGATTCTAAAAGTTTTCGTGTGTTTGATATTTATCGAAACTGTAAGCTTACGATCAATAACGAGGATTATGTTGTTGATTTAATACCCATGGTATTGGGGGAGTTTGATGTTGTTATTGGAATGGATTGGCTATCTTCTTATAAAGCCAATATACTTTGCAATCGCAAAGTTATACAATTGATAACCCCTAGTGGTTATGAATTATCCATTCAAGGAGAAAAACGTGGAGGGGTTGTTTTGTGCTCTTTGGTCAAAGCCATGAAGTATATGAATCATGGGGGCCAATCCTTCTTAGCTTATGTCATTGATGCTGAGAAAACAGTAAAGTGTTTGGAGGATGTCCCAATTGTTAGGGATTTTCCTGACGTTTTTCCGGATGACTTACCGGGAATCCCTTCTAATAGAAATGTTGAGTTTAGAATCGATCTTATTCCAGGAGCCAAGCCTATAGCAAAAGCTCCTTATCGTTTAGCACCGTCTGAATTGCAAGAGTTGATGACTCAATTGCAGGATCTTCTCGATAAAGGTTTTATTCGTCCAAGCATCTCGTCTTGGGGTGCTCCAGTTCTTTTTGTTAAAAAGAAGGACGGAAGTTTTCGTATGTGTATTGATTATCGAGAACTTAATAAAGTGACGGTGAAAAACAAATATCCTTTGCCTCGGATCGATGATCTTTTTGATCAGTTACAAGGGGCTTCTTGGTTCTCTAAAATTGATCTTAGGTCGGGTTATCACCAAATTAAAGTTAGGGAAGAAGATATTCCTAAAACAGCGTTTCGAACCCGATATGGTCATTACGAATTTCTTGTCATGTCTTTTGGGCTGACTAATGCACCGGCTGCATTCATGGACTTGATGAATCGGGTGTGTCGTCCTATGTTGGATCGATCTGTTATCGTTTTTATTGATGATATTCTTGTTTATTCCAAGAATGAAGGTGATCATGCGTGTCACTTACGGGAGGTACTTGAGACTCTCCGAAGGAAGAAGTTATATGCCAAATTTTCTAAATGTGTCTTTTGGTTGCATGAAGTCCAATTTCTTGGACATGTGATAAATGCAGATGGCATTCTTGTTGATCCTTCTAAGATTCAAGCAGTGACCAATTGGAGTCTACCCAAAAATCCAACTGATGTCAGAAGTTTTCTTGGCTTAGCTGGTTATTATCGTAGATTCATTCAAGACTTTGCTAAGATTGCTTCATCTTTAACCAAACTTACAAGAAAAGATGTTAAGTTTGTGTGGGGTGATGACCAAGAGAAAGCATTCCAAGAATTAAAGTCCAAATTAACTCAGGCACCGGTATTAACGTTACCAGATGGTCCTGATGATTTTGTGATATATTCTGATGCTTCTTATCATGGTCTGGGTTGTGTTCTTATGCAACGAGGCAAGGTGATTGCTTATGCCTCAAGACAACTAAAAACCCATGAAATCAATTATCCTATTCATGATTTAGAACTTGCAGCAGTCGTATTTGCCTTAAAAATCTGGAGGCATTATTTGTACGGTGTAAAGTGTACCATTTACACTGATCATAAGAGCTTGAAATATTTCTTCACTCAGAAGGAATTGAATATGAGGCAAAGACGATGGCTGGAATTACTCAAGGACTATGATTGTGAAATCCTTTATCATCCTGGTAAAGCGAATGTGGTGGCAGATGCCTTGAGTAGAAAAGAAGAGTGTGAACCAATCAAAGTGAAAGCTATGCAGCTTGTGATTACTTCAGGTTTAATTGAACAGATCAAGGAAGCCCAGACTGAAGCTTTAAAGGAAGAAAATTGGAAACGAGACAGGATTAAAGGGCAAGCTCATAATCTTGATGAAGATAGTCGTGGTTTGAAGACTAGGTGGGGTCGAGTGTGGATACCTCCCACTTGTCCACTTAAGTCTGCATTGTTGGAAGAAGCACACAAGTCGAAGTACTCAATTCATCCTGGGGCTACTAAAATGTATCGTGACCTTCGGGTAAACTATTGGTGGCCAGGTATGAAACGAGATATTGTTAAACATGTAGCGAAATGTTTGACTTGTATGCAGGTAAAAGCAGAGCACCAGAAACCTTATGGTAAGTTGCAACCATTGGAAATCCCAATGTGGAAATGGGAACATATCACAATGGACCTGATTACTAAACTTCCTAAGACAAGGAAGGGATGTGATACGATTTGGGTCATTGTGGATAGGTTGACCAAGAGTGCTCATTTCTTGCCCATTCGTGAGACCTATTCTTCTGATAAAATGGCAGAGATATATGTACGAGAAATTGTGTCTCGTCATGGTGTGCCTGTAACCATTATCTCTGATCGAGATACTCGATTTACTTCTCGATTTTGGAGAAATTTTCAAGAAGAATTAGGAACAAAACTGTTGTTAAGCACTGCGTATCATCCTCAGACTGATGGACAAAGTGAAAGAACCATTCAGACCTAGAGGATATGTTACGAGCGTGCATTATTGACTTTGGGGGTAGTTGGGATGATTATTTACCTTTAGCAGAGTTCTCGTATAATAATAGTTATCATTCCAGCATTGGAATGCCTCCTTATGAGATGCTATATGGGAGAAAATGTCGAACTCCCGTTTGTTGGGGAGAAGTTGGGCAACGTGAACTCGCACACAAAGTGTAGTTAAAGCTACCAATGAACGGATAGATCAGATCCGTGCCCATCTGAAGGCGGCCCAAGACCGTCAGAAATCATACGCTGATAAGCGTAGAAGGCCCATTGAATTCCAGGTAGGAGATTTTGTGTTGTTAAAAGTCTCACCATGGAAAGGTGTTATACGTTTTCGTAAGCGAGGAAAGTTAAGTCCACGCTTTATTGGACCATTTAAAATCATAGCTCGTGTTGGTGAAGTTGCTTATCGCCTAGAGCTACCAGAGGAGTAAGTGGAATTCATAATACGTTCCATGTTTCTTACTTACGAAAATGTTTAGCAGATGAATCTGCATACGTACCACTGGAAGATATAGAAATTGATGACAAGTTGAATTATGTGGAAAAGCCAGTGGCAATACTTGACCGAAAAGTCAAGCAACTTAGAATAAATCATTGAGCCAGGTGAAGGTTCAGTGGAAAAATAGAACCGGTTCTGAAATTACGTGGGAGTCAGAAAATGAAATGAGAAAGTATTATCCTTTCCTTTTTGAGGTTTAATCGGTTTCGGGGACGAAACCTTTGTAAGGAGGGGAGATTTGTAACAACCGGTTTTTAATAATGAATGTATTGTGAATAATGGTTAATTAAACGATTGTGGTTGTTGTGATTTGAAAATGTGTAAGAGTTACGTCATTAATGGCAAGAGCACATTTGGTCGTGCTTGAAATCCACGAGGATTTAGTAACTTTTGTTATTGGGGATTGATAGTATGTGAAAAATGATGAACGTGGGCGAAAACCGTGGGCAAAACGGAGTTCGTATGCTCCCGGAATCGCGAAACGAAGTTAAACGATCAGATTTCATCGAAAACATAAATTTTCATTCTTTCTCGACTTGTTCTTGACTCCAGACGAAAACCTACCATTTCTAAGCCTAAAAACTTCAATTTAAGGCTTCTGATCATCCAGATCGCGCATAGGATCGTGTTTTCAAGTCCCGATCGTTGTTTTAACCGTAGAAATCCGTCAGATCAGGTAACGGTTTGTTTTATCCTACTAGTTTAATATTGTGTGGATTAAATCTAGTTTTGATTGTAATAATATGATTATGGGTATTGATTATTGCCTAGTTGATAACTAGGGATTGTTAGAAACGAAGAACTTGTTGTTTTGATGGTGAAATCTTCGTTTTGAAGCCGGGATAATGTCCGGTTGTTATGAAACCCATATCATGGTGTGATAACTAGCAGGATGGGTTGAATATGATTTTAAATAAATTATGGATTATAATCCATAGATTAAATGATGATTTTGATGAATTGATGTTACCATTATTAATAGTTTTGATCTTAAAAATAAAAATTGAATAATAAAAATATTAAAGATCGTAACTAATATAATGAACATCAATTATTTGATAAATTGCCTGGGAAGGCATGAAATATGAATAAGTGTGATAATTGACTAAAACTTGCTAAACGTAGTAAGATAGAGTCAGTTATGTGATGAATTGACTTTGAGGAAGTCAAATCAGTCAAGTGTGTTGAACTTGATTGTATGTGCTATACGTGTTGAAACTAGTTGTATATATATTTTGCAACTAGGTGGTGGTAGTGGAAGTCAAACCACTAGTCATAGAGCAGGAAAGGAGCCTGCAGTTGCTAATCCCTTATCTGATTAAGGTAAGTAATCCCACAACTATGACATCACATAATAAATATTGAAATTGTTGTTGAATAAATTATATAATAAATATGGCATTGGTGATAGGGGAATGTTGAATAATAAAAGTTCAACAACCTATGATAAATCCAATACCTTGGTAAATAATAGTGTGGGACTTCTATGATGGAAGTACCGGTTGGGTGAACATCATAGTAATTTGATTAAATTATATATGACTCCACAATGGTGGATAGCCAGAGGTGCTGGCAATTGTCTAGATGGAAGTACCGGTGGGTGAACATCTTAGACTAAATAAATATGACTCCACAATGGTGGATAGCCAGAGGTGCTGGCAATTGTCTTAGATGGAAGTACCGGTGGGTGAACATCTTAAGACTTGAATTATATATGACTCCACAATGGTGGATAGACAGAGGTGCTGTCAATTGTCTTAGATGGAAGTACCGGTTGGTGAACATCTTAAGACTTGAATAATTTATGACTCCACAATGGTGGATAGTCAGAGGTGCTGACAATAGCTATGGTGGAAGCACATGAATGTGAACACCATAGTGTAATTTTGATTAAACTATTGTGAGCAATAGTTGATGATGGTAATATGATATTATATTGTGAGAGTCAATTCGAATAGAAATGACTCAGTTTGAATGTTGATTGTGAAAAATGTATTTTTACATTTTATTGTTGAGAAACCATTGGGGTTTACTTACTTAGTTCTTATGAACTAATGGGAATTATTGTGTGATGTTTGTAGGTCAAAAATGACGTACACGGCTGTAAGGATCGAGGTGGAGCAGGAATCGAACGAGCAAAACCTTGTTGCAAACGTTTGAAATTTGGGTTTAAACTTACTTATGTAAATAAGTATTGTAAAATGTGTGACACGTTTACGTTTGCGTTAAACTTTGTTTAATATTATTAAATAAAGAAGGTCAAACAAGGTTTTAAAAATGAAAAATTTGCTGGGACCAACTCTGATATTATTTTAAAATGTTGAATAGTAACCGGGGGTTACAAAGCTGGTATCAGAGCATTGGTTTGAGGGATTCAAGTGTTGGAAACACACTTGAACTCAAATCTTATGCTCTTGATATGTGATGAAACGTTCGATTCCAGCCTCGATCATTAAGCCGGAGGTATGAGGTCAGTATTTATGTATTGAATTGTGTATGTACACATTGTTGTGTGTATAAATTGTGTGAACCGAACTTCTCAATTATGAAATGAAATGATGAAGTTAAGGGCACGAGTGTGTGATAAACATGTTATTATGCCTGGCCAGTATAATGAGATGCTTATGACATAACCGTTTCCTTAATTAAGTCAGATTGTATCATGATTTTGAATATTAGGTAAGGTGATTATGTACTATATAAGTACAAGATTATTAAATATTGTGAATATATGAAACTGACTGTCTGATTATATGATTTCAGCCACGAATGGCTGAGGAACATACATCTGGTGTGAATAGCAGTGAGAAGGTGGAACTCACTGAAACTCAAATAATGGTGAAGGAAGAGGTGGCAAAGGCTTTTGAAGCTGCTTTGCCCACATATATTGATGAAATTAAGTCTTCCTTAAAAGAGTTCCTTCATCAAGAGTTGTCTGAATTTGAAACTGGAGTGGAGATGAAACAATCTTCTAAGACAACTACTTTTAAAGAATTTATGGCTTGTAAGCCAGCTGAGTTTAAAGGGGAGGTAGATCCCTTGATTAGCCAGCGTTGGATATCTGATATTGAAAGTACGTTTGAAACTAGTCATTGTGACCCGACTGATGAGGTCATGTTTGCTGGTAATCAGTTGAAAGATCGTGCCAAAGATTGGTGGGAATTGTTGAGGAAGGAAAAAGGCAGAGATGGAATAAAAGGGCTGACGTGGGCCCAGTTTAAAGAACTTTTCTTGAAGCGGTTTTGTCCTCAAGCCGCTATTGATCGTATTACTGAGGAGTTTCTGCATCTACAGCAGAAAGATGAAAGTATTGATACCATTACTGCCATTTTCTTCGATAAAGCTAAATTTTGTCCGGATCTTCTTCAGACTGAAAGGATGTGGATAAACCGGTATCATACTATGTTGAACACAAAGTACCGGGAGTTTCTCACGCCTTCTAAGTGTGAGACACTTAATGAGTTGATCAATTGTGCCCGAGAACGGGAATTGGAACTGAAACGGCAGGAAGATCGGGGAGATAAACGAAAGGCAGAAACAGACACATGTTCATCTAAAAAGGCGAAGTTTGTTAAATCGTTTAAAAAGCCTGTTTTTACTAAAACTTGTCCCAATTGTGGGAGGATGCACGCGGGGGAGTGTCGTGCTAGGCCTGTTGTCTGTTATAAATGTGGGAAGCCGGGACATTTGGCAACCCAGTGTTTGAGCTCTCCTAGTCTGTGCTATCATTGTTATAAGCCAGGTCATAGGAGGAGTGAGTGCCCTGAACTTAAGAGGGCAGCACCAATTAATGATGATAGCCGATCGTTTAAATCTCAAGGCTCGGGAAAGAAACCGGAAGCGCCCAAACCAAAGGGAGAGCTTTCCAGATTTCGGCAGAGGAGGCTAAAGTCACATCTGATGTGGTGACAGGTACCTTCTTTGTTAATTCAATACCTGCTTATGTGTTATTTGATTCTGGAGCCAATCGATCTTTTGTGTCTATAAAATTTGTGCATCATCCATCTTTTGTCTTAGAAAAGTTGCCTGTACCGTTAGAAGTAGAGGTTGCTGATTCTAAAAGTTTTCGTGTGTTTGATATTTATCGAAACTGTAAGCTTACGATCAATAACGAGGATTATGTTGTTGATTTAATACCCATGGTATTGGGGGAGTTTGATGTTGTTATTGGAATGGATTGGCTATCTTCTTATAAAGCCAATATACTTTGCAATCGCAAAGTTATACAATTGATAACCCCTAGTGGTTATGAATTATCCATTCAAGGAGAAAAACGTGGAGGGGTTGTTTTGTGCTCTTTGGTCAAAGCCATGAAGTATATGAATCATGGGGCCAATCCTTCTTAGCTTATGTCATTGATGCTGAGAAAACAGTAAAGTGTTTGGAGGATGTCCCAATTGTTAGGGATTTTCCTGACGTTTTTCCGGATGACTTACCGGGAATCCCTTCTGATAGAAATGTTGAGTTTAGAATCGATCTTATTCCAGGAGCCAAGCCTATAGCAAAAGCTCCTTATCGTTTAGCACCGTCTGAATTGCAAGAGTTGATGACTCAATTGCAGGATCTTCTCGATAAAGGTTTTATTCGTCCAAGCATCTCGCCTTGGGGTGCTCCAGTTCTTTTTGTTAAAAAGAAGGACGGAAGTTTTCGTATGTGTATTGATTATCGAGAACTTAATAAAGTGACGGTGAAAAACAAATATCCTTTGCCTTGGATCGATGATCTTTTTGATCAGTTACAAGGGGCTTCTTGGTTCTCTAAAATTGATCTTAGGTCGGGTTATCACCAAATTAAAGTTAGGGAAGAAGATATTCCTAAAACAGCGTTTCGAACCCGATATGGTCATTAAGAATTTCTTGTCATGTCTTTTGGGCTGACTAATGCACCGGCTGCATTCATGGACTTGATGAATCGGGTGTGTCGTCCTATGTTGGATCGATCTGTTATCGTTTTTATTGATGATATTCTTGTTTATTCCAAGAATGAAGGTGATCATGCGTGTCACTTACGGGAGGTACTTGAGACTCTCCGAAGGAAGAAGTTATATGCCAAATTTTCTAAATGTGTCTTTTGGTTGCATGAAGTCCAATTTCTTGGACATGTGATAAATGCAGATGGCATTCTTGTTGATCCTTCTAAGATTCAAGCAGTGACCAATTGGAGTCTACCCAAAAATCCAACTGATGTCAGAAGTTTTCTTGGCTTAGCTGGTTATTATCGTAGATTCATTCAAGACTTTGCTAAGATTGCTTCATCTTTAACCAAAATTACAAGAAAAGATGTTAAGTTTGTGTGGGGTGATGACCAAGAGAAAGCATTCCAAGAATTAAAGTCCAAATTAACTCAGGCACCGGTATTAACGTTACCAGATGGTCCTGATGATTTTGTGATATATTCTGATGCTTCTTATCATGGTCTGGGTTGTGTTCTTATGCAACGAGGCAAGGTGATTGCTTATGCCTCAAGACAACTAAAAACCCATGAAATCAATTATCCTATTCATGATTTAGAACTTGCAGCAGTCGTATTTGCCTTAAAAATCTGGAGGCATTATTTGTACGGTGTAAAGTGTACCATTTACACTGATCATAAGAGCTTGAAATATTTCTTCACTCAGAAGGAATTGAATATGAGGCAAAGACGATGGCTGGAATTACTCAAGGACTATGATTGTGAAATCTTTTATCATCCTGGTAAAGCGAATGTGGTGGCAGATGCCTTGAGTAGAAAAGAAGAGTGTGAACCAATCAAAGTGAAAGCTATGCAGCTTGTGATTACTTCAGGTTTAATTGAACAGATCAAGGAAGCCCAGACTGAAGCTTTAAAGGAAGAAAATTGGAAACGAGACAGGATTAAAGGGCAAGCTCATAATCTTGATGAAGATAGTCGTGGTTTGAAGACTAGGTGGGGTCGAGTGTGGATACCTCCCACTTGTCCACTTAAGTCTGCATTGTTGGAAGAAGCACACAAGTCGAAGTACTCAATTCATCCTGGTGCTACTAAAATGTATCGTGACCTTCGGGTAAATTATTGGTGGCCAGGTATGAAACGAGATATTGTTAAACATGTAGCGAAATGTTTGACTTGTATGCAGGTAAAAGCGGAGCACCAGAAACCTTATGGTAAGTTGCAGCCATTGGAAATCCCAATGTGGAAATGGGAACATATCACAATGGACCTGATTACTAAACTTCCTAAGACAAGGAAGGGATGTGATACGATTTGGGTCATTGTGGATAGGTTGACCAAGAGTGCTCATTTCTTGCCCATTCGTGAGACCTATTCTTCTGATAAAATGGCAGAGATATATGTACGAGAAATTGTGTCTCGTCATGGTGTGCCTGTAACCATTATCTCTGATCGAGATACTCGATTTACTTCTCGATTTTGGAGAAATTTTCAAGAAGAATTAGGAACAAAACTGTTGTTAAGCACTGCGTATCATCCTCAGACTGATGGACAAAGTGAAAGAACCATTCAGACGCTAGAGGATATGTTACGAGCATGCATTATTGACTTTGGGGGCAGTTGGGATAATTATCTACCTTTAGCAGAGTTCTCGTATAATAATAGTTATCATTCCAGCATTGGAATGCCTCCTTATGAGATGCTATATGGGAGAAAATGTCGAACTCCCGTTTGTTGGGGAGAAGTTGGACAACGTGAACTCGCACACAAAAGTGTAGTTAAAGCTACCAATGAACGGATAGATCAGATCCGTGCCCATCTGAAGGCGGCCCAAGACCGTCAGAAATCATACGCTGATAAGCGTAGAAGGCCCATTGAATTCCAGGTAGGAGATTTTGTGTTGTTAAAAGTCTCACCATGGAAAGGTGTTATACGTTTTCGTAAGCGAGGAAAGTTAAGTCCACGCTTTATTGGACCATTTAAAATCATAGCTCGTGTTGGTGAAGTTGCTTATCGCCTAGAGCTACCAGAGGAGTAAGTGGAATTCATAATACGTTCCATGTTTCTTACTTACGAAAATGTTTGGCAGATGAATCTGCATACGTACCACTGGAAGATATAGAAATTGATGACAAGTTGAATTATGTGGAAAAGCCAGTGGCAATACTTGACCGAAAAGTTAAGCAACTTAGGAATAAATCATTGAGCCAGGTGAAGGTTCAGTGGAAAAATAGAACCGGTTCTGAAATTACGTGGGAATCAGAAAATGAAATGAGAAAGTATTATCCTTTCCTTTTTGAGGTTTAATCGGTTTCGGGGACGAAACCTTTGTAAGGAGGGGAGATTTGTAACAACCGGTTTTTAATAATGAATGTATTGTGAATAATGGTTAATTAAACGATTGTGGTTGTTGTGATTTGAAAATGTGTAAGAGTTACGTCATTAATGGCAAGAGCACATTTGGTCGTGCTTGAAATCCACGAGGATTTAGTAACTTTTGTTATTGGGGATTGATAGTATGTGAAAAATGATGAACGTGGGCGAAAACCGTGGGCAAAACGGAGTTCGTATGCTCCCGGAATCGCGAAACGAAGTTAAACGATCAGATTTCATCGAAAACATAAATTTTCATTCTTTCTCGACTTGTTCTTGACTCCAGACGAAAACCTACCATTTCTAAGCCTAAAAACTTCAATTTAAAGGCTTCTGATCATCCAGATCGCGCATAGGATCGTGTTTTCAAGTCCCGATCGTTGTTTTAACCGTAGAAATCCGTCAGATCAGGTAACGGTTTGTTTTATCCTACTAGTTTAATATTGTGTGGATTAAATCTAGTTTTGATTGTAATAATATGATTATGGGTATTGATTATTGCCTAGTTGATAACTAGGGATTGTTAGAAACGAAGAACTTGTTGTTTTGATGGTGAAATCTTCGTTTTGAAGCCGGGATAATGTCCGGTTGTTGTGAAACCCATATCATGGTGTGATAACTAGCAGGACGGGTTGAATATGATTTTAAATAAATTATGGATTATAATCCATAGATTAAATGATGATTTTGATAAATTGATGTTACCATTATTAATAGTTTTGATCTTAAAAATAAAAATTGAATAATAAAAATAGCTAAAGATCGTAACTAATATAATGAACATCAATTATTTGATAAATTGCCTGGGAAGGCATGAAATATGAATAAGTGTGATAATTGACTAAAACTTGCTAAACGTAGTAAGATAGAGTCAGTTATGTGATGAATTGACTTTGAGGAAGTTAAATCAGTCAAGTGTGTTGAACTTGATTGTATGTGCCATACGTGTTGAAACTAGTTGTATATATATATTTTGCAACTAGGTGGTGGTAGTGGAAGTCAAACCACTAGTCATAGAGCAGGAAAGGAGCCTGCAGTTGCTAATCCCTTATCTGATTAAGGTAAGTAATCCCACAACTATTACATCACATAATAAATATTGAAATTGTTGTTGAATAAATTATATAATAAATATGGCATTGGTGATAGGGGAATGTTGAATAATAAAAGTTCAACAACCTATGATAAATCCAATACCTTGGTAAATAATAGTGTGGGACTTCTATGATGGAAGTACCGGTTGGGTGAACATCATAGTAATTTGATTAAATTATATATGACTCCACAATGGTGGATAGCCAGAGGTGCTGGCAATTGTCTAGATGGAAGTACCGGTGGGTGAACATCTTAGACTAAATAAATATGACTCCACAATGGTGGATAGCCAGAGGTGCTGGCAATTGTCTTAGATGGAAGTACCGGTGGGTAAACATCTTAAGACTTGAATTATTTATGACTCCACAATGGTGGATAGTCAGAGGTGCTGACAAATAGCTATGGTGGAAGCACATGAATGTGAACACCATAGTGTAATTTTGATTAAACTATTGTGAGCAATAGTTGATGATGGTAATATGATATTATTACATTGTTAGGGTCAATTCGAATAGAAATGACTCAGTTTGAATGTTGATTGTGAAAAATGTATTTTTACATTTTATTGTTGACAAACCATTGGGGTAAACCATTGGGGTTTACTTACTTAGTTTTTATGAACTAATGGGAATTATTGTGTGATGTTGTAGGTCAAAAATGACGTACACGGCTGTAAGGATCGAGGTGGAGCAGGAATCGAACGAGCAAAACCTTGTTGCAACCGTTTGAAATTTTGGGTTTAAACTTACTTATGTAAATAAGTATTGTAAAATGTTTGACACGTTTACTTTTGCGTTAAACTTTGTTTAATATTATTAAATAAAGAAGGTCAAACAAGGTTTTAAAAATGAAAAATTTGCTGGGACCAACTCTAATATTATTTTAAAATGTTGAATAGTAACCGGGGGTTACATAAATATATCATTTGATGTGATGTGGTCATGCACGTTTGATACGGGAAGCACCCCAAATAAACATAATGAGTTAAAGGGTCATATCGGAGATATCTTATCTCAGATTTTGTGATGTCCATTGGGAAACCAGAATTAGGGTTGAATTATACGAACAGAATAATGATCTTGCTGGGATATACATGTTGTTAAGATTAAAGTAAATTATTAACCAAAACAAACAAAAATTAATAATATAATAAAATAAAATTCTACCTTGTTGAAAAGAAAAAAAGATATAAACCTTAGAAAAGTACTAAAAATAAAAGGAAAACAAAAATAAAGAAAGTTTCAAATTCGATGTTTTAACAGTAATAGGTTTGCTATTTTTCTTAAAAAGAGTAAATTGCACTTTTGGTCCTTTATGTTTACACACAATTTCAAAGATAGTCCTTTATTTCAAAATGTCAAAATCAGTCCTTTAAATATTCAAATGTTGCAAACTCGGTTTTTTCACCGTTAACTCCATTAAGTACTAACAGAATAGTGACATAAATGTCAAAAAATCATATAAGTAATTGAGTAAATTTCACTTTTGGTCCTTTATTTTTACATAAATTTTCAGATATGATCATTTATTCTGTTAGTACTTAACGAAGTTAACGGTTTAAAGACCGAGTTTGCAACATTTAAAAACTTAAAGAATTGATTTTAACTTTTTGAAACATAAAAGACTATCTATGAAATTTTATGTAAATATAAAGGACGAAAAGTGCAATTTACTAAAAAAAAAAATAATAATAAATAACTACAATTTTTATTCATTTAATGTAAAAATTGTAATCTACAATTAAATGTTCACATAAAAGAAAGAAAGAAACTAATCCATAAAAATTCAACTAAAATGATGAAATATGCAAATATTAAATAAACGTAAAGAGATTTTTTCTAAAATAAAAATAGTCATGCTATCATATCATATCAGACAAACTAATTATTTATGCAAATCGTAGTCATAAAAATACATATTACATAAAGAAAAATCTCAAGCTAACTTCTACATTCAATATAAACACGAGAAAGATATTATCAATACAAGAAGCCATATATAACATGATCTTCTAACACAACTCCAACATTCTTCCTTGTGAATTCATATACGAAAAGCATCCGTTTGGAATCGGTCATCATACAACCTCCAATGGCCATATCTCTCGACATGAGAACCCGATCTCGGGATGTAAAAGTTTGTTTTCTTAACTTCCTTCAAGTTAGTTAAACTCGAAGTCGCATTTGCAATATCTCGGCTAGTAACATTCCCACAACCTAATAAATCCAAGTACTCGAGGCTTTTACACCCTTGTGAAATCAAGGCAAGACCTCTGGCCGTTATTTTGGAGAACCTAAGTTCTAGATGGAGGATTTGAGGCATGAAGTTCCCAATTGCAGCAGCTTCAGAGTCCCCGTCTTGGGGACACGCGTTTAAATAGCTGGTTGGGATGATTCCGATGTGTTGTGAAGGATCTAACCAGTTCACTAGGTTACGTTTTAGAACCGAAATGTTGGTGCATTTTCTTCCTAACACTTGTAAAGATTCATGAGAGATTTCATGGCAAAAGCTTATGTCCAGTTCCTTGAGTTTGGGGCACCCGGATGCTAGCTTTATCATGGATTCGTCGGTCACATTTGGGCAGCTCTTGATCGATAATACTTCCAGGTTTGGGCATCTGATAAAACAAAAATATAGGAGCAATGATTAGTGTTATGATAATTACATAGAAACCCCAACTATGAGTATGAATTTCTAAGACATGAAAATATGACACGAACCTAACAAGAAATTCAAGGGTTTAGTAGACAACGACTCAGTAGATGGGGAGAAAACTATAATAGCAAAATGTAAAAATGTAAAAATGCAAAAAAGGCAAGAAAACATAGAATCAAACCATTAACTCCCTAAAAAGTACGCATATTCTCTCTTTCTCTCATACAAAAGAGGATATAAACCAAACAAAAAGCTAAAACAAAGTTAGAGGTTTTTGTTTCCTTTTCCATTGGGGTGTCAGTGTGTGCGTCTTTTTTTTTTTTTTTTTTTCTTTTTCCTTTCTTTTTTGGGTGGGTGGGGGTGGTTATTTGGCTGAGGCTAAGACAAATATGAGAAAAACTATGGCCTTGTGAGAAAATTAAGACATATCTATTCACTCTCCTAAAAGTCCCTAATTTTATCTGATAAATCCCAAAAATCTTGTCCCTAGTCATGTCC
This sequence comes from Mikania micrantha, assembly GCA_009363875.1. Taxonomy (NCBI): domain Eukaryota; kingdom Viridiplantae; phylum Streptophyta; class Magnoliopsida; order Asterales; family Asteraceae; genus Mikania; species Mikania micrantha. The sequence goes on along the minus strand of CM018683.1, from coordinate 42,044,196 downwards.
TTTTAAAGATACAAGTCTACTAAAATACTGGCTAAGCCGCTACAACAATGTCAGTTTGACTCAATCCATGCTCCTTCCCTCCATTGTAAATGTTTCCATGACCCTTACCAAAGCCAACTCTCTCCTTTTTACATGCTGAAATCATCTTCACATCACGTCCATTGTCTTATTCGACAAACATGTCACCTCAAATTTTCTCAAAACGAAACTACATTTCTTAGCTAATCCATATTTATGTGCCCACATATCTACTTCAGTTTACATGCTTGTGCATTCTTCATCACCCAGCATGGTCAGCCCAAGCATTTTGGGGGCCCAACACAGGTAATAAAATTAGGCCCTTTTAGTAAAAATAATATTTTACTTTCAATTATATTTAATGTTAACAACACACTTAACATGTTAATCTTTGATAATAACATAACACATATCTAAAAACTTTATTGCAAACAAAAACAACAAAATTATATTAATCATGAATAAAAAAAATACAACTAAAAAAAGTATCATGTATTATTATCATATCAACTAAGAATTGAAGTTTTTGACAATTATACAGTCATAAACAATTTTAGAAGCCTATGTACGATAAATGTTCAAAAAACAAAAAAAAAAAAAGGAGTCTTAAATGTTCCCTCTCATTTTTTTCATTTTATATCAATTCAACAAAAGTTCAACGTATAGTCAGGCCACCCATGTCGCCTAGCAATTGTTTCCATATAACATAGTTGGTCAAACTGCTATCCTATACAATCTTCCCACTAACCTAGATGGGAACCTTTTGTTACACAAAAATTGCGTGCTTGCTCTTCACTTGCACCAACCACCTTTAACATGGTGAGCTACATCACCATCTCTGTCCCCGTCACTTTGGCCAAATGACCATAAAAAATACTCGAGCATGTTGAATGCATGTAGGACCATTAGGCCTTCCATACTCATTTAGGTATTCAGTTTTGATATGACTAATCTTTAAACATGCAATAATAGAATTCAGTTTTAGAGTAACTTATCTTTAAACATATTATACGCTCTACAACTTCTTGCAACACCTATGGCCTCTCATTTACACCTGGTTTACTCTTTTCTGTAATATCATCTGCGAATAGCATATTCACATGCACCACAGGATAGAGGAATTGTTTATCTTCATCCCACCCTAAGTACATAACTACAACTATCTCTATACTTCATTTATTTAGAATTAAAACCTAGCAATCTTGACCAATAGCAAGATAAATGGGTAGATTTGGGTAAACAATTATTGTATTTTGGGTTGAAATATGTAGCATTATGACATAAAATGTGTTAAGATGGGTAATACCTTAACACAATACGGACTTAAAAACCATGTGAATATAATGGATTCAAATGGGTAAGAATCTATCTATACTTTATAATAAAGCAAAATCTTTTTGCTTACATGTCATCACTACATCAACCCTCACCTTAATTTTGACATGTGTTAATCCCTTATTAATTTTAGATTAAAATTGACACATGTCACTCACCTATTAAATCTAATTTCAATTTTAATTTATTTATTTAATTTAAATAATAAAAAAGGAATATATATATATATATATATCATATTTATGCGTTTACTATACCGTAATTCTCTCCGTTAAATTTGACTAAGAGAAAGCCTTGATTTGGAAACCCTAACAAAATTTTCTTCCAGAAAATTTTTCCCAATGGATTCCTTTTCTTTCTTAATGATGACATCTACGCGATCACAGTTGCCTAACATGTGGAACTTAAAAGTGATGTAAATTGGTCCAAATGTTTATCAAATTAGGTTATGCTTAAAATACAATGATTTCATATGAACATGAAATATATTCTTTTGAAAAATAATCGTGATTTTTTTCCAGATGTAATCATGATTAATAAACTATTATATGAAATGTATTTTTTTAATAAAAATAATCGAGAAATAGATGTAAGTTTTTGCTGAAACCCTGAAAAATAAAATGTTTAAAATATATAAACGTCTTATGATGTTTTTTATTAATTATTATTGATATTAATTATTAATTCTCTATTTTTTATAATTATTAAAATTTTCCTTGATTATATGTAAAAATTTTGACAGGGAAGTTTAAAAGTTAAAAATTTACAAATTTTTTTAAATTAATTTCGTACCACATATAATTTAAAATTAAAAAATTTAAATTCAAATGTTTCCAACCATATCAATTAATTTGTTCCTACTTTTACTCATAATTTATCTTATTATAATATATTTGAATTACCTGATTTTACTCGTAAAATAATTACCTATATAATCTACAAATCGTATGTAATTTGAACCATCCAAGATTACTATGCTCTACACCTCCTTCAGCTATACTCTTCTCCTCACATAAGACAGGCAAAGGAAAAAAAAAATTTCTTAGTCTCTGTTCATGTAATATTTTACATATCTTCTTTTAAAACTCGTTATGTACATCCGATATTTTCGTATTCATTTAAAAATAAATTTTAATCATATCATATCTATGTATGGATCACATGAAGGTCTTGATCAAAGTTTATACTCATTATGTGCATTAAATGGTTTCAAAATTTCAAGTTTGCCTAAGTACAAATTAGTTTTAAAGGTTGGGATCCCTGTAATGTTACTAAGAAATATTGATCAATAAAATGGTTTATACAACAGGACTATATTAAAGATCATCTAACTTGGAAGTCTTGTAATTGAAGCAGAAGTAATTTTAGGAAGTCATATACGTAATCAGACATTCATTCTTACAATAGCTCTAACACTTTCTCATAAGAAAATTCCGTTTAAATTTCAAAGAAAACAATTTTCTATATCAGTATCATTTGCAATGACAATAAATAAAAGTCAATGTCAGTCGTCATCAAGAGTAGATTTGTTATTGAAACAACCAAATTTTTTCGCACGGACAACTATACGTTGCTTTATCCAGAGTTAAGAGTAGAGATGGTCTGAAACTTCTAATTTTTGATAACACACGGTAATGTTACTAACATGACGTCCAGTGTAGTATACAAAGACGTTTTTAGAGATTTATAATCTGTATTTATAATTGTAATTGTAAAATGTACTGGTTTATGATAGATTATCTATTTCATTGTAAATATATTGTAGTTGCATTATTTTTTTTACCCAATCTCATGTAACACACGGGTTTTTAACATAGTGATCACAATATATTTAATGAGAAAATCATTGAAAATTATTAAATAAACTCTTTGTTTAGTTACAACTCATTTTAACTTGAACGAAATTGATATTTTTAAAAAACAACCCATTTAAACCCAAACTGATTTTGCTTAAAACCTATCCAGACTCGCACCCATCCTACCCCCACCTGTTCTAATCCGTTACCCAACCCAACCCATTTTACAAGGTATATTCAAGATGCATACATACGATAATAAACCATCGTTATCATCGAGGGAAGGATGTTTTTGAATATATTCCCAACAAAAAAAAGGTAGAATCCTGAGCTAGGGGTCTCCTTTGAAACTACCTGTCTACCTCATTTTGTGGTAGGGGTTAGATTTGCCTTTCTCTCCCCTTCGAAACCCTACTCAAAAGTAGGAATTCATTGGATATGTTTGTCTGTTTGTATCATCAAGGGAAGTACACTTGATCAGTATATTATAATTTGAAAGGAAAAACAAGGAATCATAATAATACTGAATCTAGCATTGGACATAGGGTTGCTCACAAGCCGAATCAAACCGAGCAGGTTATGCTCATGCTCGGCTCGTTTGCAAACCGAGAGATTTGGCTTGGCTCGGAATTACAAAATCAAGCCAAATGTTGTGCTCGTTGCTCAACTCGTTTTAAAACTGAGCGGCTCACTATGAAAAAAAAAATTAATGCAAATTCAAAATATTTATATTAATTTCAAACTAAGAGTATTCAAATCATGGATACCATTTTATTTTAGAACAAACGTTATTTAACACTATACTAATAGAAAGATAAGATGAGTTAACAAGTATAATGATATTATAAGAGTGATATGATCTTCTATAGTAAATCTGCTAGACTGCTAAATTCTATGCAGGAATGTCTCATGCACTTTATGAACTATGACATTGCAATTGATATAATTGTTGTGCTTGTGAACAATGATATTTGTACAAAAATAATATGTTTTATCAACATATATCTTAACACCATAGTTGTCAAAAGTGCTGAAGTTGCATGCCTAGGCGCTTATGCAAGGCCAAACCGCCTTGGCGCCTTGTGGCGGTCTAGACACTTAAAAGTGCCAAAAACTAGCATGACTTGTCAAGAGAGGTCACCTAGGTCGCCTGCTTGAATTTCTATTTTTTGTCTTTCATTCTTCTTTCCTCGCAACAGCTGTTTTGTTCATATTTTAAGAATAGATAAAATCTTCAATTTTTTGTGATTAAAAAGAGTAAATGGAGTTTGCAGGTGGAGGCAAAATAGGGTTAGAAGAGAGAGGGAGAAAGGAGTGTTTAAGTGATGGTACATGTTAGCAGATATCTTTTGTCTTCTCTTTAAATGGTGATGCGACTTTTCTCTGTAAAAGAAGACAGGAAATGTGTTTGCAGGTTGGCAAGACTAAATGCTTGGCTTTAAAAAGCGTGAGACGAACCGAGGCAACAGGATCCCATGAAGCGAAAATGCAAACCTCTTTTTGTACGCAAGGCAAACATACTTTAAAAAATCATAATTATTTATAAACCATGACAATATATGCATATACATACATATATTTATATATCATATAGCAATATAATTAGCATAAAAACAATAGTTAAAATAAAAAAATCTATTTTAGAATAGAATAAAATTATGCCTATGATATAGACCAACAATAGAGTTTGCAATCAAAAATAGTTTGTCAAAAAGAAAGTTCATAACAAATTGCAACGTCGAAACACTAAAAGAACAATATAAGCGCAACAAGAACATATTAGATTAATAGTTTAGATTAATATTTAAGATGTTTTTTAACCGGGTAGGTATGTTGTTGAAGGCAATAGGCGGCTAGACGCACATAAGGGCAAAGGTCTCCCCCGGGGCCTAACTGCATGGCGCATAAAAAACCATAGCAAGGGAAAAAATAAAGCCCACATAGGTGGGAAAAAAGATAAAATTATATTTTGCATAGAGTTAATATTCTTTCACAAATATAATATAGAACATGTTATAATTAGAATATAAGATAATATAGTTACTACCAAGATTTCAATTCCAATACCAAATATTGAATGTTCACAACCAATAACCAATGTTCAAAAACCAAAACCAAATTTAGTATAATCAGCTTCAAGATTCATCCTCAAAAAAAAAATCAAAACTAAAATTAAAATATCAAAAACAGATCCAAAGCATGCGTATAATTATTGCCGTATTTGTTAATTTTTGTATTTATCTTGGTATAACATCAAAAAAAAAAAAATCAAAATCAAAACCAAAACCAAATATTATATCAAAAAAAAAAAAAGGTTATAACACTTTTATTTTCTAAATGCCTGCACCTTTGTGCCTTGCGCCTACAACAAAATCCATCGCTTATTGTGGCTTTTATAAAAAAACAGCCCTTATCTGCGCCTCATTCCTCCAAAAATAATTTTGCTGGGCTTGTTTTTTTTCTCAGTGCCTAGGTGCTTGCCTGAGGACATTTGACAACACAACTAGTTGACACATTCGCCCAATCAACAGATGTAAGTTTTTCCCTCCAGATTAGTCCATTGTTCATTGGATTTTGTCAGCACAAAAGCATACATGTGCACAAAAAGTAACCTTGCCAATTGCCTCTCGCCTCACCCGATAAGTGACCTAGGCATCTGCTTCACATACATGCCTCGTGTTGCTCCATAATGCGTACTAAAGTTCGCCTTAGCCTTAAGTTGACCCATGCCTAGGCTTGCCTGAGGCATGCTTTTTTAAAAGCAAGACTAAATAGAGCGCAAAAAAAGTTGGTTTAAATTTGTATTTTCAGATTATTATATTTTATTGTTAAACTAAACATATTTTTATTTAAGATTGTTATTATTTTTTTATTGCTTTCTAATAATGAACCTCTTTTGTTTCAGATATGAGCCTTTGTCCCTTCGACAACTATGCTTAAAAATTAATCTTATGAAGTCAATGGGAACTAGTAGCACCTTATTTCAAAGTGTATAAAACTTATATTTCCATTTCCTAGTCCATAGTTACCGAAATTGCTTGACATACCACACATTTCGTACTGGATCGCAATGTATCGGTTCGCAATTCAGCGATGTACCCAATCAGTCCGGTACGGCAACTCGGTTTGTCAATGGTTCGAACTTGGTTTTAAAAAGCGCTAAGTGCACAAAAGCGACAGGGTCTTAAACCGAAGCGCAAGGCGCAAAGCGCAAAAGCGACGGGCTTTTCGCACGCGAGCCGCAAGGTGTTTATATAGTTTTTTTTATACATCCCATAGGTTTTTAGCATCCTTTACCCAAAATATAGCTATAAATAAGGTTTATATACGATTTAATTTATAAATTACATAATAATCTATACGTACAACCTAAAGAAGCAGAAAATATCTATGATATACTTAATGTACAACTATCCAAGCTATAGATACAATACATTAAACTTATAAAATCAAGTTAAGAAAAAATGAACAAATTAGAAAAAGTTTAGGGTCATATTTGATAAAAAAATATAACATTATGAATGAAAATGTAATTTAGTTAAAAGAAAATAAAAAAACTACAAAAGGAGGCAAACCCTAAAATCCTAAAAAGTTGTCACTTCCATTTTCTCTGCTTTCTCTGTGAACGCACTCCTCCCGTTTTCTCTGCTGCAACAAATTTCAACATACGTCGTTATACTGCAACAAAACTCGATTACAGGAGAGCAGAGCCATCGAGCCAGGAATGTGATTCGCAGCATGACCCAGAAATGGAAGTCGAGACTGGAGCCTTTTGCGACAGGAACATAATTTTTACCCCAAGCAGAATGAAATTCGCATACGACCTATTTCCAATTTAACCTCTCTTGTTGACTACTCGACTTCTAAGGTAAATTCCCTATAATTTTTACCGCCATTTCTTAATAGTAGGCCTATTTCCTTTTCTTTTTTTTTTGTTCAACAGGCTTTTTTCATGGCCTTATAAACTTAAAATTGGCCCCCGCATGCTTTTATGCTTGTTGTACGTAATGCGCAAGAACCGGTTCCAACCCGTTACAAACCGGTGAATCCTACACGGTTCCTATTTTCAAATTTTCAACCGGTTCCTACCCGAAACCTGTTCCAAACCGGTTTCACCCGTTTGAACAATCTAACTATTTTTCTAGACATTTGGACCCAATTCTAGCCAATTCTAGCCAATTTTTTGATTTTTTTTTGGTCCTAAACTTAGTATAAATGGTTGTATTTAGTTTACTTCCACACTTGAAAACAAACATTATAAGCAAAAAAAGCTCTCGTTACGTATTTTTGGTTATTTTACTCTCTTTGTTTCGTGATACGTTCTTATTACGCTTTTTTCATTACAACTATACTCTTATATTACACAATGGCTCATTCTACATTTTCTGTCGGTCAAGGTTGTAACACCGTTGTTCGTGTTCTTACGCATAGTAGGAACATGGATATGGTGTAACTGGGATTTAGTTGAGATGAGTGATGGGTCTCAAAAGACTCGTCGCAAGTATTGTAGCATGCTTTTTGAAAGGCGTTAAAGAATGACCCGAAAAGCCAACAAACTCAAATTGGTAGCGATGGTGGAATTTTTCACTACGACATAGATGAGGTTCGTGATCGAATGGCAAACTTCGTGATTCAAGAGGCCCGTGATTTATTAATCGTCCAAGCTTTTACAGTACCTTCTAACCGATTATCCGATTCTAGCCACCATGGCCCGTGATTTACTAACTGTCCAAGCTTCTACAGTAGCTTCGGAATTTGCATTTTCACTTAGTGGCAGGGCATTATCTTTACGAAGAACAAGATTTACTCCGGAATCAGTATAGATGTGTGTTTACATAAAAGATTACCTTGGACGCGATCGATCGAATTCAAAACATAACAAATCTCGAAGATGAAATCACAGTTGAAGCAAGGGTACACAAAGAGGAGGTGGAGGAAGGATTATCTCCCGACATATCTGACGAAGAACTTGCATAAGAAGCTCATACTCGTACTCGTAAACGCACGCAAACGCAATAGGATTCCAACCGACTTTTTTTTTGTATATTTTTATTCTTTTGTATGTCTTTTGTATTTGAAATAATTATAATAAAAAGAAATGTATCTATGTTATTTTTTAGTATTTATTTATCTAATTTTTATTTTTATGTTATTTATTGTAAATCTATTATAATTAATAATGCATTTTTTTGAATATTATTATTTTTTTGTATTTATTTATGTTATTAAGTATTTTTTTGGTATTTATGGATGCATAATTTTTTTTTTCGAATATAAAAAAAATAAACTAGGAACCGGTTGGTGTACTCAGTTCTAATTTTTCTCCCATTTGCTGACTTTTCTTGAAACATTTCCGAGCATAAACGTCCAAGGGATCTAGAGACGTATCAGTATATCATTCACGTTATTTAGGTAGTCTATGATATATATAAATGCAATGCGAAATCAAGAACGGGATAGACCATTGTGCAGGACCAAAACATAAAACATGTTTGTTAATGACGTTGGAATAAAATGGACTATTTTATAACGATAGTGATTCCCTTCAAATGATTTTTGTTTCTTTATAATGAATTTCATTCCTTGCAGAGGGTGTTCTCTTCTTATTCCATCAAGGAATGAATTTTTTTTTCTAATTTATGGCATGAACCATGAACCAACACATGCCTCGACCCATGATCCATCCCCTAAGATAAATTATTAGCTATAAATATTTTATCTTTCAAGAATTGTATTTCATTCCTTAGTCTTCACTTGTCTACTAAACAAAACAAAATAAAGATTCATTTAATTCTCATTGGGTAATCAAACATGATAATAGAATGGTAATGATCAATCTCTTTCTTTTGACCATTTTATTCTCTCATCCATTACATACCCTCACCCATTTGATGATCCCATACCAAACAGACCCTATAATATAAATGTAAAATCATACTATCAATACCATCTTATGATCATAGCATGTTTATTTATATGAATATGCATTATTAATAAATTATGATTGCATTCAAAATAGTAACAATTACGTCCATATACGTGCTCTTGCATATGGCTTTATGACAACATATCACAATCTCATTTTGTTTTTGGTTTCTTAAAAGCATGTTTATGATTATGAAGAAAGGGGCCATCATTTTGTTTGATACTTTAATATACAAAGAATTGTTTATTTTGTTTTTCTTCCAGCTACCAGACAATAAAATGTACTAAGGATGACTAGGATGAAGAAGTTCAATCATACAAGGGTGCAACAAATTAACATTTTATGATAACAATTAACGCAAGATAGAGGATGATTATTTGAAAGTGCATCAATAAGTAGTTCATGGGTTAGAAATATTTCCTATTATTGTAAGTTTGACTCAAGTTTTTTATTTAATACGATTCATTCAATTAATTTGAAACTAAAGGTTAGAAATAGTAAAGATTTCTTACTCCTATATTACTTTTGCAAAAGCTTTGTCTTACATTCACTCAATTTTATTGTTCACATCATCTAGCAGTTTAAGTGCCAGAAGAAAGATGGACAGATATATGCAGCCATTCATTATTATTCAGTTTCTGGATATGAGAAGTGCATGTCGCCTCCTAATTAAGACATGGTTTTCAGATATTATCATCACAGATACCTGACTCATAATTATTCGATGCCAAAGTGAATCAATCTAAAAATAATTCCCTAAATTTCTCTGAAAATAAATCCCTAATTTTTAATTTTTGACCATCCAAATCGCATAAAAAGGATCGCAAACAAACCCAAGCCTAAACAAACGAATAAAAAAAAAGAGGAATAAATCATGATTAAGGAAAGGATTCTTACCGTTGCGCAACAAGAAAAAGTGAACGATCGGAGCAATGCCTAACCCTAATTTCAGCGAGACCTCCGTCACTCCAATCGACGACAGATCGGAGCATGTTATCGATTTTCCTCTCGAAATCAGGATTCCACCAACGAGATGATTCAGAAGGACGCGATTTAAAGAAGGATTCGAGATCGAATACGGAGTGTAGAGATGGATCCTTGGAGGCCTGCATCCATGACTTGCATACAAGCATGGGTCCTAGCCATCGATCCTGAAGGGTGAGGCGGGTGAGGATGTTGAGAAGGCACTCGTGCGTCAAATCGGCCCACCCTGATTCGATTTCTTCTTCTCCACGGTGGTTCACACCGGCCATCGGCGTTTAGAAGCACTTGCGTTTCAATTTTATGGTATTATCCTTATAATTAAAATGCAACGGGAGGAACAGTAACTATATATATTTGATATTGAAACGGTAATTAATTAATTTAATTAATTAATATATATTATCCTATATAATTAAAATGCAATTAGGAGGAATAGTAACTATATATATTTAATATTGAAACGGTAATTAATTAATATATATACATATACTATTTCAATATAATATAAATACATACATACATATATATATATATATATAATTAAATAGTATGAAAACTATAGTGAAAAAATGTGGTTCTTTCTAGGTTTCAGCAGTGTTTGAAGGAGATAACGGTGATTTATTTGTTTCCATGAAAAATATATGTTTGTTTAGAGATTTTAGTTTTTTTTTATTTCAGCCAATTGGTTGCCAGTGAGAAGGATTTTGTGAATAATTTTTCTATTATTTTCGTAACATATTTTTATTGATTTTGTATGCTTTTATTTTTTAACGAGAAATTAGTATAGAGTTTGTGATGAAAGATTTGATTTTGCTATGTAACTTATACTTCTGCAAATGATATACAATACTCATTATCAGGATCGTGTTGCGATAACATGGCGCAACGCGCGGCGGGGAAAAACCTAGTTTTATGTAAATCCCGGTATCAGCTACGTCATTGATACGTAAACTCATTGTGAGATTTGAAGCGGATCGTTTTTTTTTTTTTTGAAATAGGTTGTTTATGTGCACATGTATGGTTTTTAGGTGGCTTTGGGTTGGTTTTTTGAAAGTGGGTGTTCCGCTACTTGAGGTAGCGGATGATGGTGATGTGGTGTTTGACATGGCATTCTTTTCATACGTATTCGGTTCAAAGATGCCACCTAAGCCCTATTCCGCTACTTGAGGTGGCGGAAGTCATCAAAAGTCCATAATCCCCATAATCAAGCCACAAACCATCTTCTAAGTACATCTAGCGGTACAAGCACCGGAAGGGTACACTTTAATCGATTAACCCACAAACCATCTTCTAAACGTGATGATATTTATGCATCTTCCGGTGGTACAAGTAGCGGAAAAACCCCCACCTACCAACATTTAATAATTTTCGTGTACGACTTAACCCTGACCATGAATTTTGTTTCTCATGTTTTATGCACAAGTATAGAAAACAAAACAAAAAATGTACAAGTAGAGGAAATACCCCCACATACCAACATTTACTAATTTTCGTGGTACGACTCAACCCTATCCATTAATTTTTTCCCACGTTTTATGCAGTTCAAGCTATTATAGCAGAAAAAAAAACGTACAAGTAGAGGAAATACCCTCACCTACCAACACTTAATAATTTTCGTGGTACGACTCAACCCGTCCATTAATTTTGTTTCCCATGTTTTACTCAATTAAAAAAAACACAAAACATACAAATAATTTTACATTGTATTATTATATTTTTTAAAATCGTACAGTATTATTTTATTTTTAATTGGCATTATTCATAATTTAACACAATTAAAATAATTTTATCACATATTTTTATACCTTTTAATTGACATTAAACTAATAATATTATTTATACCCTTTCTGACCATATAATTTATGAACATACAGACTATATAATTTATATACTTTTACTTTACTTTTAAAATTGAATTCAAAATCGTACAACACTTTATATTGTATGTGTTGTGTGATGTTCTTATTGCCTATATATATGTTCATAATCACATCATTTAACATCAAATATTTCTCCAAAGTAATATTACTCTAAATATCATTTGTGTTCCATCATTTTCAACTCTAAAACGATGTCTTCTTTTCAACCATTTCTTGTTAAATTATACTGGAATGGTGAAACCTCATACGTAAACGAAGTTGTTGATTATGATGAATAAACTCTCACAACTTCGTTTATAATTAGATACGGAATTACCTATCAACAATTAGTTGATGAAGTCTGTAACCATATTCAAATTATTAGAGAATCTTCACACGTGAATTTGTTACTCTATTACTCATTTCAAGGAATTAGTGAAAGTTCTTTCTTAGTTGGGGAAGAAAGAATGAACATGCTTTATTTTCTATTAGAAAATGTAGTTAACTTTATGGCTCATATAAAAGCTAACTGGCAATCATTTATTCTATCTCAACATAGTAGTTGTATGGACTCCTACGAGGTTTTTCCAGTTCTTATGCTGGTGGTGTCGATAATACAACAGCTCTACAATACAACAATATGGAGGTTGGTGTTGCATTATTATATCAACAGGCTAATGAACATTACGAAAGCGATGGTTTTGAGCACTCTAAAGGTCATATGACCAATGAGAGTGAAGAAAGTGAATTCCCCCCTCCAACGACGAGTCAGAAGGCGAAGATCCAGTCCCTCTATCCTCAGACCAGTATAACTCAGGCGTTTATCAAGGATTCACTCAATCATTTGATCTCAATGAGCCTATAGAGAAGTCAGACGATTATGTTCTTCCCGATTTTGATGACGAAGATCATATGGACATATGAAATGAAGATTCCAACAAAATTCGTCTTGGCATGTATTTTAATTCAAAAATGATGTCATGTATGCGGTCAGAAGATGGAATGATGGTTGTAATAGGGAGATCTACGTTGCAGATAGCAAACCATCTTTATGGAAAGCTAGATGCAAAACTACACAGCCACAAAAGGATTCAGTCCATGTTCAACAGACTCCTTTGTGTCGGTGGCGTGTAACTGCTTTAAAAAGAAGAAATCATCACATGTGGAGAATCACCATATGGACTGGTGCTCATAGCTACTACTCAACTGTTATTCGAAACAATAACCGAGCTTTAAGATCCAAAGATGTTGCACATATTTTCCCCCAAATTCATGAAGATATATCATTTCCAGTAAAACAGATTCGCGCTTACATAAAAGAGAAACTTAAGGTTGATATTACATATTCCAAGGCGTGGACAGCACGAAGAATTGCTATTGAGAGAATTCATGGTAATTGGGAGAGCAACTTCAATGAGTTGCCAAAGTATGTAGAAGGATTGGATGCCTCAAATGATGGTACTATAGTAACATGGTTCCATCATCCACATAGTACACCGGAATGTGTTGTGTTTAAATATGTTTTTTGGGCATTCGGGCCATGTATTAAAGCATTTCATCTCTACCAACCTGTAATATCTGTTGATGGTACTCATCATAAAGGATCATACAGAGGTAAGCTTTTGAATGTTGTTTCAAAAAATGATAACAATTACATATTGCCTGTGGCATACGCAATCGTTGATGAAGAAACAAATGAAAGCTGGGGTTGGTTCTTCCAACAATTTCATCAACATGTTAGAAGTAACAGCATGGGCAAGTTGTGTGTTATCTCGGATCGACATAAAGGAATAGTAAACGTAATGGAGAATTTTGAAGATTGGAGGGAGCCCAAAGCTTATCATCGTTATTGTCTTCGTCATATTCGAAGAAACTTTATGAAGAATTTTAAGAGTGTCAACTTGAAAAGGTTATGTTGGGCTATTGGTAGCACAACACAACGGAGAAAATACCGGTTGGCGAAGAGGGAAATGAAGGGTATAAGTGAAGAGGCATGGCAGTATTTGAACAATATTGAAAAATCAAAGTGGATTGTGGTGTTTGATGAAAGAAGACGTCGATGGGGTAATCTAACGACTAATATATCTGAAAGCTTAAACAATGTGTTACGTGAAGCTAGATTGCTACCCATAAAGGCATGTATTGACTTTACCTTTCAAAGAGACGTAGCTCAATATGTAAAGCACACAGAGATTGCAATGAGTTGTCATACAGTTTTACCTCCTCGTATGTGGCGATTCTTTAATCATCGGGATAGTCATTCAAAAGAACACCAAGTATTTCTTTTTGATCAAATTGAGGCAAGGTACAGGGTTATTTTTAGGCTTCAAACAAACGAAGATGGGGAAAATGATTATACGGTTGAATGCCGTAAGAAAACATGCACATGTTGTAAGTGGCAAATTAACAGATTTCCATGTTCGCATGCTATCGCGGTTTGTCTTTGGAGGGGTGAAAAACCACATGACATTGTCAATAATAGATTCCATACTAGTACGTATCAAGCACAATACAGTGCTCACTTTTATCCACTCGCCCACTGCGCTCATTGGAGAGAACCAGGTTGGAGAATACGAGGAGATACATCAAGAATAACGGTGTCACGAGGCAGGAGACGCGCTAGAAAAATACACAACGAGATGGATACTCATTATGCTAAAGAACGTAGGCCTCGGTTGTGTGGGTTATGCAGAGAACCTGGTCATACCATCAACACATGTCCCAAGGACAATAATGATGTCTTGTTTAATTATGCTATTTTATGATGATGTATTGTTTATGTTTGCTATTTTAATTAGATTTCCGAATTTTATATATTGTTTATTTAATTATGTTATTTTACAAGTTTTGTCTACATTTAATGCTAGTGACTAAAGGCACTGCAAGTTCTTCTTAAATGATGTCCAAGAAATAAATGCCGAACTCACTCATTATGCTATATATAGATGCAAGTTCTCCTTAAAATATGTCCAAGAAATAAGTCCTTCTCATTCCAACAACACCGTTTTGCTTTTCTTTCTTAAACAATGTCAAACCCACGTGAAAAACCGTAGTTGACGATGAACAATATCATTCCCAGCCAACCAAAAATTCACTAAGTTGGGTTCCTAATAAATGGAGGTGATTGAGTTCGAAGCACCCTGCATCATCATCTGGTGTCCCAAAAACAACCATGAATGATGTTACAAAAGTCCTTATGGATGAAGCTTCAAAGGTTCCTATGGAAGATGCACAAGATAAGAATGAGTCTCATACGTTGTCCTGGGATGCTACTGAGTTTAATAATAATGGGGTGCCCCATATTGCTATTCTAGTATCTTAGGACTAAACAAGCTTCATACCGACTTTTGGGGAGTTCTGTTGGGATATTTGAATGACGGTCGTCTTTATTCGATCGTAAGAAATAAATCTATTTATTTATTTATTTATTTAATAATTGAAATGTTTTTGTAAGCATTTTTAATGTATTTCGCAGCATATTTAAGGTTGGGTTCGATGGATGATGTTTATAAGAGGTGCTGATAAAAGAAAAAATCCCTCTACCGAATTTGACTGGACAATTCTACCACACAGTTTCATTCAGAAATGTATGATTATAAAACAAAGTTTGGTTCGAAATATGCCAACAGAATGAATGAATTGAATCCTCCATTTTGGGAGGTTCAATACATTTATATTCCAATTTATGTTCAGGCTATTAAGGACTGGCTACTTTACAAATCAATTTATGTACAATGGAGTTGACTTAATACTGGTGTAACCACAAATACTCGAAACATTATGGGTGTTTGATTCATTATGGAGTATTGCAAAAGTTTGACATGTTTTTTGATAAGTTGTTAGATGCAGTTAGATATTGGAGACGTGTTATTCATGGACCCTACAAACCTCAAGAGAAATATATACCTAAAGACGCAACACATTAATGACAACTATCTGCCAAAGAACGGAAGTTGTCTAGGTAAGGACTCGGGTGTTTTTTTGTGTATGCTAATGCAAAATCTGGTGCATAAGAAGACCTTGACGATGGAAGGAGGTATTGAAGAACACTGTATGAAATTCCGTCACGTAATGGCAGATCAGTTTTATAAGACACGTTTCTTCCCTGACGAATAAATTGTATCAATTGGGATTGTTTTAATTTATTATTATAAGAAGACGCTTTTGTGTGGTTGCAATAATTTATTAACCATTTTATTGTAATGCTATTTATGTTTTTAATATTATATTTTAAAATAATTGTCACATCAAGGCTTAAGGCTCATTGCCTATTTAAGCAACCCTCACCTCCCTTATTGTGTTGTCTGAGCTTAAGGTGCAAGAATGACAATGTGTTATTGTGGTCGTTTGGCTATTGTCCAAACCTCTTGGACAGATCAAAACCCAAGGCGTCGTTTCTACTCTTGTCTTAATAAGGCAAGAAGGTAGACTATCTTCTTTCTCAAAGATTTCTTTCTTAACCACATATTTCGTATGCAGACTTCTAGGTGCTAGGGTTTTTAGGTTGGCTTGACCCACCAATGTGTCCACGAGCTACTGTCATTATACCAGGCATTTTAAGATCAAAGAATAAGCTGGAAGATGAAGTAAAAGATCTGAAAGCTACCATTGGAAAGAAGAACTTTATCGTCTTCTTTTTTATTGTACTTGTAGCGTTAATGTTTCTGTTTTAGTGGAACTAGAAGTAGGTTTTGTATGCACGGTAATTTCTTGGTTGTAATCGTAGACGTACTTTTGTTATGAGAATAATCTGTTCACGATCCCGGAACCATTAAATAGATCCACTTAAAAGGTTAAATAAAAATAACATGCTTAATAAAAAAGCCACTAAATATATTATTACATATCGATCACAAATATTCATTTTCAGTGATAGTCGTCATTTGACCAATCAGAGTCTAGCTCGTCTTCGTATGGGTTGTGAAACTGAACATTAAAAGGGTCATCTTCATGCTTTCCATAATCCCAAGCGTGTTCCAAACCTCTAAATCATACATATCATACAAGTGTTCGTCTTTAGATTCACTTACCGGAGGGTATTCCTGTTGAATCATTAGAGGCTGTACCGGTTGAAGAGGGTTTTCTGGTTCGACAAATGGTGGATGAACCTGTTTAGGAGGGTTTTCTGGTTGGACAAATGGTGGATGCACTTGTTCAGGAGGATTTTCATGTTGGACAATCGGTGGATACACTGGTTTAATAGAGTTTTCATCAGTTGTAGATAATGGAGGACTTTTGGGTACTGAAAATGGTTTCCTTACATTAGCCATTTTCATATTGTAAAGTTATTCTGAGAATCAAAAGATGAGAATGAAGATGAGGATGCTACCCACTTTAATAGCCAACCTTTGACAGGTTTTGTATAAAGTTGTGTAACATAGTACACCCACATGTGTTCTGAATAATTTTATTAATTAAAACACTACTACCTACCCACTTTAACAGGCTTTGAATAAAGCTGTGTAACATAGTACACCCACATGTGTTCTGAATAATTTTATTAATTAAAACACTACTACCTACCCACTTTAACATGCTTTGAATAAAGCTGTGTAACATAGTACACCCACATGCGCTCTCAATAATTTTATTAATTAAAACACTACTACTTACCCACTTTAACAAGCTTTGAATAAAGTTGTGTAACATGGTACACCCACATGTGTTCTGAATAATTTTATTAATTAAAACACTACTACTTACCCACTTTAACATGCTTTGAATAAAGCTGTGTAACATAGTACACCCACATGTGTTCTGAATAATTTTATTAATTAAAAAACTACTACTGACCCACTTTAATTATTTGAGAAAAGAAAACACAACATAATCGTAAAACCCACATATATGCTAAAATAAGACACTGCAAACCCACGAGTTTATTGATTACCAGTTTACCACACTACTACCTACCCACTTTAAATTTACTTTCAAAGTTTACCCCTCTACCTACCAACTTCAAGTCATAATAAATTGTTATAAATATGTACCCATTTTATCACACTCCAAACCCATAACTTTTAACACACAACTTCAAACCTATAGAAAGCCCACAAAATTATGATGATGAAGAGGTATGTGATACCCCTCCAGAAAGCCATAATTATGTCCAAGAAACACCCCTAGAAAATCCTCCAACAAACACACGTTGGTATCGTCCAGTTGAAGAGACTAAAAATTGGTCAACTAATGTGATGGAATTTTATCACAATGGTGATGCATCGTCCGATATTAGTTTTTTTTGTGGGAAAAATGAAGTTAGGTCAAGAGTTTTGGGGTTTCTTATTAGGATACCAAAATTATGGTTATTTATCAACACTTGTAAGAAATTATACTTATCATTTTTTTTCTTATTATTATACAAATAATATGTACTAACTTATATGTGTTACTTTAAAGCATGTAAAAGGTTGGGTTACAAGATTGATGCGTTTCTGGTGGAAGGAAATAACTAAGAAGCGTCGTCTAGAGCAGTTGTTTCCTTGGAATATCATGCCACCACAATTTTATAACATTTTATGTGAAACACCAAACCATGGAGCTTTGCCATTTTCAATTGAAATGAAAGAAGAATACCCTGCATTATGGAATGTTGATACAGTCTCAATCTTCTGTGATTAAATAATGTAAATCTTATTTTTTAAAGAACTTTACCATTTTGGTTAACATAAATACTTTTTAGGTTTATATTCCCATCGGAATCGAAGACATACATTGGTTATTTCTACGGGTTTATTTGCGAACACTTGAAATGTATGTGTACTTTACTGAGAATTGTGACCATGTCATTTGTCAAACAACTTGTGTTCATTGGGTGTTTTACCTAATAATAACACGATTTGAGACGTTGTTCAAATCTTTTTTGGACAATATTTTATTCTGGCATAATTCTCGTATAAATTTCGTCCCCAAACTTATAATATCAGGTACAGAAGTCTGGCCTCAATATAATGGTTTGGTTGGAAGCAACTCTGGAGTTCTTGTCTGCATGTTAATGAGAAACCTTGTTCTAGACCTCCTAATCAAATCGAAGGAAATCTACATGATACGTGCTTGAAATACCAGCGTTTTATGGAAAAATGAATTTTATGCAGCGCGTGCTTAACTTTTACCACATAGGGAATGTTTTGTAATATTGTGTTGTAATGTCATTTTAACTTATGTCATTTTCAGTTCTAATGTCATTTTAATTTGTAATGTCATTCTCTGTTTTGAACCATTATTTTTAACAATGTTGTGTTAAAAAAAACAAAACATTAAAATTAAAACATGCATGTCAAATAACAAAATATACAAAAAACAAAAAGAATTATGTTCCACAACCTGGTCATCTTCTGTGGTGGTGAGGATTCCTACGTCTAGATGCAATTGGATTTTGTTCAACATCAACATCTTCTGTATTTAAGGTGTTAGCCAAAAATGTGTCATCATCCAAATCTCCAACACTCATTTGTAGATTTAAGTCCAATGAAGGTAGTGGTGATATACCACTAAATCAATCTGCATCATTTGGACTAAAATGCGGAGCATAATAATTAAAGTTTTCAGACTGAGGTTGGGTGAACAATGGCAACATAGAAGCCTGTGGGGTGTACACCTCTTGTTCATTGTCGTGTTCAGACATCATGTTCTGATTTATACCCGCAAAAAATGATGGGGAAGGAGCATTTGAAAATTGTGAATGATCTAATTCATAATTTTCATGTTGAACATGTGATGTGCCAGCTTCAAAATTCTCATGTTCAATATTTGATGTTCTAGCCTGATAGTTTTGATGTTGAACACTAGATGTACCGGCCCCACTTCTGACATTACCACGTCTTCTTTCTCTCCTTTGTAAATTACGTGGTACTATCTCATCCACACATAAATTAACAGGACCAGCCTGAAGATGTGATGGATAATGCAAGTGACTCTCTTCATTAAGCATTCTCATTACTTGATTCGCAATGTTTTGCAACGTTTCAATGTTCTGGAAATTCGATGTTGATTTCATATGCACGAAGTCACCTGCTTGTCGATAAGTCTGGCTTATCCCATCCATCTATCAAAAAAACCAAAAATGTCAACTAAAACGGTAATATGGTGATACAAATAATGACTACAAAAATAGAACTTAAATGACAACAAACCAAGAATTGTGATCTAGACCTGTGATCTTGGAACCCGGGCTGCATGACCTCTTCTGACTTGGTTTCGTGATATACAACACCGTACGTGACAAGTACCATTTCATATAACTTGGTTCTAACGTAGGTGCTGCACAACGAACCCCTTGTACCACATTCTCCCACCATTGGTTCCACACAAACAAAAATTGTGAGTGAATATTCTTCCACTTTTTTTCTGGCTTGCCAGAGCGACTTATAGTATGCAACTTCGTGTGCTCGTTAAATGATAAAGTGATAGGGTCAGGAATGCATTGAACCATTCCAAATTGTCTCATAACCCTTTGTGGTGTATGAAATTCAACCACATCCCAATATATTAGAAAGCACTCGCTCTGCCAACTACGAATACCACTCATGCAAATTCCTGGTAGGATCACAATCGCCTCCTCGTAAGGTCTCCACTTGAACTGTTTTAAAAAATAATATTAAATTCAACGAAAAATAATAAGTAAAAAAAAACACAATTGAAATAATTTACCTCCCCTTCCCGTAAAGAATGCAACTGTGGTGTATGAAATTCAACCACATCCCAATATATTAGAAAGCACTCGCTCTGCCAACTACGAATACCACTCATGCAAATTCCTGGTAGGATCACAATCACCTCCTCGTAAGGTCTCCACTTGAACTGTTTTAAAAAATAATATTAAATTCAACGAAAAATAATAAGTAAAAAAAACACAATTGAAATAATTTACCTCCCCTTCCCGTAAATAATGCAACTGTGACCTGCATGCTCTCAGTGAATGTGAAACGACATCTTTATATGTCAATTTTTCACGCCACCTTCAAAGCCATATAAAAAAATTTATAATAAATTACTTAATAAAGATTTTTACAAATATAACAAAACTATTAAAATCATACATAGCACCATATGGTCTTCGGTTATCAAATCGATGTAGAATCGTCGGTGCAAGAGTAGTAATTCTGCTCCATGCCCACAACTGCAATATATACAGTGTTCCACCAATGTTGCTAGAATTGCTCGATGTTGCTTTACAAAGGTTCCTGTAAAACATCGCTAACACGACACTCCCCCAACTAAGGTGACCACACACAGTCAAGTCTTCTAAATTATTTAAAATGGCAAGTGATACTATATTATTCGAATAATCAGAAAATAATGTGCCACCGCACAAGTAAAGTATTATACAGCGTGCATGTTGCATGCACTCAAAATCTGAAGCATTTTCAGAAAAATTATTATTTAAATGGTTATAAATGACTGTTAATTTTATAGCATTTCCTTTTAAATCGTTTTCATTAGGTGTTAAACTAGGAAGGTGTGACATCTAATGATACAATCAGCAAGGGAAGACGGTTGTTCACAGCCAGAAACAACTTCGCCTTCGATAGGCAAACCCCACAAAACATTAACGTCTTTTAGGGTTACCGTGACTTCATCGATTGGCAGATGAAATGTGTGTGTTTCTGGACGCCATCTTTCGATGAGTGCTTCCAGTAAGCCATGATCGAGGTTACGGTAGCCATAATCAATCACCCCACCAAAACCAGCAATGTCAATGTGATGTTTAACATTGTCTGTGATAGGGTTGCTGCTAAGAAAAGAAAAAAATTTTTTTTGATCAGCACGCCTAAAAACCAACTTGGACCCGGATGCAAATCGTAACTCATTTTTAGTTGATAGAAATTCATGTTGGATCGGGTTATGTAACTTACACAACACTTTCACAAGTTATCTTCTACGAAGTTGATTGATGCGGAAATTCTATCAACTTGTTTTGTAAAAACAGATTGAAACAAAATACAGAAAACAATTATAAATTCAAGGTCAAAGTATATTGCATTCAAATGTTAAGTTTACAATACTTAGCTCAAGCACTCACTTGTGATTTGCTGCAAATCTAACAAGTGAAGGATTATATACTAAGACCTACAGCTGTATCCTCGTAGGGATACACGGTTGGACAAAACACTAGAAACAAACGTATGCTAAATCTAGTATTTGTTATGGTCTTGACAGGCCAAGCCATATTAATTACAATTAATACAAAGGACTCCATTGAGTTTTAAAATAAATACCTAAAAAACAAAACACATCAACTGTTTAGTATCTTTGTAGTGCTGATAAATCTTCTTTGTTGCTGACTAACATCGAAATGTCTTCTCTGTTGATCTGAGTGTGAGAAAGCAGCTCTGATTATTTCCATAAGTATCGAGAATCTTTTTCAGAGAGAAAGTCTTCGGAAGTTGTCACACCCCGAGCCGGCAAGAATGTATCGACTTTCCAGTCGGGCGGAAGGTTCTCGGGGCGTGATATCATTTTGATAATCGAAATGATCAGATTGTTTACACATCACATGATAAATAAATGAGAAATGCTAACATGACAATGAAATAGAATTACAAAGTTAAATTACATTGTTTCCTCATAATTTAACTAAGTAAATCTAATCAATAAGAATCAATGAGTTTATATCTTGTATCTGCACAAGATATACAAAAGTTGATTCATGATATTGTCCTCCAAAAGTATGCAACACGAAAGTATCTAGGCCTTCTCAAGGTTTACTAGCTATGTATATGACTAAACCTGTTCGTCACCTGAGAAAACATGCATTTAAACAAAGTCAACACTAGGTTGGTGAGTTCATAAGTATGATAATTGAAAACCTTGATTTATTCACATGCACAATCACAATGTTATTCCTGTTACTTGTATGTTATTTGATTCACCCATTCACCCGATGGCCTCTCCAAAGTTATATTTGCAAATAATATCTCAACCTATTAGTTATGCTTATATATAGGGCATATGTAAGGGAACAAGTCCTAGCCAACATCCCACCACATAACTAATTGAACTCCACACTACTTGCAATACAACTATAGATATCCATTTCCATTTCACCCGTTCATCACAATTGTAAATCACTTGTAGTATCATATGTAAAATAATAAAATAAGAGGAATTTAATTATCAAACCGTAGTATTGATAAACCCTCAATGTGATAAAGAATTTAGATTGTTTTAATCTTCTTTTTGTTATTATTCTATTACTTGTGGGTTAACCTTTAAACACTATTAATCATAAAAGTGTCAGTTAACCGTTGGCTATTTGATCTCAACTTGAAAAGCATAGAGCCTAAAAGGAATCCATTGTAATCCTCACGTAATCAGATTACAATGCATCCGATTTACCTCTACCACTTTGTGTGTTCATAGTCCTCATCGAAACTGTTACTAGTAATATAACGTGAGAGAAAATAAATTCCTCAGTCTACTAATCAACAGGTAATGATGGATTGTGTTCATCGATGTTGTTGTTTGTTCTTAATGTTGTATGTTCTCCATGTGATTAACAAGGTTAAATAAGATCTTGTCTTATTATACTATGTTAATCATTGTGTGAATGATGTTGTTATCATGAAGTTATGTTATCATGATTATCATTCCTTGTATTCCATGTAGTCGCCATGTTGTTATTAAGCTGTGGTAAGAACTAGTCTTACCACCCTTAGTCGACTCAGGTGGTGGATGATAATTGTTCCACGTTATCTGGTAATATGTATCGAGTTGTAAACTAGGCATTATAAGTACTTGTCTTATTTCACTTAGTTAACTCTAGTGTTGAATGGTATTAAGAAGATGTGTTATCATCAAATCATTCATGTGTTTCGTTGTTGTTGGTATCATGTTCACCTGTGATTATCTCATTGTGATTACTTGTGAGAATAACTAAGTGTTGTAAGATATACTCTTGCAACCATGTTATTCTAGTATGTTGATGAATTATGAGTTTATATTATCATATTCATTCTAGTCGTTCCTGTCATGTCATAATCATACAAGCATGCATACAATGATAAATGATAATAAAGCAGGAAATATTATATAGTCAAAGTATAAACAATATGTTAAACATAAAAATTTTTAAATAATTAAAAGTTAAGCATGTTTCTCAGCCCCGAAAGTTTAAAATCAATTAAGATTAGAGAATTAGGGCATACGAACTCACCTTGTGTTTGAAGTGGTTGACTTAGCTTACACTATAATGCACGCGCTCCTTGATTGTATTTGTTGTGTATTCACGGTCCTGTATTGATTTCATGTGATTGTAACTTATAAGTATAAGTAGTAGGAACTCGTGTGCGTGTACGTGTTATCTCTAACTTGGTTATCACTCGTGAGTCTCGGACTTGGTCTTCATTCGGCCTCATATGTTATTCTTGAATTAATTAGTTAGTACTTCAAAATAAAGTGCATAGTTGTTTTCTACATTTGATTTATGGTCATGTTATTAGAGTCATAAGTATAAACTTAGGTTTTCATGAAATCGCACCCAATGTTTTGTCACCGTCATAGTATTTACCCCATGTTCACCCTGTATGTTATAAACCCTTTAATCGTTTCAATCTATAAGTTCATATCTTCCTTAGATGGGCCGAATGTTAGTGGATCAATTCAATGACCACACTCCAGTCCACTTAATACTTTGGGCCAATTTAAAACGTTGGACCGACCTATTAGGCCAACAAGGGTTTCATCGGTTAAAACAGTGTGTTGGATGCAATGAGTCAATGTGGGCCGGAACAAATATTTATGGGCCTAGCCGATTGAGTGTACGTGTGCCTAGTAGTGATGTGTGTTGGCCCTAGTGTTAGGATTGGGCCTAACAATGTATCACGGATCGCATGTCATCTATTGGGCCAAGGATTTAACTGGGCTGCTTAGGACTCTTGGATGAATAAAGGTTTTGGGCCGAAGAGACTTGGCTGGGTCTAATAGAGAGTGCATGGTCTCAAGTTCGCTGGTGATAAATGCAATTCGGTTAGGTGCTTCATTCCTGATAGGTTCGTCCCTCTGGATGCTCATGGTTCGGCTGGAGGGTTTGTAGACCAGATGCAGGTTCGGCCAACATTTTGTTCGTTCAATTAGGAACCATAGGTTCGCCTAGGTGGATTTGGCAGAAAGGGTTCGGCATCAGAGGTTTGGTTCTAGGCTAGGTTCGGTTAGTCCCCAGCATGATCCAGGTAAGGTTCGCTCCACCGTAGGTTCGGCGATGCTCACCTAGGTTCATCTGATCACATAGGTTTGACTGGTCTTAGGTGATAGGTTCGACTGAGGTTAGGCTAGCCAAGCATGGGTTCGTGGCTGCTTCTAGGTTTAGCTAGGGTTTGTCTGATCCAGCTTAGGTCCGCGAACATCTCACACTCATAGGTTCGGTGGTTATGCGGCCAAAGGGTTCGTGACTTGAGGAGGGTTCGGCCAAGAGCCCACTGGTTCGTCTCTACACCCTTGCGAACCTGTTTCAGCTCATCATCCCCATCGAACTTGAGGTGATTGTAAGGCTGTCCTATGGGTAGACTCATGCGTAGGTTAGTTCTCAAGTGTGTAAAATGCGTGTGTTGTAGGGTTTTTAAACTGGGTGATGGTTGGGTCGACACAAGCTTAGGAAAACCCTATTTTCGGACCTTTCATGGCTTCATACCTCGTTTTTGGCTTGGTAAATCTTCAAATCTGTTGTACTTCTATGTAGAGAAGGTCGAGAGCTTCGCGTGGACACCAAGAACGCCCGATTTCGTTGAGAAATGACAAAGTTATGAGGACTTGAAGAGTGATTATCCTAGTGAGAGGATAGGTTCGGGAATGAGCTTTTAGAGAGAGATAGAGCTGAAATAAATGAGGGAAAGCCTCATTTAGGGCTTTTATACTATGGGTGGTGTTTGGGTTCGTTTTGGTTGCTCGGTTCGCGTTTTCGTTGCGTTTCCGGAACGATACGCGTAATTTACGTGTTTTAAAACAAAAAGAGTTGTCTTATTTATTTTGATGAGTTTCAAAATTGTAAAAATATAATATATTTTATTTTCTTAATTTATTTGTCGTTTGTGTCGTATTTCGTTTTCGTTTCGTCAGAACGCGTCACCATCGCGCGTATTCGTTCGAATCGTCATTAGAACGAACACGTCGATGGTTTGGCTTTCTGACTTTTGTTTTCTACTTCCCAGTCATCATTTCAGAACGTTAAACTCACAGATATGTTTATGTGAATCGTCACCCACACAAACACACTGTCAGTTCGTTATTCTAAAACGATACTGTAATTTATGTTTTGAATTGTATTTCCTCACTGACGGACTCAACTAAACGTCATGTTATCACATTGTTTTCATACTGATTTGTCGGTCATCTGATTCCTGTCATCTATGGGCATCAGATCGCAACCAACTTGTTCTTGTTATTTTCTTGAACACTGTTGTTTCTCTTGTTTCGTTGTATTATCTGTACGTAGGTTTTCACTTAAATACTAACAACTATTGTTTATAATAAGTGTTGTACTTACGGCATTTAAGTTTACACATAAATACATACAACTGTTTCTTGTTTATTGAATTCTGTTAATACAAGTACTGTTCACAAACATGTAGTTACACACAGTATATAGTGAAAGTACACATACCGTATGGACTTGCCGGACGATCTGGTACTGAATGTCACAGTCTCCCCTTGTTAAAGAAATTTCGTCCCAAAATTTAAGCATCAAAGTCGGGCTCTAATTCTCGAACGGATGGGGATACTTTGTTTTCATGTTGTCCTCACGCTCCCACGTAAATTCTGGTCCACGCTTGGAGTTCCATCGAACCTTTACAATAGGGATACGATTTCGTTTTAGTCTCTTGACTTCACGTTCCATAATCTCTACAGGTTTTTCAATGAAATGTAATTGCTCGTCAACTTGTATTTCTTCCAATGGTATGATCAATGATTTGTCAGCTAGACACCTCTTGAGGTTTGTTACGTGAAACACATCGTGTACTCTGCTGAGCTCATCAGGGAGTTTGAGTCTGTATGCTACAGGACCTAGATGTTGAGTAATCTCAAATGGTCTGACACCTTGGTGCTAACTTTCCCTTAGCCCCAAAACGAACTACACCTTTCCATGGGGACACTTTCAACATAACTCGGTCACCCACATCGAATTCCAAATGCTTGCGTCGTTTGTCTGCGTAACTCTTTTGGTGGCTATGTGTTGCTTGTAGTCTTTGCTGGTCTGGGCTATCTTATCAGTAGTCTCCTGAATAAGTTCAGGCCTAGTGATTCTGTTGTCTCCCACTTCGGTCCAACAAATTGGAGACCGACATTTTCTACCATATAGTGCTTCAAACGAAGCACTTCCAATGCTGCTGTGGTAACTGTTGTTGTAGGAGAACTCAATGAGTGGTAAGTGTGTATCCTAACTTCCACCGAAGTCTAAGATGCATGTCCTCAACATATCCTCTAGGGTTTGAATTGTTCGCTCGCTTTGTCCATCCGTTTGTGGATGATAAGCAGTGCTCAAGTTGACACTTGTCCCTAAGGATTGTTGCAATGATTGCTAGAATCGCAATGTAAATCGACTGTCCCGGTCTGAAATAATAGACAATGGCACACCGTGCCGAACTACTATTTCATCAACATATAGTCTTGCTAGTTTCTCCATCTTATAAGTTTCTCTGATCGACAAGAAGTGTGCGGACTTGGTCAATCTATCAATAATGACCCAAATCGAATCGTGTCCGCTGGAAGTGTGGGGCAGCTTGGTAATGAAATCCATAGCTATTTGTTCCCACTTCCATTATGGTATCTCTGGTTGTTCCAGCAAACCCGAAGGTTTCTGGTGTTCAGCTTTGACTTTGGCACATGTGATGCATTTGCCAACATAAGTGGCAACATCTTTCTTCATTCCCGGCCACCAATAAAACAACCTAAGATCTTGGTACATCTTATCGGCACCAGGATGAACATAATATCGTGTCTTGTGTGCCTCGTCAAGTATGAGTGTTCGGAGTTCATCTACTGCTGGAATCCAAACACGCTCCAGATAATAGATAACCCCATCTTGTTTGTCTTGAAGTGTTTCTCGGCTCCACAATCGAGCTCGCATTTCAAATTGTGTCTTGCCACCGCTTCTTGTTGTGCTTGTAGAATTTGATCTTTCAGACTCGTTTGCACGGTCATTCCCATTGCTCGAACGCGCAAGGGTTTGACTCTTTCCTTCCGACTCAAAGCATCTGCAACAACATTTGCTTTGCCCGGATGGTATTTGATCACACAGTCGTAATTGTTCAGGTGCTCAACCCAACGTCTCTGTCTCATGTTAAGCTCCTTCTGATCAAATATGTGCTGTAAACTCTTGTGATCTGTGAAGACTTAGTACCATACAGGTAGTGTCTCCAAATCTTTAAAGCAAATACCACAGCTCCCAGTTCTAGATCGTGTGTTGTGTAGTTCTTCTCATGTATATTCATCAGTCTTGAGGCGTAAGCAATGACTTTGTCTCGTTGCATCAAAACACATCCGAGTCCCTGATGGGAAGCATCACGGTATACTACAAAGTCATCATTGCCTTCTGGGAGTGTTAAGATAGGAGCATTGCACAATCTTTGTTTCAGTGTCTGGAATGCCTCTTCTTGTTTCTGTGTCCACACAAAAGGTTCACTCTTTTGTGTGAGTTTGGTGAGAGGCAAGGCTAGCTTAGAGAAATTCAAAATGAATCTCCTGTAATAACCTGCCAATCCCAAAAATGATCTGATCTCAGTCGGTGTTGTAGGCACATCCCAGTTCTTGATTGCTTCAATCTTGGCAGGATCCACGTGAATGCCATCACTGTTAATCACGTGACCCAAGAACTGAACTTCTCTTAGCCAAAATTCACACTTGGAGAATTTGGCATAGAGTCGTTCTTCTTTCAGAAGTTCCAAGACTGTTTTGAGATGTTGTTCGTGTTCCTTCTCGTTCTTTGAATAAATCAATATGTCATCAATAAAGACGATAACGAACTTATCTAAGTACGGCTTGCACACCCGGTTCATCAAATCCATGAACACTGCCGGTGCGTTCGTCAGTCCGAATGGCATCACCATGAACTCGTAGCGACCATATTGGGTACGAAAGGCCGTCTTTGGTATGTCTTCCTCTTGAATCCGGAGCTGGTGATAACCTGATCTCAGGTCTATCTTTGAAAAGTACTGTGCCCCCTGTAACTGATCAAACAAATCATCAATCATTGGTAATGGGTACCGATTCTTGATGGTGAGTTTGTTGAGCTCTCTGTAATCAATGCACATTCTGAAAGATCCATCTTTCTTCTTAACAAAAAGAATCGGAGCTCCCCACCGGGAAAAGCTCGGTCGGATGAATCCCTTGTCGAGTAGCTCTTGTAATTGATTGGACAACTCCAGCATTTCTGATGGTGCAAGTATGTAAGGATACTTAGCTACAGGAGTCGCTCCCGGAATCAAATCAATTCGAAACTGCACCGATCTCTCTGGTGGCAGTCCCGGCAAGTCATCCGAAAACACGTCCGCGTAGTCTTTCACGATCGGTACGTCTTGGACCTTGATTGCTTTCTTGTCTTTCTCGATCACGTGAGCTAGGAATGCAACGCATTGTTTTCTGAGGTACTTGCGAGCCTTCATGCACGATATTATCTTGACACTGCGTTTCGCTTGGTCTCCATGAATTTCCAAAGTCCCATTGTTCTCCACTGGAATGCGTAGTATCTTCTCGGAACAGATGAACTCAACTCGATTAAGAGATAACCAATCCATTCCGATGATGATGTCGAAATTGCCCAGCTCCATTGGTATCAAGTCGATGGAAAATGTGTGATCGCCAAGTGTTAGTGGGCAATTCCTAAGTATTGTGTCTAGTGTGATCTGTTTGCCATTTGCTATCTCAATAGTGTAAGGGTCTAACAATTCCTCAACATAATTAAGATGGCATGCAAAATCAGATGAGATAAAACTCTGATCCGCACCAGTGTCAAATAATATGGATGCATAGAAGTCAGATAGAGAAATGTACCCGTGATCACATTCGGGTCCTGTCGTGCATCAGCAGCTCCGATTTGAAAGGCTCGTCCTCTTGCTGCTGGAGCCCTTGATTGAACTCTCTTGGGAAAATCCCTCGAGAAGTGTCCATGTTCGCCACAAGTGTAGCATGACCTGTTATCAGCAGCAGCAGTAGTGGCTGCGTTGTTGTTTCTGTTCTGAGCCCTCGGGCTCCTGCATTGAGCTGCCAAATGACCAAACTGTAATTTATTTTTTGAATTGTATTTCCTCACTGACGGACTCAACTAAACATCCTGTTATCACATTGTTTTCATACTGATTTGTCAGACATCTGATTCCTGTCATCTATGGACATCAGATCGCAACCGACTTGTTCTTGTTATTTGCTTGAACACTGTTGTTTCTCTTGTTTCGTTGTATTATCTGTACGTAGGTTTTCACCTAAATATTAACAAATATTGTTTATAATAAGTGTTGTACTTACGACATTTAAGTTTACACATAAATACGTACAACTGTTTCTTGTATTTTGAATTCTGTTAATACAAGTACTGTTCACAAACATGTAGTTACACACAGTAAATAGTGAAAGTACACATACCGTACGGACTTGCCGGACGATCTGGTACTGGATGTCATAGAAGTCTTTGTCTTGGGAACCACTAATGATCGGAAGCACTGATAATCGATCAGAAGCACTGATCGATTTGAATCTCTAAGTACTGAAGAGGGATTCGGAAGCTTTCAGTGGAAGAGAATTATACTTCGGAAGCAATGGTTTTTCAGAAGTTTAATTCTTTACTTTCAGTGGTTGTATAGCTTCCAAAAGTTCAAGACTTGATCCAGAGATGTTTTGGTGTGCATCAGCCTTAAAGGTCCTTACAGTCTCCCCTAGGCTGATGCTACCAAAACTTATGTCCTTCGTTTATTAAATTTTCAGCTCTTCTCTGGACAAGTATTGTAGCAAGTCCTCCTTCAAAGTTGTTGTCTGGATTTACTAGAGGAAGGTTTGCTAGATCAAAGATATTTGGAGCAAGCAGACCACATAGCTGATAATCCTAGAGTTTCACTATGTTTCCATCGCAGAATCTCAAAACAAACATCTTCTCCATGGATAAGTAGCTCCATTTGTCACACCCCCACAGTCGGCGGAAACACCGGAGATGCGACGAAACTGTATATCAAGAACTCATTGAGTATGAGAGAATGCTAGTCCTTCTGCTTAAGTGTAAGGTCCATATCTAGCCTTAGATTAGTACCTGAAATACATCCAAAAACAAGTGTCAACTAAAAAGTTGGTGAGTTCGTAGGTTTTATGTTTAATCAAACAGTTTAAGTAATAGTAGTTGCCAATCCAGGCACGGGTAAAATATTTAAATCCAATCCAGTAGGATCACCATTCCCATAATGTGTTGGCCATTTCAAGCACAAGTAAAATGTTTCAATAAAATACATTAGGATCACCAATCCCATAATGCGTTGGCCATTACATGCACAAGTAAAATGTTTCAATAAAATCCATTCGGATCATCAATCCCATAATGTGTTGGCCATTTCAGGCACAAGTAAAATGTTTCAATAAAATCCATTAGGATCACCAATCCCATAATGTGTTGGCCATTTCAGGCACAAGTAAAATGTTTCAATAAAATCCATTAGGATCACCAATCCCATAATGCGTTGGCCATTTCAGGCACACGTAAAATGTTTCAATAAAATCCATTAGGATCATCAATCCCATAATGCTATGCTATCATATAATATGTTAAGCCATAAGTGTGAATGGATGCAGTCTACATGAGTCCACAACCAAACCTATGACTGATTGCCCTTGTGTTATAATCACATGATCACCAAACTCATTCCGAGTTTAAAGTATACAATAGAGTTAGACATATTCATCCATCGTATAGGCCTCATTGGGTGACTGTAGCTAGCAAGACCACCCGGTAGGAGAATGGACTGTCAACCAAGATAGTACTATCTAATATATCCCCTGGCTCATACCCATGAGTTAATGGTTGTGTCTTGTAACATCAGTGCTGGAACCGTACCGAAACAGTGATCTCAAACAGTAACATGAACAGTAATCAGGTAAAAACTATATACATTTCATTGTATGTCATGTTTATATCATGTATTGTTATCATTCGTGTTATCAAACAGTGAATTCAGAATCATTTCAGAGAAAAAAAAACTCAGAAAACATGGTTCATCAGTCAGATAATTATCTGGCAATACAGAACCATTATGTGATTAATTGCTAGGATTTTATTATGTATAAACGTATGTGAGGCTTTACAGAACAAAACAACACGGATGTCGTTACGTGAATGCTAAATCAACGGATTATTCGTATAGGTGACGATCTGTACGAATAAATCTGAAAGTTTAATGTTCTGAATGATATCTGGTAATTAGAAAACCATATTGAAGAGTATAGTTATCGTCGTGTTCGTACGTTTGACGATTCGAACGAATACGCACGACGACTGTACGATTCGATTTTAAACATTTAATTAAATAATTTCGTAAATTTAAAATAAACAAAATATATTTAGTTATTTTATTAGGAATAACCACCTAAAATAATTTTATAAATCTCATTTTAAAAACCTAGTCGTTTCGTTACGAAAACTACGAAAAACCGACGTTTTACGCGTAACCGAGCAAAACCGAAAGAACCCGAACGAACCCCAGTATTCTTGAACCATTTAATGTAGCATTTATCACCACAACAACCACCACCTACCAGCCCTCATCACAATTTCATTTTCTCTCTCTCTGTATATTCTCTCTCTAACTTCTCTCTACAAGATCTCTTCCAATTCCCGACCATTTCGAGTGTTTTTGGTGTCGAAACGACCACTATCATCTGTAGATTACGAAAGTACAAGGGATCTAAGCTTTCATCCACCATTTTCGAGGTAAATTCTGGTTTTATGTTTGGTTTTTGTGTGAATCACGACCTCTTCAACTTGTTGTTATTTTAGTCGACCTAAATACTTAGAAACACTTAGATAAACTCTTGTAAATGACTAGGAAGCATTAGAAACTAACCTGCAACAGGTGGAGTTCAATCAAGACGATGAGGGCTATTGGTTCGTGATAGGGGCCGATCGGCCAAACCTGGTACAGATGGCCGAACCTCTCTTCTAGTTGGCCGAACCCTACCTTTCGAGCGAAGCTGATACAAGGGAGAACCTGGGGGAAACGAACCTTGGGCCACGAACCTTAGGCTGGCCAAAGCTAGGATGGGCGAACCTCGTGGCTGAACCCTAAGAGCCACGAACCTGTAATGAACGAACCCACATGCTGCCAACCTAGTGTTTCAGCCGAACCCCTCCTAGCCGAAACCTTCCCACTCGACCGAACCATGTGTTGGATGAACCTAAGTGATGGGTGCATGACTGCTTGACCTAGGAGTTGTGGACTGTGAGCCTTGATCTAGCCGAACCTCATGCTTGAACCCCCATGGGCAGCTAACCTACCTTCCGGCCATCACACTTAGGGATATGGTTGAACCGTTGAGCCGTTTGAGCTTGGACTAGGTTGATTAGAACTTGAAACTAGGTGTACCCATGCATGCTTATGTGTGTTAAAGATTGTCACCATTTTACATAATGAACACAAATTGTACGTGTGGGTGTGAATGCATGCGAACAACATATATGTTTGTGCATGAGAAGCATACTAAGGCCCATCCTAATGGTATCGGGTAATTGAGGCGATCATGGGTTAGTTATCTTTTTATAACAAGGATTTTCTTTAAAACACCCTAACAACTCAACATGAGATATTAATGTCTATTGAATTAGCTTAACACTTGGGAAATCATTATGAGATCATGGGAAATCAAAGTTTAGCAATGGGCTAAGGTGGGCCCAAGGGGCTTAACCCAAGCCCATCATATGTAAATTCTATTTTTCTTAAAATCCATAATACTTTAATTAAAGAAAAAGATTTACAAACTTTATTAAATTAAAATAGATGATTTTGACTTAATGTTTAACTTAAAGAGAATTAAATTAGAAACGTTTTAATTAAAGATTTCTTATGATTAATTGTGGGACGTGGGTTAATAAAGAATGAGTAGTTAAGGCTAGTAGATATAATCCTAGAAGCACACTAGTAATATAGGACACTTAGTTGCACACTGAGACCAAACCCTAGATACGACGACTATTATACATACTTATCCTATTTGTAGATGCACTAAATGTCCCTAGTTCGATTTTGTGTTATTCATTATGTAAAGTTCAAGTTATATTAATGGAAGTTGTCTTTATATATTGTTCTTAATGTTTAATTTTGATTATGTGAGTGTTTGATTTGGTTTATTAATATTTGAGTATGAATGTTGCACATTCAGGTGAATGACTCTAACGAATGAAGTCATTCGTCGAATGAACGAAATAGAGAATGACTGGCGAGATAATGAGTCATTCGCCGAATGACTCATTCTATCGGTTGTCCATTCGATGTGGTCATTCGCCGAATGAGCTGTTTCGGCCACTCATTCGGGCGAATGACTACAGCCTATAAATATATGTTCAAATCATTTCAAACACAACTTCTGAAAGCCCTCCTTCTCCCCAGAGCACCTAGTGTTAAAACCCTAGACGATTTGAGCGGCCTTTGATCATCCAAGTTCGATTCTCAACCCGTTGTGTTCGATTCTCATTCACACGTCATTCCTACGCACTCGGATCACTACGGTTGCTATTGGTTTCGTTTGGAAAACCCTGGAATAGAATTCCGCACAATTCCAGAGGTTGTCGAGTAGATATTCGTGGGAATCAGATTGTTTCCGAGCTACTAATTGGTCCTACAAAGTGGTATCAGAGCCTTGGCTCTTGATTCTACTTTATTTTCATTCAAAATCACTTAATATCAGATTGTTGGGTCGAAATCTGCAAAACCCTGATTTCCTTGGCCCCAAAGTTACTGTTTCATTTAAAATCCGTGGATTTTTTTAGTGTTTTTGTCAAAACTTTTATCCCAATTGGTTCATAATCATATCATGGTGTTCTATACCAAATTTGGTACTTAGATCTGGTCTAAATCGAAAGTTATTGCGATTTTTATTGCTGAAAAACCCCAGATCGCTGAATGAGCATGGCGGCCGAATAGGTTTGGCTGAATCAGCCTTCATTCGCCGAATAGGTTCATTCGACAAGTCATTCAGCGAATAGCCTTCATTCGACCAAGTCATTCGGCGAATAGCTTTTCTAGGTCTTTCATTCGCCGATTAGGCTCATTCGATCCATTCATTCGGCGAATAGCCTCATCCAATCCTTTCATTCGTCGAATAGGTTCATTCTCCCAGTTGTCATACTCAGCTTCTCATTTGCCTTTATCTTTTTCATTCGGCCCCCGACATTCGCCCAAGCAGCTTCATTCGGCCATCAGTTTAAAATTTTTCTAAGTTTTGAAACTTGTTGTTCTTGATTAAATGGAGGAATTAGCATTGATGGCAAACCAGAACCATCGTATTCAGACTTTGCTGATGACTGAAACTGAGACAAGGAACTCCAATAAAGCTCCCAAGTTGCTATCCTTAGATGATTATCCGCACTGGAAATACAGATTTGAGATTCACATCAATGGAGTGGATACTAACTTATGGATGATGATTGAGGGAGGTTATCTGAGACCTCTGAATGAGGATGGAACTCCTATGTTAGTCACCCGGATGACTGAGCCTCAGAGAAAACTTTATGATTATGAGAAGAAAGCTTATGCTATTCTGTCTCAATCTATTGCCACTGATATCTTTCATCAGTTCCGACAGTTCACCTCATCTAAGTATTTATGGGATGCCTTGTAGCAGAGGTATGAAGGTAATGATGCTTTGAAGAACATCAAGTCAAAGGCTTTGAGGAAGGAGTTCAACAGTTTTATGTGTGTTGGAAATGAATCTTTGGATGATCTGATTGCCAGATTCTACCATCTTGAGTGAATTGTTCAATCATGAACTCAAGACTACTACTCAGGAGAAGATCCAGTGTTTGGCAGATGCCTTACCTCCAAAGTGGGAGTCATTTTTGATGGTGCTTAAGCAGAATGAGATGATGACTCATATGGACATAAATGACTTCACCCAGAAACTGAAGGAGCAAGAAATAGAGAACAAATGGAAGGCTAAGAGAGTTGCTCAAGTCCAGGATCCATCATTGTATTATTCTACTCCTACGGTTGAGAAATCGTCTTCTCATGCACCATTGAAGACAACCTTTGTTTCTCAGAAGACTGAAGCTCCATCTTCCAATCATATTCACTTCAGTCAGCCATCCTCTTCATCTAGCTCTTAAAAAGAACATCATCAACCTGTCACAAGTCTGAAGACAGAGAACTTTGATAAAGTCACTGTTGAGATTGCTAAGGAGCATATGGGTCTTTTGTCCACTTTGGTTAGTTCTTATGATGGACTGGTAGCAGGACAGATTGGAAATCCATCTCTGACAAATGATGACTACTCTCAGATAGATCCAGATGACATGGAAAGGATTGACATCATGTGGGCTTTGGCACATGCTGTGAGGAGAGCTAAGGAGTTTGTGAAAAGAACTGGCAAAGACATCAATTTAAACAAGGAGTCTAAGTTCGGATTTGATATGGCATCCGTCACATGTTACAACTGTGGAGAGAAGGGTCATTTTGCCAGACAGTGCAAGCAGCCAAAGAAAGCAGGAAACAAAAATCCCTTTCAACATCAGAAATCTTCTACAGCAAATCCCGAAAGGAGATTAGTTCCTATTGATTCCCCTACTCAGGCTGGTTCTTCATCAGGAAGCAAATCATTGATGGTACAACAAGATGAAGGTGTAAATTGGGATTTCAGATTCAATTCTGATCAAGGGGAACATGATAAAGCTTGTGTTGCTGAGATTCAGAAGATGGATGATTTAAGTGAAGACAGTACTTCTGGGGAAACAAAGATCAGTTTGGAAGGAACTTCTGGCTCAGACTCTAAATACATGACAGATTCAGACACTTAAGCTGATTCTGATGTTGAGCTTGAAGACCTTACTACTCAGTTTGCCTTGATGGTAAATTCTTCTGCTTCATCTGAGTGTGAGCAGGTTGCCCCAAAAGCTGTTTTTAACAGCAATTGGATCGTTGATAGTGGGGCTTCCAGGCATATGACTGGTGATATCTCATTACTCACCAATGTGAATGCAGTTCGAGGTGGATATGTAGCTTTTGCAGGTGACAAAGGCGGCTTTATCACAAGAGAAGGAATTCTATCAAATGGGCAAGTATCTTTTGACAAAGTCAGATATGTCAAGCAGTTGGAAAACAATCTTTTGTCAGTATCACAGATTTGTGACAAGGAGTATAAAGTCTTATTTGATGATTCTAAATGCTACATTCTCAAGCAAGGTGTGAAAATTCCTGAAGACTGGATTTTGATGTCAGCTCCCAGAAAGCAAGACTTGTATGTTCTCAACATGGCCACAGCTTCAACAACATCCTCCACAGCTTCATGTTTTATGACAAAGGCAACAGAGAAAGATTCAATCCTTTGGCATAAGAGGATAGGTCATTTGAGTCTACGCAAGATGAATCACTTGGTTCACAACAATTTGGTTGAGGGGGTTAGTCTGAAGAATTTCAAGCTGTCTGATATCTGTGTTTCATGTAAGAAAGGAAAGCAAACCAAGCAGTCTCACAAGCTGAAAAAGTTTCATTCAATCAATGTTCCTCTTGAGCTTCTCCATATGGATCTGTTCAGTCTTGTGAATCGCAAGAGTATAGCTGGAGATTAATATTGTCTTGTCATCACTGATGAATACTCCAGATATTCTTGGGTTTTCTTTTTGAAGGAGAAATCTGAAACGTTCGAATGTATTCAAGTGTTGGTTACCAAACTTGAATCACTTTATAAGCTCAAGATTCGTCAACTTCGAACAGACAATGGGACGGAGTTTAAAAATCACACCATGGAGAATTTTTGCAATGCACGGGATATTGTGCAACAATTTAGTGCTCCATATGTCCCTCAGATGAACGGTGTTGCTGAACGAAAGAATAGAACATTGATTGAGGCTGCTAGAACGATGCTGGCTGATTCGTCACTTCCGGTTCAGTTCTGGAATGAAGCTGTAGCTAATGCTTGTTACACACTGAACCGAGTTTTAATTGTGAAGAGGCATGGGAAGACTTGTTTTGAACTGCTCCATAACAGAAAGCCGAATCTTAAGTATCTTTAACCTTTCGGTGCACCATGCACGATGCTCAAGAAACACGAGCAGGGCAAGTTCAATGAAAAGGTGGAAGAAGGGTACTTTCTTGGGTATAGCACTCCAAATAAAAGAGTCTATAACAAATCAACTCAGAATGTGGAGGAGTGGTACCATGTTGATGTTCAGAAATACTCCATGCCCCCACCTGGAAAAGGTCCAGACTGGATGTTTGATTATTCTGGCCTCTTTGATTCTTTCAATATGCCTCCCATGTACTCAGATGAAGATGTTGCGGTTCAAATGTTATATGATGCACAAAATGCACCTGATGAACCTATGCAACCTTCTTCTACTTCTGTTCCAACAACACAGATAAATGATGACAGTTCAGAAACAGATGACAATCCCATTTAGCCAGCTGCCCCCGAACCAAATGTAGATAATCTTATGCCTGATTTTGAGGATTTGAATCTGAACAATCTAGATCCACAGGATGAGGTTCCTCCTCATCCAGTTGGAAGAATCAATCGTATTCATCCTCAATAGAACATTATTGGGAGTCCCTTAGATGGGGTTAAGACCAGACATCAGCTTTCTTCAGGGGGGACTTGCAGACATTCTTAACTTTGCTGATGTAAGCTTTTGTGCCCATTCTTGTTTTATCTCCCAAGTAGAACCACGAACCGTCACTGAGGCTTTAAAGGAAGAATCGTGGGTTGATGCCATGCAAGAAGAACTCCTGCAATTCAAGAAGTTAGGTGTCTGGCAACTGGTTGTGTGACAATTCGATATTTTTGGGCCGAGACATGAGTGTGTTGGGCCTTCGTTTGGGAAATGGGCCAAGGGAAGTGTTGGGCTCAATTGTTGGGTGAAAATGGGCCGAATAATTTGATTGGGCCGGCTTGCACATGGATTGGGCTGAATGATTTAAATTCGGGATATTGGGCCTGTTTTGTAAACTGTGTGCCAATTAGAAACTTAAACTCAGAAGTTGGGCCGAGAAATTTATAGGCTGTTGGGCCATTTATGATCATGTTGGGCTGCATATAGGTTGTGACAATCCGGCATTTCTGGATTAACCCAGTTAAACCGGGACTAACCGAAATGACACAAAATGTTAATAAAAACAACTACGAGGGTTAGAAGTGAACAAAACAAATCATAAACATCAAAATTACAATAACTTAGTTGTAATTAAGTTAAAATATAAAGAATTTTGACTTCATAAGTCAAAATCCG
This sequence comes from Mikania micrantha, assembly GCA_009363875.1. Taxonomy (NCBI): domain Eukaryota; kingdom Viridiplantae; phylum Streptophyta; class Magnoliopsida; order Asterales; family Asteraceae; genus Mikania; species Mikania micrantha. The sequence goes on along the minus strand of CM018683.1, from coordinate 42,004,881 downwards.
TCATAGAAATCAATTGGAAGTCGAATTTCACCTTAATAGTCGGTTACACTCAAATTAAACTATCCTAAATCAACCCATTGATGATTACTAACAGTTTCCATACGTTACTAACACATTAACTCGTCGAATTAAGCTGCAATGATGATAAAAATTCGAAACCGTCGTCATTAGCCATCAATCTAATAACAATCGATCAAATTCTTCACAATCTAACTTACAGAAACTTTGGTCGGCTTCTTTAGAGCCCCTTTCACAGAAGAATTGGATCTCAAGAGCTCTAGACAGAAGAACTCGATCGTGGGGTGACCGAACTCAAGTCTAAAGTTGATCTACGCCAATTCGATCTCCAATCAGGTGACAATCGATTCCTATATACACTAAAACATGAGACTAAGCATAACCCTATGCTAATTGTGGCTTCTAACATCGAATGATACGATATCTCGTTCTAGGGTTCATCATCTAGAACGAATTGGGGATTGTTGTTCAAACGGTTTTAAAAACCAAATCAAATGACACAGAGAGCTTTGAAATGATCTGTGCATTGAAAAATATATGTGAATTTTGGTTTTAAACAACGAATTCTAAGATTTCAAATCCTAGGGTTCATATAAGAAACGGTTTTGGGGGTTTTTGATCAAACAAGTTTAAGAATCAAATTAATGTACATGGATTGTTTCAGAAGGTTTCGACTAAGCTAACCCATGTATCAATTTTATTGAGTTACAACGAATTGATTGATTTCAATTCTAGGGTTCATACGTTACAACGATTTTGGGGATTTTAATTCAAATGAGTTCAAAAATGAAATTAATTGTTATGGTTAATTTCAGAATGTTTCGATTGAGATTAAGCCTAAGTTAATTTTATCAAACTATAATGAATTGATAGGTTTCCTAGTCTAGGGCTCATAACAAAAACGAAATTGGGAATTTCGATAGTTTTGGGTTTGATTTTTGAATTGAACATTATGGAGAGGGTCGACATTCTCTGTGAAATAGAGACCATACGAAATTAAGAAGGTTGGATCATCAATTTAGTCAATTTGAATTGTGAATGGAGGAATACGAGTTCGAAACAATGTGGAATCAAATTTGGGATTTTGGGCTGATGAACTATTGAATTAAAACGACTTGTAGACTCAGATTGATTACAGTAACCATAGCCCCATGGTTCTAGGTCCGATTAGGTTCGAATCGTGGGTTAATTGAAGCCATATGGTTTCGGTTTTATAAGAAAAGGGGAACCGAGTGAACCATTGTTAAAACCATTTAAAACTAAAGTAGGTAACAATTGTTGAGGTAGAGCAAATGGTTGGTTGTGTTTGTTTGGGGCAGGAGGTCAAGGGTTCGACCCCTGCTCATGCTGGTTTTTAATTTTAAAGTTAATTTTTGGTATTTTATTCATAAATCACTCGTTTTAACTCCGATTCGACCCGTTCAAAAGGCGTTGGAACCAGAATTCAGTTCTGAACGTATTAGAATAATAAAATTCACATTTTAGATCGAAAACGAAATCGCGTATAATTACGTTTATTTAAATAAAATCATATATGGTTTTATTTAAATGATTTCAAGGGCACGCGTACATACGTATGCACATTTCTAACACTCTAACATACGTGTGTTGACACGTATGTGATCTCAGGACGCTAAGGTACACAAGAAAGCAGGCATGGACTAGGAGATCGAGTCGCATGCATGTTTTTACATTTCTATTGTTTGGATTGAACATTTGAGATTTTGGTTTTGTAATTTACCTTTTACAACTGTTACATTTGTTATTGTTTTAAAACGCTTCCGCAAACTTTGAAAACTTTGATATTACAGTTTTAGACCAAAGTATGTTTTGAAAATTCATATAGAGGTCTTCGTTATGTCTAATGATCTGAGATCCTGGTTTGTCACGTTCCCAAACGGTATGATTCCGTTAGTTGAAAATTGGGGGTGTGACAGATTGGTATCAGAGCCATTGGTTATAGCGAACTAGGTTTGCATTTGTAGACTTAGACTATAACTGTTAGACATTAGACATGCATACTTACACATATCACTTAGAAATTACATATGGCATTATGTGATAGACTTGCTTACACATTCCATGGCACTGCACTTACATATGGTATTATGTAACAGGCATGGCATCTTCATCATCAGCACCATACATATACATTGATGATTCGGAGGATGAGGAGCCGGTAGTTCCAGCACCACCATCATCGCCAGCACCACCTATCCCATCTCCTCCATCATCTGAGAGAGATGATTCAGACCCTGAGGAGGATCCGGAGGAGGATCCGGATGAGGACCCGGAGGAGGATCCGGATGAGGACCCGGATGAGGATCCGGAGGAGGAGCCGGCCGAGGGTACTCAGGAGATTCCTGCTGAGGGACCTTCTACTCATCCACCACCTGCATTGGATGCTCCTGAGCCTAAGAGGCAACGGACTGATTCTGAGGAGATTGCCAAACTACGTGAGGACTTGTACTGGGCAAATGATAGGATTGAGTACAATGTTCGGGAACTCTGGGATGCGAATGAAAGACAAGATAACCTTGCCAACCTGGTTAATGAGATGCGAGATGAGATCATCCAGTTGACTGGTCTTCTTCAAGCTTCTGAGAACCGAGCTGAGATTCTGGAAGGCAGACTTGTAGCCTTGGAAGATTTGGTGGTCTCGGAGAATGAAGAGGAGGATGAAGAGGATGAAGAGGAGGAAGGGGAGGAACCAGCACCAGCTGTTGATTCTGATCCTGAATCCACTATTGATGATCCAGACTGATTTAGTTAAACTTATTAGGGGCGGGTTGTGTCCCTACATTAGATGTTTGGAAAACTTATGTTTTGATTTTGAAAGTATTGTACTCAAATCAGATTATTATCTATTGAAAATTATTACTTATTGCCAACATTTGTGTTGATTTATACATTACATGTTGTGTTTGTTGTATTGTTTATACATGTCACATTGGACTTTGATAACGCTCTAACACTTCTTTTAACTAGGAAGATAATGGCCGAGGAGAACATTCACATGACAGTTGCTGAGCTCAACGAGCTGATTAACAACAGGGTCGCGGAGGCAATCGCGAACTACACTCAGGCTCACACGACAGGACCACATGGTCTAGCAGGAGGATTGGTGAATCCACCTGTTTGCACGTTCAAGATGTTCTTGGACTGCAAGCCGCATAACTTCAAAGGATCGGAGGGAGCCATTGGACTCCTACGATGGATTGAAAAAGCTGAATCAGTTTTTGAAATGTGCAACTGTCCTGAGGAGAGTAAGGTAAAGTATGCTACTGGTACTTTGGAAGGTCCAGCATTGACTTGGTGGAACTCGAATGTTCAAACTCTGGGATTGGGTGAGGCCAATGCCTTAACTTGGAATGGATTCAAGACTTTACTGCAAGAGGAGTATTGTCCTCGCAGTGAGATGCAGAAACTAGAGGAGGAGTATTGGCATCTCAAGATGGAGGGGTCAAACATCGAGGAATACACGACTCGATCACATGAACTGGCCAGACTTCTACCTCACATGGCTACTCCAGCAAGCAAATGGATAGAGAGGTACATAGGAGGATTGGTGCCTCAGATCCAGGGATTGGTCACTTCTGCAAATCCTACAACGATTCAGCAAGCTGTTCATTTAGCGCACCAACTGACTGATCAGGCAGTGTTACAGGGGACTCTGCCTAAACGAACATCAGTTACTAAGGTGGGAGACCACAAAAGGAAGTGGGAAAGCAGTAACTCTAAGAACTTTCACCAGCAGCCATTTCAACAGAACCGAAAGCAGGACTCACACAAGTCTTATCACAATTTGAACAGTGGTCAGCAGTCATCATCATCAGGGGGTATACTGGTAAACACCCAAAGTGCAACAGATGTGGATTTCATCATGCGGGAAGTCAGTGTGATAAAATTAAGTGTCAACGGTGTGGTAAAGTTGGACATGCAGCTAAGGATTGCCGTGGAGAGCTGCAAAACAATTCCAACAATCAGAATAACAACCAGAACAACGCACAGAAGTGTTGTTTTGAGTGTGGTAAGATGGGTCACTTTAAAAAGGATTGCCCACAACTCAAGAAAGGCGGGGATAACAATGCAAATGGCAACAGTAACGGCAATGGCACCAATAACAACAACAACAACAATGGTGCTAGGAGCAGGGCGTTTGTGATTGGAGGACGTCAAGCACGGGAGGATCCCAACATTTTTACGGGTACGTTCCTCTTAAATAATCACTATGCCTCTATGTTATTTGACACTGGTGCCGACCGAAGTTTTGTATCTAGTTCACTTTCTAAGTTGCTAAATGTTAGTCCCACTGCCTTAGAAAATCCATACACCGTAGAACTAGCTGATGGTAAGTTACTTGTAGTTGAACATATCCTTAAGGGATGTATCCTTGATTTGATGGGTCAAACATTAGAAATCGATCTTATGCCTATTGCTTTAGGCAGTTTTGATGTAGTCATTGGCATGGACTGGTTGTCCAAACACCAGGCTGAAATCGTGTGCCATGAAAAGATCGTTCGTATACCTCTTTCGCATGGAGATACATTGTATGTACAAGGCGAGAAGAGCAGTACGCCACTGCGTCTCATATCTTGTATGAAAGCACACAAATGTCTGCGTAAAGGTCATACGGCAGTTATAGCACTTATAACTGAAAAGCCAGTAGCTGAGAAGAAGATTGAAGACATACCAGTAGTTTGTGAATTTCCGGAAGTATTTCCAGAAGACTTACCGGGATTACCGCCTATCAGACAGGTGGAATTCCGAATCGACCATACACCAGATGCAGCACCGATAGCTAGGGCGCCTTATCGACTTGCACCGTCTGAGATGCAAGAATTATCTACACAATTGCAAGAGTTGTTGGATAAGGGTTTCATACGACCTAGTTTTTCACCGTGGGGAGCTCCAGTCTTATTTGTCAAGAAAAAGGACGGGACTTTCCGTATGTGTATCGATTACCGGGAACTGAACAAGGTTACTATCAAAAACCGGTATCCGTTACCTAGAATTGATGATCTGTTCGATCAATTGCAAGGTTCGAGTTACTACTCGAAGATTGATCTCAGATCGGGTTATCATCAACTCAGAGTTCAAGAAGAAGACATTCCGAAGATAGCATTCAGGACGCGCTATGGCCATTATGAGTTCTTGGTCATGCCATTTGGGTTGACAAACGCTCCAGCTGTATTCATGGATCTCATGAATCGTGTTTGTAAACCTTACCTTGATAAGTTTGTCATTGTTTTCATTGATGACATTCTCATCTATTCCCAGACTGAGGAGGAACACGCTGAACATCTCCGATTGCTACTAGAATTATTGAAACAAGAGCAACTATACGCTAAGTTCTCAAAATGTGACTTTTGGATGCGAGAAGTTCAATTCCTAGGTCACATAGTCAATGAAAAAGGTATACACGTTGATCCAGTGAAGATTGAAGCAATTAAGAATTGGGAAGCACCAAAGACCCCTACCGAGGTACGACAATTCCTTGGTTTGGCGGGTTACTACCGACGATTCATTGAGGGATTCTCAAAGATCACTCAACCACTTACAGCTCTTACGCACAAGGGAACGAAGTATAACTGGACGGATAAACAGGAAGCTGCATTCCAGCTATTGAAACAGAAACTCTGCAGTGCACCGATTCTGTCCTTACCGGAAGGGACGGAAGACTTTGTGGTGTACTGTGATGCATCTGCACAGGGTTTGGGATGTGTGTTGATGCAACGTGATAAAGTGATTGCTTATGCTTCAAGACAACTACGACCACACGAAAAGAATTACACTACTCATGACTTGGAGTTAGGAGCAGTGGTTTTTGCTTTGAAGATTTGGAGGCATTACTTGTATGGAACTAAGTGTACTATTTACACTGATCATAAGAGTTTGCAACATATCTTTGATCAGAAGGAGCTTAATATGAGACAACGACGATGGGTTGAGTTGTTGAATGATTACGAATGCGCGATTAAGTATCACCCGGGAAAAGCTAATGTGGTAGCTGATGCTTTAAGCAGAAAAGACACTTCAACAAGACGGGTTCGCGCACTTATGATGACGATACACACTGACTTACCTGAAAAGGTACGCAGTGCTCAGCTGGGAGCCTTAGAAAAGGATAATCTGGTACGTGAATCCTTACGGGGAATGGAGGAACAATTGGATGTTAAACCGGATGGAATTCGTTATTTCATTAATCGACTGTGGATACCTTTGTACGGAGGTTTAAGGGAATTCGTGATGGATGAAGCACACAAGTCCAGGTATTCAGTCCATCCGGGATCAGACAAGATGTATCATGACTTGAAGGCACTGTATTGGTGGCCTCACATGAAAGCCGACATTGCTAGATACGTTAGCAAATATTTGACGTGTTCAAAAGTCAAAGTTGAATATCAGAAACCATCTGGTTTGCTGCAACAACCAAAAATACCGATGTGGAAATGGGAACAGATTTCGATGGACTTCATTACTAAGTTACCCCATACACCGAGTGGTTGTGATACGATATGGGTAATTGTCGATCGATTAACGAAATCTGCACATTTCTTAGCAATCAAGGAAACAGACAAGATGGAGAAACTGACTCGTATTTACATCAAGGAAGTGGTAGCACGACATGGCGTGCCAATTTCCATCATATCAGATTGGGATGCTCGATTTACTTCCAACTTTTGGAAGTCACTTCATAAGTCATTGGGGACTCGTTTGGATATGAGTACCGCATATCATCCACAGACCGACGGTCAAAGTGAACGTACGATTCAAACGCTCGAGGATATGTTACGAGCTTGTGTAATTGACTTTGGTGATAGCTGGGAAAATCACTTACCGTTAGTAGAATTTTCTTACAACAATAGTTATCATACAAGTATTCAGGCAGCACCGTTTGAAGCTTTGTATGGTCGTAAATGTCGTTCACCAGTTTGCTGGGCTGAAATTGGGGACAGTCAAATAACAGGTCCTGAACTCGTACACGAAACAACAGAAAAGATAATTCAAATCCGGAACCGTATGGCAGCGGCCCGGGATCGACAGAAGAGTTATGCTGACAAACGTCGTAAGCCGTTGGAATTTCAAGTAGAAGACCGAGTTCTTCTAAAGGTATCACCTTGGAAAGGTGTAATACGATTTGGCAAGCGCGGAAAGCTTAGTCCACGTTACATAGGACCTTTTGAGATCCTGAAAAGGATTGGTCCGGTTGCGTATCAACTCAAACTACCGGATGAACTCAGTGGAGTTCATGATGTCTTTCACTTATCGAACTTAAAGAAATGTATTTCTGATGAGACATTGATTGTACCGTTGGAAGAAATACAAGTAGACGAACAGTTACGATTCATTGAAGAACCAGCAGAAATCATGGATCGAGAGGTCAAACAACTTAAGCAAAGCAAGATTCCGATAGTCAAAGTACGGTGGAATTCAAGACGTGGTCCTGAATTCAAATGGGAACGGGAAGACCAAATGATGAAGAAGTACCCTCATCTGTTCAAAACAGCAACTACAAACACTGAGAGCGAACGTTAAATTTCGGGACGAAATTTCCTTCAACAAGGGGATGACGTGATGCTTCACACATCAACACTTCAGATTTTAAACGGTAAGCACAAACATTTTATGCAATTGGTTTTGTTACAAACATTGTGCTACATTACATTTTATGTGCTATATTTCATATGTTACATGTTATAGTAGTACATACATGATTAGCTACACACAAGTTTTGCTATGTGCGAGGTTACGTAGTACAAACAATTGCAAACACTTATTATGTGCAAGATTACACAGCACAGTATGATCAAACACAAACAGTCACAGTTAGGTGAACTAACTAGTGTACACGCAAACAGTTACATTGAACGATCACACTTAGTTGTGATGTTGCAAACATTGGATTTCGTGTGTAAGTACACACAAACACACAGAATGATCAAACCACACTAACACGTATAATTTGAACTCACAAGTAGTTGTCACACCCTGAGCCGGCGGGATAGGATCGGTTGTCCCGTCGGGCGGAAAGTTCTCGGGGCGCGATATCGTGAGTGATAATCGGATTGATCAGATTGTTATATTCCACATGATACATAATTGAGAAATGCTAACATGATAGAATTACAAAGTTAAATTACATCAGTATTGTTTATAATTTAACAATGTAAATCTACTATTAACATCATAAGTTTTCTATCTTGTATGTACACAAGATATACAAAATGGTATGTGTATGATGTCTTCAAAAGTATGCAGGTCCAAAAATACTAAATCTTCTAACTGAAGTCCTAGCTCAGAAGTAATGACTTCCTAATTGACCTGTTCGTCACCTGAGAAGTCATGCAAAAAGATCAAGTCAACACATGGTTGGTGAGTTCATATAGTTTTGTGAATTGTAAATGTTTTGAAAACCTCTTTTGGTAAAGACCCTAACCTCATTAACTCCACATGTAATATCCATATCGGTATGCTTATATATAGGGAATCCTGAAAGGGTCAAGCCCAGACGCTATCCCACCACATACTAATACGCATATGACACTGTTGTTAATGATAATTAAGCATTTTTACCCTTAACACCATTCCATAAGTTCTTCTGTTATTGTCCCTGTGTTACAATCAATTGAAATCTATGTTGATTTCACAAGTTCATCACACAAAATGATCAACCACAGTAATTGTATAAACAGTTGTAAATGTTTAAGTAATTAAATAAATAAACATTTAGTAAAATCTAAGTCCTAATGATTGGGGCCTATGGTCAACTCGAGTAGACTAGTCTGTCAATCCAGGTACTTAGTAGTGAAGGAGAGCTGTAAATCTCATCAAACATGTGACCTATAATCAATCAGTCTAGCTAGGACATCTTTTGATATATAGGCTTTCATAGTTCTTTAGACCGTCCATAGTTCTTTAGTTCTTTAGTTCTTTGGCACATGTTATCTTTGAGCATTTCCCAGATTTCCCCTTAAAATAGTTCTTTGTACTTAGTTCTTTGAAATAGACCGTTAGTTCTTTGACATCCACTCTTGAAATAGTTCTTTGAAAATAGATCGTTAGTTCTCTGAGAGTAGACCGTTAGTTCTTTGAAAATAGATCGTTAGTTCTTTGACAACACACCCTCGAAATAGTTCTTTGAAAATAGATCGTTAGTTCTTTGACAATACACTCTTGAAATAGTTCTTTGAAAATAGATCTTTGAAAATAGTTCTTTGTTTGAGGTCTTTAGTTCTTTGAAAATAGTTCTTTGAAATAGTTCTTTGATACATAACAGTTACCTAAACAGGAGTCTAAGATAACAGTTATACATGTAAGCATATAAAAGCATTCAAGTAAACAATTTACATAAAACAGTTTACGCATGCTTCTCAGCCCCGCGTTTTAAAACAAAAATGTTAGAAAAGGGGCAATGAACTCACCTGTGCTGCTATGTAATTTGATCTAACACAAAATGCGCGCTCGTTGTTGTATGTAGTTGTAATATTCACGATCCTGTATTGATTTCACGTTGTTTGCATCTTGTTAGCACAAGTGTATAAAGTTTTGTGTGCCTATGTGTGGGTTTTAGTCCTAAGGTTGACTAACACACGTAAAGCTTAGTCATGATCATCGTTCGGTCCTTTACATAAGTTTTAAGTTAATAACATTGTAAGTTATTACTTTGTAACTTTGAAATTGACTCATTCTTGCACTTGTACACTTTGATCTTATGAAATGTGTTAACCCATATGGTTTGAAATGAAGTGTGGACCGAACTATGTGACCAAGTCAAGTATTGGGCCTATAAGTAACTAGTTGGGCCCTAGGCCCAAACCTATGGGCCTCGGACTGTTCTTGAACAACTGAAAGTGTTAGGTCATGATAGGACATGTGGATCAATGATAGGTGTTGTAGAAAGACAAAGGCCCGGTCAATGTTGCAAGGCCTAGTGACTAGGTGGTCTGGTGGCCTTGATTGGGCCCCGAGGGCCTTGTTGGGCCAGGGGTAGGCCCCAGTCAAGAATTGTTGGTCCTGAGGTCCAAATGGTTAGTAGGATGCAGGTTTGAGCCAGAATGGGGTTGTTGGCCAAGTATATTGCAAGGTGGCCTCAAAGTTAGGACATGGCCTTAAGAGTGACCTTGTATCAAGCTTTGTGTGGGCCTCGAGCTGATTTTGTTGGGCCCAATGAGTTTTGTCTCAGGCCTTCACTAAGATAGTTCATAGGCCAAGTTGGGCCTTGCTTACAATGGGCTGAACAACTATGGGCCTAAGAATTTGGGCTATTGGCCGGTTGAGGCACAATTTGGGCCTAATGATCCCATGGTTCAACTAAGTGACTATTGGGCCTATACATGGACCAAACTGTTAAACTAAGTGAATTGGGAGATAATTGGCCTTAAGATCTTGTTGGGCCTGTTGATTATCATATGGGCCCAAATGGGTGGCAAAGGCCTAATCTACTTGGCCTTTGGGCCCATGTGCAGGTTACTTGGGCCGTGATGGGTCAAGGGCTATATTTTGGCTTAGATTGAGTCTGGGCCTACTGGGCCAAGCTGGGCCTGGTCATTCTCTGTTGGGCCAAGGACATTTCTGGTTTAGGCTGCCTTGGCCTCATGGTGGCCAAAGGCTGCTGCTGTGGTCCTGATGGCCGAATGAGTAGTGTTGGTTGCTTGGGCGAATGAGGTTCACCGAATGAAGGGGAGGCCCGAATGGAAACTGGTTTGGCCGCATGTGGCCTGAGGTTGGCCGCATGGGAGGCCATTCGGCTAAGGGATGGCCGAAGGTGGCTTGGGGTTGGCCGAATGTGGTAACACTCGAATGGGGATGGGGCCTGGCGAAGGAATGCTCCGAATGATTGGTGGCCGCATGAGGCCATTCGGCTAGTGAGTGGCCGCGAATGAGGCCATGCAGCTGGTCAAGGGTCTTTCGGCCGAATAGGAGCAGAATGAAGGGCTTCGAATGAGGCCTTGGGGCCATTCGGCCGAATGAAGCTCCAAATGGTTGAAGGCCCGAATGGGAACCAGCGAATGGGACTTGGCGAAGGGTGGCCATTCGGCCTGGCCCTCATTCGGCCAACTGGGCGTGGTTCGGCCGAGGCTAGGCCAAGGAAATGGTATTTTCCAAATTCAAGGTTTTCCAAGGTTTTTGAGGTTTGGAGGTTCTAAGGTTAGTCCTTGTGGTCATATGGCTCGAGTTTGAAGGCCTTTGGCCGGCTAGAAAGGTGGGGTGACCAAAAGGTTAGAAAACCCTAATTTTCGCAACTTTGAACACGATTTTTACCTCGATTCAGTGGGTTTCGGGGCAGATCCTTTGTACTTTCGTGTAGAGGGTGATGAGAGCTTCAAATAGGTTCAAAGATGGGGTGATTTGGTGAAGAAATGAAGAAGTTATGAAGGTTTGAAGTTTGAAATGTGTGGGGTTTTATCAAAACCGGGATTTTGAGATTTGGGGGAAGAAGATGAAGTGAAAAGTGAGAATTTTGACTCACTTGTGGTATTTACACTACGAGTGAGTTCGGGTTCGTTTTCGTTGCTCGGTTCGCGTTTTCGTTACGTTTCCGGAACGTAACGCGCGTATTTATGGACTTAAATTAAACAGTTTTAATTAATCAATTTTGATGAGTTTCAAAATTGTAAAATATTATTTATTCAGTTTTAATAATTTAAAATCGTTCGTGTCGTGCTTTTGTTTTCGTTTCGTCAGAACGCGTCGCCATCGCGCGTATTCGTTTGAATCGTCATTCAACCGAACACGACAATGGTTTTGCTTTCAGACTCTTGTTTTCTACTTTTCAGTTATTATTTCAGAACGTTAAACTATTAGAATCATTCGTACAGATCGTCACCTATACGAATAATTCGTCGGTTTAACTTTCTAGAACAATAACTATTAAAATTTTGTTTCATTTCACCTCACATGCGTTTATACATAATAAAATCCTAACAATTAATCATATGATGATTCTGTATTGCCAGATGGTTATCTGACTCTAGAACCATTGTTCTGAGCTTGTTTCTCTGAAATAACTATGACTTTACTGTTCTGATATCATGAAATGATACTGATCTTAACATGGATATGAAATACACTGAATTATATAAAGTTTGTACCTGATTACTGTTCACGTACTGTTACGATCACTGTTCCGGTGACGGTTCCGGCACTGGTGTTACAGTCTCCCCTTGTTAGAGAAATTTCGTCCCGAAATTTAAGAGTTGTTATCGGGTACGGCTTCCTCTTCAAACAGTTGAGGATACTTTAACTTCATGTGATCTTCACGTTCCCAAGTAAACTCGGGTCCGCGCCTTGAGTTCCAACGAACCTTTACTATTGGAATACGGCTTCGCCTCAGTTGTTTGACCTTGCGATCCATAATCTCTATAGGTTCTTCGACAAAATGCAACTGATCATCAACTTGAATCTCTTCGAGTGGAATGACGAGTGATTCGTCAGCAAGGCATTTCTTTAAATTCGAGACGTGAAATACGTCATGCACACCACTGAGTTCATCTGGTAATCCCAGTCTATACGCCACAGGACCAATACGTTCGATGATTTCGAACGGTCCCACGTATCGTGGTGCTAACTTGCCTTTCGTTCCGAAACGTACTACACCCTTCCAAGGAGAAACCTTTAACATGACACGATCTCCCACTTGGAATTCCAACGGCTTACGCCGTTTGTCAGCGTAGCTCTTTTGTCTGCTCCTGGTAGCTTGTAGTCTTCTTTGAATCTGAGCAATCTTGTCAGTGGTTTCCTGAATAAGTTCTGGCCCAGTTATACGGTTATCTCCAACTTCAGTCCAACAGATCGGTGATCGACATTTCCGACCATAAAGAGCCTCGAATGGTGCACATCCGATACTGCTGTGGTAACTGTTGTTGTAGGAGAACTCAATCAGTGGCAAATGAGAATCCCAATTCCCACCGAAATCCAAAATACAGGTTCTTAGCATATCCTCTAGGGTCTGAATTGTACGTTCGCTTTGGCCGTCCGTTTGTGGATGGTAAGCTGTACTCAGATTTAACTGTGTCCCTAGAGATTTCTGCAGTGATTGCCAGAACCTTGAAGTAAATCTGCTGTCTCTATCAGAAATAATTGACAATGGCACACCATGACGTACCACTATCTCGTTGATGTATAATCTTGCCAGTTTATCCATCGTGAAGGTTTCACGCATCGGCAAGAAGTGAGCAGATTTTGTTAAACGATCTATGATCACCCAAATTGTGTCGTGACCACTGAAAGTGCGGGGTAGCTTGGTAATGAAATCCATAGCTATTTGTTCCCACTTCCAGAGCGGAATCTCAGGCTGTTCCAGTAAACCAGACGGTCTCTGGTGTTCCGCCTTTACCTTCGCACACGTTAGACATCGACCGACATACTCGGCTACGTCTTTCTTCATTCCCGGCCACCAATAAAATCCACGCAAGTCTTGGTACATTTTATCAGCGCCTGGATGAACAGAATATTTAGTCTTGTGTGCTTCATCGAAGATAAGTCTTCTTAATTCATCTACCGCCGGGATCCATATACGATCCTGGTAGTAGATCATTCCATCAGACTTGGTCTCTAAATGTTTCTCTGCTCCGCAGTCAAGTTCTTTCTTCAAGTTTCCTCTATCAACTGATTCCTGTTGTGCTTGAATGATTCTGTCTTGTAAGCTGGTCTGCACAGTCATACCCATAGCCCTAACGCGTAAGGGTTTGACTCTTTCCTTCCGGCTTAAGGCATCTGCTACAACATTTGCCTTTCCCGGATGGTACTTAATCACACAATCATAATCATTCAGGAGTTCAACCCAACGGCGTTGTCGCATGTTGAGTTCCTTCTGATCAAAGATGTGCTGCAGACTCTTGTGATCTGTAAATATGGTACACTTAGTGCCATATAAGTAATGTCTCCAAATCTTCAATGCGAAGATCACTGCTCCCAGTTCAAGATCATGAGTAGTGTAATTCTTCTCATGAACTTTTAACTGTCTTGATGCATAAGCAATAACTTTGTCCCGTTGCATCAGTACGCAACCAAGTCCCTGATGGGATGCATCACAATAAACAACAAAGTCATCACATCCTTCCGGGAGTGATAGGATTGGAGCATTACATAATTTCTGCTTCAGTGTCTGAAAAGCATCTTCTTGTTTCTGTTCCCAGACAAAGGGTTCACTTTTCTGAGTTAACTTAGTGAGAGGCAGAGCTATCTTAGAAAAGTTCGAGATAAATCTCCTATAATAACCTGCCAATCCCAGAAAAGACCGTATCTCCGTTGGCGTCTTCGGAGTGTCCCAATTCTTTATTGCTTCAATCTTGGCAGGATCTACGTGTATTCCCTCACTGTTGACTACATGACCAAGAAACTGAACTTCTCCTAGCCAGAATTCACATTTGGAGAATTTAGCATAGAGTTTCTCTTCTTTCAACAGTTCCAAGATCTTTCTGAGATGTTGCTCATGTTCTGCTTTGCTCTTGGAGTAAATCAGTATGTCATCGATAAAGACAATAACAAACTGATCTAAGTACGGCTTGCACACTCGGTTCATGAGATCCATGAAAACCGCTGGTGCGTTTGTTAATCCGAAAGGCATCACCATGAATTCGTAATGCCCGTATCTAGTTCGGAATGCCGTCTTCGGTATGTCTTCATCTTGAACTCTAAGCTGATGATAACCAGACCGCAAATCAATCTTCGAGAAGTATTGAGCTCCTTGCAGTTGGTCAAACAAATCATCAATTCTCGGTAATGGATACCGATTCTTGATGGTTAGTTTGTTCAGCTCTCTGTAATCTATGCACATTCTGAACGATCCGTCTTTCTTCTTCACGAACAAGACCGGGGCTCCCCAAGGCGAGTAGCTCGGTCTAATGAATCCTTTGTCCAATAACTCCTGTAATTGGTTTGATAATTCCTGCATCTCCGAAGGTGCTAACCGATAAGGAGATTTAGCAACAGGAGTTGCTCCAGGAACTAAATCGATTCGGAACTCTACCGGTCGCGCAGGTGGCAAACCTGGTAGGTCTTCAGGAAATACTTCCGGATACTCTTTCACTACAGGTACGTCTTGTATCTTCTTCTTGTCTTTCTCCTTTTCCACTACATGAGCCAGGAAAGCTACACACTTCTTCTGTAAACACTTACGCGCCTTTATGCAAGATATGATCTTGACACGATCATCGAGCAATGGAATTCGAAGCAGCTTCTCAGAACAGACAACTTCCACTCGGTTAGAGGAAAGCCAATCCATTCCAACAATGATGTCGAAACTACCCAACTCCATCGGTATCAAGTCGATAGAGAATGTATGACTGTTAAGTGTCAACGGGCAATTTCGGTAAACTGTACTAACTGTGATCTGTTTTCCGTTAGCTACTTCTATAATGTAGGGGGAGTCTAACTGTTCCTCTATAGAATCTAGTTGGCATGCAAAATCGGCAGAGATAAAACTCTGATCCGCACCAGTGTCAAATAGAACAGATGCATAAAAGTCATGTAAGAGAAACGTACCAGTGACCACATTTGGGTCCTGGCGTGCAACTGGTGCTCCAATAACAAAGGCTCTTCCACGAGGAGCTTGAACTGCTTGTTGTGCCTTCTTCGGGCAGTTCTTTGCAAAGTGGCCTTGTTCGCCACAGTTGAAGCATCCACCATTGTTCTGGTTAGCAGGTGGAGGGAGAGCCAAAGCAGCATTGTTGGCTGCTTGTTTTGGTGTCATCCGACAGGTTTGGACCCAATGGCCCTTTCTTCCACATCCCGTGCAGTGCTTGCAGGGAGTGTCGGCAGCATGGTGGTACTGACATTTGGCACACAAAGGATATGCACCATTGTAGGGCCTCTTGATGGGGTTTGTTGGTGCAGCTGTCACTTGTTGAAGTGGGGTGGCCATCGTGTAATTCTTGATGACCTTTTGTTTCTTCTTGGGTTGATGATGAGGTCTCTTTGATGACTCTTCCTTGTTCTTGCCAGCATCAACCTCTTTCTTTAACACTCCAGAGGCAACCATCAGATCAGTGAGTTTCCCAGACAGTCTCACTGCAGACTCAACAGTAGTAGGGTTGGCTGAAACAACCATACCCTGAATGCAAGTGGGGAGTCCACCTACATATCGGTCTATCCTCTTCTCTAGAGTCGGTACCATGTCTGGCACCAAAGCAACCAACTCGTGGTAACGAGTAGTGTACCCCATGTGATCAGCCCCTTTCATCACATGGTTGGATAACTCCATTTCCAACTTCTGCAGCTCATTCTTGGGGCAGAATTCTGTTCTCAGTAACGCCTTGAAGTCCTCCCATGGCATTGCCATAGCTTCTTCTCTACCTCTAGCGTTGATCTGACCATTCCACCAGGTTAGAGCCCGCTTGTTGAATGTTTCAGCAGAGTAGCGGACTTTATGATGCTCTGGACAGCTGCAGAGGTCCAGAGTGGTCTCGATCTTTTCAATCCATTGAATTAATCCAACGGCGCCTTCAGACCCACTAAAGCTGGGTGGTTTACATCCTACAAAAGACTTGTAGGAGTAATGAGAAGTACCACCGGTGTTCCCACTGGCTTCTCCCGATGAATTGCCAGTGTTGTTGATCTCATTGCGAAGACGGAGGAACATCTCCGGTATTGCCTCCTTCATCTGATTGGTCATCTGGCTACTCAGTAACGTCACCAGAGCGATAGTTGCAGGATCCAAGGCTGGTGTTGTGCCTGACCCAGATGCTTGGGTTATCAATGGAGGAGGAGGTGGAGGCGGTGGAGGAGGCGGCGGTGGTGAATCTTCTGGTGATGGTGTCGAGGAATGTGGAGCCAAACCTAGAGGCGGCAACGATGGAGTCTGTCTGCGCGGCGGCATTCTGATCATAACCAAAGTAATATTGGTTAGTGCAATGATCGAATGCAGAAGACATAATGCAATAAGTCTTAATCTTAAGTTCTCTACATGCAGGGTCCCTAGGTTATAGTCTAGGCCAAACCTTTTAAATATATGACCTATATTTCTCTATAACCATGGCTCTGATACCAATCTGTCACACCCTGAGCCGGCGGGATAGGATCGGTTGTCCCGTCGGGCGGAAAGTTCTCGGGGCGCGATATCGTGAGTGATAATCGGATTGATCAGATTGTTATATTCCACATGATACATAATTGAGAAATGCTAACATGATAGAATTACAAAGTTAAATTACATCAGTATTGTTTATAATTTAACAATGTAAATCTACTATTAACATCATAAGTTTTCTATCTTGTATGTACACAAGATATACAAAATGGTATGTGTATGATGTCTTCAAAAGTATGCAGGTCCAAAAATACTAAATCTTCTAACTGAAGTCCTAGCTCAGAAGTAATGACTTCCTAATTGACCTGTTCGTCACCTGAGAAGTCATGCAAAAAGATCAAGTCAACACATGGTTGGTGAGTTCATATAGTTTTGTGAATTGTAAATGTTTTGAAAACCTCTTTTGGTAAAGACCCTAACCTCATTAACTCCACATGTAATATCCATATCGGTATGCTTATATATAGGGAATCCTGAAAGGGTCAAGCCCAGACGCTATCCCACCACATACTAATACGCATATGACACTGTTGTTAATGATAATTAAGCATTTTTACCCTTAACACCATTCCATAAGTTCTTCTGTTATTGTCCCTGTGTTACAATCAATTGAAATCTATGTTGATTTCACAAGTTCATCACACAAAATGATCAACCACAGTAATTGTATAAACAGTTGTAAATGTTTAAGTAATTAAATAAATAAACATTTAGTAAAATCTAAGTCCTAATGATTGGGGCCTATGGTCAACTCGAGTAGACTAGTCTGTCAATCCAGGTACTTAGTAGTGAAGGAGAGCTGTAAATCTCATCAAACATGTGACCTATAATCAATCAGTCTAGCTAGGACATCTTTTGATATATAGGCTTTCATAGTTCTTTAGACCGTCCATAGTTCTTTAGTTCTTTAGTTCTTTGGCACATGTTATCTTTGAGCATTTCCCAGATTTCCCCTTAAAATAGTTCTTTGTACTTAGTTCTTTGAAATAGACCGTTAGTTCTTTGACATCCACTCTTGAAATAGTTCTTTGAAAATAGATCGTTAGTTCTCTGAGAGTAGACCGTTAGTTCTTTGAAAATAGATCGTTAGTTCTTTGACAACACACCCTCGAAATAGTTCTTTGAAAATAGATCGTTAGTTCTTTGACAATACACTCTTGAAATAGTTCTTTGAAAATAGATCTTTGAAAATAGTTCTTTGTTTGAGGTCTTTAGTTCTTTGAAAATAGTTCTTTGAAATAGTTCTTTGATACATAACAGTTACCTAAACAGGAGTCTAAGATAACAGTTATACATGTAAGCATATAAAAGCATTCAAGTAAACAATTTACATAAAACAGTTTACGCATGCTTCTCAGCCCCGCGTTTTAAAACAAAAATGTTAGAAAAGGGGCAATGAACTCACCTGTGCTGCTATGTAATTTGATCTAACACAAAATGCGCGCTCGTTGTTGTATGTAGTTGTAATATTCACGATCCTGTATTGATTTCACGTTGTTTGCATCTTGTTAGCACAAGTGTATAAAGTTTTGTGTGCCTATGTGTGGGTTTTAGTCCTAAGGTTGACTAACACACGTAAAGCTTAGTCATGATCATCGTTCGGTCCTTTACATAAGTTTTAAGTTAATAACATTGTAAGTTATTACTTTGTAACTTTGAAATTGACTCATTCTTGCACTTGTACACTTTGATCTTATGAAATGTGTTAACCCATATGGTTTGAAATGAAGTGTGGACCGAACTATGTGACCAAGTCAAGTATTGGGCCTATAAGTAACTAGTTGGGCCCTAGGCCCAAACCTATGGGCCTCGGACTGTTCTTGAACAACTGAAAGTGTTAGGTCATGATAGGACATGTGGATCAATGATAGGTGTTGTAGAAAGACAAAGGCCTGGTCAATGTTGCAAGGCCTAGTGACTAGGTGGTCTGGTGGCCTTGATTGGGCCCCGAGGGCCTTGTTGGGCCAGGGGTAGGCCCCAGTCAAGAATTGTTGGTCCTGAGGTCCAAATGGTTAGTAGGATGCAGGTTTGAGCCAGAATGGGGTTGTTGGCCAAGTATATTGCAAGGTGGCCTCAAAGTTAGGACATGGCCTTAAGAGTGACCTTGTATCAAGCTTTGTGTGGGCCTCGAGCTGATTTTGTTGGGCCCAATGAGTTTTGTCTCAGCCCTTCACTAAGATAGT
Source organism: Mikania micrantha (assembly GCA_009363875.1). Classification (NCBI taxonomy): domain Eukaryota; kingdom Viridiplantae; phylum Streptophyta; class Magnoliopsida; order Asterales; family Asteraceae; genus Mikania; species Mikania micrantha. The sequence continues at coordinate 41,985,648 of CM018683.1, read as the reverse complement.
TCATAGGCCAAGTTGGGCCTTGCTTACAATGGGCTGAACAACTATGGGCCTAAGAATTTGGGCTATTGGCCGGTTGAGGCACAATTTGGGCCTAATGATCCCATGGTTCAACTAAGTGACTATTGGGCCTATACATGGACCAAACTGTTAAACTAAGTGAATTGGGAGATAATTGGCCTTAAGATCTTGTTGGGCCTGTTGATTATCATATGGGCCCAAATGGGTGGCAAAGGCCTAATCTACTTGGCCTTTGAGCCCATGTGCAGGTTACTTGGGCCGTGATGGGTCAAGGGCTATATTTTGGCTTAGATTGAGTCTGGGCCTACTGGGCCAAGCTGGGCCTGGTCATTCTCTGTTGGGCCAAGGACATTTCTGGTTTAGGCCGCCTTGGCCTCATGGTGGCCAAAGGCTGCTGCTGTGGTCCTGATGGCCGAATGAGTAGTGTTGGTTGCTTGGGCGAATGAGGTTCACCGAATGAAGGGGAGGCCCGAATGGAAACTGGTTTGGCCGCATGTGGCCTGAGGTTGGCCGCATGGGAGGCCATTCGGCTAAGGGATGGCCGAAGGTGGCTTGGGGTTGGCCAAATGTGGTAACACTCGAATGGGGATGGGGCCTGGCGAAGGAATGCTCCGAATGATTGGTGGCCGCATGAGGCCATTCGGCTAGTGAGTGGCCGCGAATGAGGCCATGCAGCTGGTCAAGGGTCTTTCGGCCGAATAGGAGCAGAATGAAGGGCTTCGAATGAGGCCTTGGGGCCATTCGGCCGAATGAAGCTCCAAATGGTTGAAGGCCCGAATGGGAACCAGCGAATGGGACTTGGCGAAGGGTGGCCATTCGGCCTGGCCCTCATTCGGCCAACTGGGCGTGGTTCGGCCGAGGCTAGGCCAAGGAAATGGTATTTTCCAAATTCAAGGTTTTCCAAGGTTTTTGAGGTTTGGAGGTTCTAAGGTTAGTCCTTGTGGTCATATGGCTCGAGTTTGAAGGCCTTTGGCCGGCTAGAAAGGTGGGGTGACCAAAAGGTTAGAAAACCCTAATTTTCGCAACTTTGAACACGATTTTTACCTCGATTCAGTGGGTTTCGGGGCAGATCCTTTGTACTTTCGTGTAGAGGGTGATGAGAGCTTCAAATAGGTTCAAAGATGGGGTGATTTGGTGAAGAAATGAAGAAGTTATGAAGGTTTGAAGTTTGAAATGTGTGGGGTTTTATCAAAACCGGGATTTTGAGATTTGGGGGAAGAAGATGAAGTGAAAAGTGAGAATTTTGACTCACTTGTGGTATTTATACTACGAGTGAGTTCGGGTTCGTTTTCGTTGCTCGGTTCGCGTTTTCGTTACGTTTCCGGAACGTAACGCGCGTATTTATGGACTTAAATTAAACATTTTTAATTAATCAATTTTGATGAGTTTCAAAATTGTAAAATATTATTTATTCAGTTTTAATAATTTAAAATCGTTCGTGTCGTGCTTTTGTTTTCGTTTCGTCAGAACGCGTCGCCATCGCGCGTATTCGTTTGAATCGTCATTCAACCGAACACGACAATGGTTTTGCTTTCAGACTCTTGTTTTCTACTTTTCAGTTATTATTTCAGAACGTTAAACTATTAGAATCATTCGTACAGATCGTCACCTATACGAATAATTCGTCGGTTTAACTTTCTAGAACAATAACTATTAAAATTTTGTTTCATTTCACCTCACATGCGTTTATACATAATAAAATCCTAACAATTAATCATATGATGATTCTGTATTGCCAGATGGTTATCTGACTCTAGAACCATTGTTCTGAGCTTGTTTCTCTGAAATAACTATGACTTTACTGTTCTGATATCATGAAATGATACTGATCTTAACATGGATATGAAATACACTGAATTATATAAAGTTCGTACCTGATTACTGTTCACGTACTGTTACGATCACTGTTCCGGTGACGGTTCCGGCACTGGTGTTACAGTAGTGTCCTAACTACTTCTAACATTTTACAATTTTCGGGACGAAAATTCCTTCAACAAGGGGATGATGTGACAATTCAATATTTTTGGGCCGAGACATGAGTGTGTTGGGCCTTCGTTTGGGAAATGGGCCAAGGGAAGTGTTGGGCTCAATTGTTGGGTGAAAATGGGCCGAATAATTTGATTGGGATGGCTTGCACATGGATTGGGCTGAATGATTTAAATTCGGGATATTGGGCCTGTTTTGTAAACTGTGTGCCAATTAGAAACTTAAACTCAGAAGTTGGGCCGAGAAATTTATAGGCTGTTGGGCCATTTATGATCATGTTGGGCGGCATATAGGTTGTGACAATCCGGCATTTCTGGATTAACCCAGTTAAACCGGGACTAACCGAAATGACACAAAATGTTAATAAAAACAACTACGAGGGTTAGAAGTGAACAAAACAAATCATAAACATCAAAATTACAATAACTTAGTTGTAATTAAGTTAAAATATAAAGAATTTTGACTTCATAAGTCAAAATCCGTCATAGAAATCAATTGGAAGTCGAATTTCACCTTAATAGTCGGTTACACTCAAATTAAACTATCCTAAATCAACCCATTGATGATTACTAACAGTTTCCATACGTTACTAACACATTAACTCGTCGAATTAAGCTGCAATGATGATAAAAATTCGAAACCGTCGTCATTAGCCATCAATCTAATAACAATCGATCAAATTCTTCACAATCTAACTTACAGAAACTTTGGTCGGCTTCTTTAGAGCCCCTTTCACACAAGAATTGGATCTCAAGAGCTCTAGACAGAAGAACTCGATCGTGGGGTGACCGAACTCAAGTCTAAAGTTAATCTACGCCAATTCGATCTCCAATCAGGTGACAATCGATTCCTATATACACTAAAACATGCGACTAAGCATAACCCTATGCTAATTGTGGCTTCTAACATCGAATGATACGATATCTCGTTCTAGGGTTCATCATCTAGAACGAATTGGGGATTGTTGTTCAAACGGTTTTAAAAACCAAATCAAATGACACAGAGAGCTTCGAAATGATCTGTGCATTGAAAAATATATGTGAATTTTGGTTTTAAACAACGAATTCTAAGATTTCAAATCCTAGGGTTCATATAAGAAACGGTTTTGGGGGTTTTTGATCAAACAAGTTTAAGAATCAAATTAATGTACATGGATAGTTTCAGAAGGTTTCGACTAAGCTAAACCATGTATCAATTTTATTGAGTTACAACGAATTGATAGATTTCAATTCTAGGGTTCATACGTTACAACGATTTTGGGGATTTTAATTCAAATGAGTTCAAAAATGAAATTAATTGTTATGGTTAATTTCAGAATGTTTCGATTGAGATTAAGCCTAAGTTAATTTTATCAAACTATAATGAATTGATAGGTTTCCTAGTCTAGGGCTCATAACAAAAACGAAATTGGGAATTTCGATAGTTTTGGGTTTGATTTTTGAATTGAACATTATGGAGAGGGTCGACATTCTCTGTGAAATAGAGACCATACGAAATTAAGAAGGTTGGATCATCAATTTAGTCAATTTGAAATGTGAATGGAGGAATACGAGTTCGAAACAATGTGGAATCAAATTTGGGATTTTGGGCTGATGAACTATTGAATTAAAACGACTTGTAGACTCAGATTGATTACAGTAACCATAGCTCCATGGTTCTAGGTCCGATTAGGTTCGAATCGTGGGTTAATTGAAGCCATATGGTTTCGGTTTTATAAGAAAAGGGGAACCGAGTGAACCATTGTTAAAACCATTTAAAACTAAAGTAGGTAACAATTGTTGAGGTAGAGCAAATGGTTGGTTGTGTTTGTTTGGGGCAGGAGGTCAAGGGTTCGACCCCTGCTCATGCTGGTTTTTAATTTTAAAGTTAATTTTTGGTATTTTAATCATAAATCACTCGTTTTAACTCCGATTCGACCCGTTCAAAAGGCGTTGGAACCAGAATTCAGTTCTGAACGTATTAGAATAATAAAATTCACATTTTAGATCGAAAACGAAATCGCGTATAATTACGTTTATTTAAATAAAATCAAATATGGTTTTATTTAAATGATTTCAAGGGCACGCGTACATACGTATGCACATTTCTAACACTCTAACATACGTGTGTTGACACGTATGTGATTTCATGCACAAAACGACATTCCGAATAACACTAGGTTATTGTTAAAACACAGGTTCTTCGTAGGAGGACTTTCTACACGAGTTTAAGTGTGTTTAATCATTCTGCAACAATCAAAGGTGCGTACACGGCCCCTTTCTTATTTGAACTGTTTTGGGGGAGAAAACATGTGCAACAAACATTTTTAGATACATATCACTTGCATGAGTTAGCTGTTTACATTATGTGCCAACATAGCATTACAAGTCCTTACACTTCGAACCGTTTAGTTTGCCGTAGCGCAAAGCGTGGTAGTTGGAAATAGATCTATTAGGTTTGACAAATCTCACTTGGTAGATGGGATCTACGCAGGTGTTTGACTGACCAAACACACATTACTATTGTTTGTGCTAGACAATAGTGGCAAGGCAAAACATGCGATAGCATGCATTAGTCAGCTTCGGTGTCGACCACTTATGTAAATAGTATAAATGACTAGCTATCATGACTATGCATGTGTGATTATGTTATCTGCAAACTTTATATTCAAAATGTGGTTTCAACATTTGTGAATGCTTAAACCTGTGTAATGCACCAACCTTTGTGTTGACTTGATTTACATGTTTTCTCAGGACGCTAAGGTACACAAGAAAGCAGGCATGGACTAGGAGATCGAGTCGCATGCATGTTTTTACATTTCTATTGTTTGGATTGAACATTTGAGATTTTGGTTTTGTAATTTACCTTTTACAACTGTTACATTTGTTATTGTTTTAAAACGCTTCCGCAAACTTTGAAAACTTTGATATTACAGTTTTAGACCAAAGTATGTTTTGAAAATTCATATAGAGGTCTTCGTTATGTCTAATGATCTGAGATCCTGGTTTGTCACGTTCCCAAACGGTATGATTCTGTTAGTTGAAAATTGGGGGTGTGACAGGTTGACATACCAAAAGGTGCAAAAGTAATTGGCACTCGATTGGTTCTTCGTTGCAAGAAAGATGATCACGGGATCATCGTGCGAAACAAGGCACGTCTGGTTGTTTAGGGATTTAGACAGATTGAGGGATTGGATTACAATGAAGTATTTGCACCGGTTGCTCGACTTGAAGCAATCCGTATCTTCTTGGCATACGCATTTTTCAAAACGTTTAAAGTCTATCAAATGGATGTCAAGAGTGCATTTCTTCATGGTGTAATTAGTGAAACAGTGTATGTCAGTCAACCTCCCGAGTTTGAGGATCCAGTACATCGTGACCAAGTCTACAAGCTAGATAAGGCATTATATGGATTACATCAAGCACCGCGCGAATGGTATGAGACACTCTCCACTCACCTTCTGAACAACGGGTTCAGAAGAGGTGTCATTGACTGTACACTGTTTATTCGAGAAAAGGATGGTGACTTACTCTTGGTACAAGTATATGTGGATGATATCATTTTCGGCTCTACGAATGATAGTCTGTGCAAAGATTTTGACAAGGTTATGAAGGAGAAGTTTGAGATGAGCTCAATGGGAGAGATGAAATTCTTTCTGGGATTACAGGTGGATCAGTCTGAGGCAGGGATCTTCATTCATCAAACCAAATACGTTGGTGACATACTGAGCCGGTTCAGTATGTCAGATGCAAAACCTGCTGGTACCCCGCTGGCTGTTAATCACGGGAATACGCCAGATGAAAAGGGGGAGTTAATTGATGCTACTCTATACAGGGGAATGATTGGCTCTCTGATGTATCTTACTGCTTATCGGCCAGACATCATGTTTGCCACATGCTTGTGTGCTAGTTATCAATCTAAACCAAGAGTGTCACATCTGATTGCTGTGAAACAGATTATGCGTTATTTGAAGGGTACACCGGATCTTGGTTTATGGTATCCTAATGATGATAATTTTGATCTTACTGAATACAGTGATTCTGATTATGGTGGCTGCAAAAGAGACTTCAAGTCAACATCTGCTGGATGTCAGTTCTTTGGAACCCAATTAGTTACCTGGCAGTGCAAGAAGCAGACGTCGGTGTCTACTTCAACCTGTGAAGCTGAATACATTGCTGCTGCTGGTTGCTGTTCTCAGATCATCTGGATCCAACAGCAGCTCAGGGACTATGGGTTACATTTTTCTAACACTCCTATATATGTTGATAATACTACTGCCATAGCTGTCACTAAGAATCCGGTCCAGCACTCGAAAACAAAACACATCGACATTAAATATCACTCCATACGTGATTGTTTTGAAAAGAAATTAATCGATGTTGTTAAAATTCACACCGATCACCAGAAAGCCAAGCTTTTGATAAACCCAGATTTTTATATCTGTTATCGGCTAATGGTGTTTTCCAAAAGGATGAAGTCCTACCTTCATCTGAATCTAACAAATGATCATCGACTTTCTTAGGTAGTTTTTGTTTCGTCTATTTGTTTCATTCAAGTTCTCCTGTCTAGTTTATTATCTTTATCAAAAACTCGAAAAGATTTTCTGTTTTAGGTTTTTAGGGGGAGATAGTTGCTAATTGAAAAACCAAAAACATCAGAAAAATTCAAAAATACAAAAACAGTGGAAAAAGTAAAAATGAGAAGGTCTTCTTCGAGAAAATAATACATTAATCTATCATTTCATAAAAGTGTTAATGAATGCATAAATGGAAGACATATGAGAAGTGTGAGTTGATGTACTGATAGGCTGACTTTACAAAATGAATAGACAAATTTGTGAATACTTACAAAATCTGATTTGTGGGATCTATTTTTGAAAGACAGTTAAGTGAGAAATAGTTTATGACTCAAATCAGGCATACACCCGTTATCATGAGATCCAATAATGTTTCCAATGATTCATGAATTCAAAGTCTGTACACGTGCCATATTGTTGGGACGAACCTAGCTGAAGCCGTCCATTCAGATGAGAATGATCGAATCAAAACAAAAGAAAAAGAAAATCAAGCTGGTATTAAGCTTGTAAAAAAATAAAATAAGTTCGATTCCATACACGTGTCATATTACTGGGACGAGCCTAGTTGAAGCCGTCCATTTGGATAAAACAAGTCAAGCGTGTCAACACAGGTCTGTTTACGTGCCATATTACTGGGACGAACCTAGTTGAAGCCGTCCATGAGAATGTGTTGGTCATGTGAGACAAATCAAAAAGAAAAATACAAAAAGAAAATAAATTGGAGCCTTATGGAATTTATGATGTTGGGTATTAAGATGTGCGGAGATGAGTCACAAACTGAGTTCAAACCTTTACTGAATAGATAAAACGGGTAACTCAGTCAGAAAACATAAGTGATCACCAAATGAGTTTGGTAATTTTGTATTGAAAAGCTTAAAGTGGACAGATATATCAGTAATCAGATCACAAGTCAAAAGTGTCTGAAACAAAACATTCAGAAATGCTGATTTGATTTGATCAGATATATATATATATATATATATATATATATCATTTTCTCAAATAGACCTCTCACAAAAATATGTGTTTCTTTGTTTATAGTTATTAGCTCTACAGTTGTATTTTGTTTCAGAAAATTACAAAAAGATTTTATATTTTCTATTTTATTTTAGGTGATCATTTGTAGGTTCAGATGTATGTCTCATCTGAATACTGAATAAACCAGACCTATCTTCATAAATGGCATCGGGTTTTCTGATCATTATGTCAAATCTTGAAATTAGTTTGTGTTTTGTTGTGAAAATGGCCCATTCGATCAAATGTCGTCATTCGGCGAATGAGTCATTCGGCGAATGACTTTTGAATGAAAGAAGAGATTCGCCAGCTCATTCGGCGAATGGATGTAAAATTTGAATCTCATTCGGCGAATGACTTTTGAGAAAAGAACTCATTCGCTGGACTCTTTCGGCGAATGACTTTGGGAAGAAACAGTTCATTCGCCAGATTCATTCGGCGAATGTCTCATCCTATATAAGCTTTTAATCGCCGAACTACCCTCATTCTCCAAAATTAATTCGATCGCCTCTGTGTGTGTGTGTCATTCGGCCGAACCACACGTTTTCATTCGTTTCGTGATTTTTCTGTGATCTCCTCTATATTTGCACTGATTTTCCTTCTACTGATCATTACAGGTATTCATGGATCCAACATCATCGATTTTTGACCGTTGAATCGTTCAAAAAAGTACCTATTTAAGGGTTTTAGGGTTTTTACAAACACCTTGTCAATAGATGGTCAAAATGGACTTAAAATCACATATGAAAGGTTTTGAACTTGTTATTCGGTCGATTCTGAGCATGAATGTATGATTTTTATGGCCTTAGATGAAGATTTATAAACTGGTGGTTGAATCCCAATAGACAGCCGAATGACGCCATTCGGCGAATAGCTCATTCGGTGAATGGAGCTCATTCGGCGAATGAGTCATTCGACCAAAGACCTCATTCGCCCAAATCAGAGTCATTCGACCAAATTGTTTCAATGTTTCTTTGATCTGATTTTTGTATTTTGTTCAACTGAATAACTCTATCTGTTTATTCTTTGTTGTTCATTATGGCATGATATAAATCAGTGACGAAGAATAATATTTGTGCTCATTTGGATCTAACCACACCGAACGCCAGACATTACATCGAGATTATCACATTTCTCAGGCGTTTGAGGATCTGTACTGCCATATCTACTGTTCATGTGCCTTACCACTCACATCAGCAAGATTTCTGGGCGTCTGCCGATATAGATTGCGAAGCTGAACCTACTGTGATCAGAGGAAAGGTTCTTGGGCATGATGTAGTTATTTCTGCAGATCATATTTGGAGAGTTTGTGGATTTCAAGATGAACCTGATCAGCCTTATCTACTTGATCGATATTTGGTTCGTGGGTGTTTCATGAGGTGCAAATATGAGGGCGATCTGGGAGCAGGAATCCTTAACAAAGCCTGCATGTCTCCACAGTTCAAATACCTTGCTCATGTATTGATTCATTGTCTCGGATCAAGGAGAGGTGGATTTGATGACATGAGAGAGACAATTCAGAGTGCCTTTGTAGCTTTGGTGCTGAATCGACCATTCAACTTCTCTGAGATGATTTTCACTCATATGAAGGAGAATGTTACTTAGAAGGGAGACAAGAAGTTTCTGATGTATCCCAGATTTTTGCAACAGTTGATTGATGCACAACTGCCTGATCTGCCCAAGATTAATGCTGATATCATCCGATTGGAACATATGAATGACACTACTCTAAACAGAGTTTTGTCATACAGAGGCAAGGATAAGAAGCCTGCTTTACGATCTTTGTTCGGGCATCTATCTAGGCCTGATTATATTGCCCCACATGGCAGGAGATGGAGACATGACGACTCTGATTCAGAGGTAGAGGACATAGTGGTGCCTGATGATGGAGGTGATGATGATGATGATGCAGGTGGTAGTGGTGCTAGTGCTGGTATGGTTGTTAGCACAGTGGCTGTGAGCAGTGTTGCTGAAGTTAGCTTGAGTGGTGCTGGTGGTGTGAGTGTAGGTGTTGTGAGTACAGGTGATGTGATTGTTGGTGGTGGAACTGGTGCAGATGTTGCAGAAGAAGAGAATGTTGATATTGATTCATTACTAGATCTAGATTTTATGGCTACTACTGCAGCTACTGCCTCTACTCCTCTTGATATGACAAGCACTACTTCTGCAGAGGATAGAGAGAATTCTGATGATTCAGAAGGTGAAGGTGGTCAAGCTGGGGATGGTGATGCTCAGAGTTCTGATTCTGAAGACACACCAGAAGAGGAGTTTGAGAATGTATGGATAGGAGGAAGGTGGAGAAAGAGAAAGAGAAAGACACCAAGGAGTGTAGCTGAGATGGAGGAAATCACTGATCCTTCATTCATTCCTGAGTTTGATATTTCACCTCCTCCTCGTTCCTCTGCTTCAGCTACTGTAGCTGTTTCTGTTGCTGCTGTTCAGTCTTCATCATCTCCGGCAGGGAGAAGAAAGAGCGCTAGATTTTCTTTCCAGAGGAGATCAGAACTGTAAGTTGCTGCCACAACCTCTGTTACATCAGTGGCTGCAACTGCAGTTTCTTCACTGATCAGGTCAAGGGCTGCTCCTGTACATACTACCATTGCCCTTCTGACCACCTCTATGATTCAGGCTCATGTTTTACTGCTGCCTCTGCTGGTCCCTCCGTATCACGAGCTGACACATTCATACCTACTGTTTCAGTTGTTGATCAGCTGAGCACACTGAACAGTATGGTACTCAGACTGATGGAGAGGAACCTGGAACATGAACGGAAGAGCAGGGAACAGGATCTGGTTATCGCTCAACTTACTCAGAGGATAACAGATTGGGATGCACTGTTGCTTCAAGCTGCAGATCAGCGAGTAGATCTCAGAGCAAGATCAGCCCAGCAAGAAGAGCAGTTGCTGAAATACATAGATAAGCACAACCAGCCGGCATTGACGGCCACTGGTTTCAATGAACGGATTTTGTCATTGGAGGCGGAGAATGCTCGTCTTGCTGAACAGATTGAAGATCTTAAAGACAACACTCCCAGACTTGCGGGCACAACAGTCCGCTCCGATGACTCAGATTCAGAAAAAGATAAAGAAGAGGAAGATGATGAAGAAGAAGAAGAGTCTGAGGAGGAAAAGGTAGATTATGAAGATTCGGAGAAAGATGACGAATCTGATGATGATGATTAGTCTGGATCAGGGAGTGAGTCTTTTGGGTCCTCAAGCTTAGATGATGATGATGATGATCAAGCACCCCCTCCTCCTGAGATCCGGACAAAGACTGAGCATGACAAAGCTCCTTCTCAACCTCCTCCCACATAGACAGATGAACCATGTCACACCCCCAATTTCCAACTAACGGAATCATACCGTTTGGGAACGTGACAAACCAGGATCTCAGATCATTAGACATAGCGAAGACCTCTATATGAATTTCAAAACATACTTTGGTCTTTAAAACATAACATCAGAGTTTTCACAAGTTGCGGAAGCGTTTAAAAACCAATAACAGTTGTAATATGAAAATTACAAAACAAAATACTCAAATGTTTAAATTCAAATATCCAAAATGTTTAAAATGCATGCGACTCTATCTCCTAGTCCATGCCAGCTTTAATGCGCGCCTTAGCGTCCTGAGAAAACATGTAAATCAAGTCAACACAAAGGTTGGTGCATAACACAGGTTTTAAGTATTCACAATGTTCAAAACAACAGTTTGAATATCAAGTTGTAGATAACATAATCACACATGCACAGTCATGATAGCTAGTCATATAAACTATTTACATAAATGGTCGACACCGAAGCTGACGAATTGCCATGCTATAGCATGTTTTTGCCTTGCCACTATTGTCTAGCACAACAATAGTAAAATTGTGTTTGGTCAGTCAAACACCTACGTAGATCCCATCTACCAGGTGAGGTTTGTCAAACCTAATAGATCTATTTCCAACTACCACGCTTTGCGCTACGGCAAACTAAACGGTTCGAGGTGTGTAAGGACTTTCAAATTGCTATGTTGTCACATAATGTAAACAGCTAACTCATGCAAGTGATATGTATCTAAAAATAGTTTGTTGCACATGTTTTCTCCCCCAAAACAGTTTAAAATAAGAAAGGGGCCGTGTACGCACCTTTGATAGTTGCAAAATGATCAAATACTCGTGAACTCGCGTAAAAGATCCTTTACGAAGAATCTGTGTTTAAACAATAACTTAATGTTATTCGAAATGTCGTTAAATGTGTGAAATCACATACGTGTCAACACACGTATGTTAAAGTGTTAAGAATGTGTATACGTATGCACGCATGCTTTTGAAATCGTTTAAATAAAAACATATGGCCGTATACGATTTTATTTAAATAAACGTAATTATACGCGATTTCATTTCAGGGTTAAAATATGAATTTTATCATTCTAATTAGTTCGAGATAAAATTCTGGTTCCAACGAAACTGAAACGGGTTAAATCGGAGTTTGCATGTGAAAGATATTCCAAAAATACCAAAAATGATATTATTCTTTTTTTCTTTTTCAAAAACCCGGCCACCCCCTGGCTCGAACCCGCGACCCTTCACACGCAACACACACACAGTACCATCTTCGCCCGCTAGGGTATCGCATCAGTATTCGAAAATAAATTCTATTAAATCCTCCTACTATCCAGTTCCTATTTGATATTATAGCCGAAGCAATCTACAATCCAATTGTCCCGATTTCGATCCTATTCGACCAAATAATCCTAGGGCTTTTGTTCCTAGGATTCAGTCGAGTCTTCCCATGGTTTAATTTCGAGAACTAAACACCATAATCCAACTAATCGATCCTTAACATGTTCAAATACATTTCCTTAAAATCTAACACCCATTTCGTTCAATTAGCTACTGTGAATCCCCGAAGTCATTGGATTTTCCTTTAGAATGAATTTTCGAAGCTAACTGTAAAGGTTAATTTGAATAACCATTCAGTTTAACTCAAAACCCCCAAAGTGTTTTTAACTTAGTAACCCTAAACTCGAAATCATTGAATTCTTAGTTCTAGAATGAAATTAGCATATCAATTAGAACGATCGGAGTTTTCTGAAACTGACCATGTATAATAATTTGAGTATTAAACTTATTTGAACCGAAACCCCTAAAATCTCTTTGCATCATGAACCCTAGAATCGAAGTCTATAAATTCGGTTCTATTATTTGCAATTGGTATGGGAATTTCATTTAATATGATCCCACGAAACTATCTGTAAACATCAATTGGATTTTTAAATTCATTTTCTAAGAAATCCCCAAAACAGTTTTCGTAATAAACCCTAGAAGTAGAACCTGATCAATTCGATGTTAAAACCCATAATTAACATAGAAGTATGCTTAGTCGGCTGTTTTAGAAGGTTTAGGAACACAAACTTACTTGTTTTGATGTCCGATTGAAGTATCTCTGTTTCTAGATTAACTTTCGGTCGACCTTCAATCCAATTCACACACCCGAGCTTCTGAGATCAAATTGTTGGATGCTAAAGAGTCTAAAGGTACCGACTAATGTGTATGAAGTTTCAATTGTGTAGAATTTGATCGAATTTCATAAGTTTAATACCTACCGACTTCGGTTTCGACTTTTGGCATCATTTGGCCATTAATTCTACTATTAATTGTGACCATAACGCCTGATAATGGTTACTAATCATTAATTTGATACATCCAACTGATTAATTTCAGTTACAAGCTTGTATGAATATGAAATTCGAATTTTCATAACTCAATTGGCCGAAATTTTGACTTCCAAAGTCAAAATCCCCAATTTGATGTAATTTCAATTGTGATACTTATGTTTTAATGTTTCTAAACCCATTTTGTTTAATTCTAAACCTTTAAAGTTTAGTCTCCTATGATTTCCTTAGTTTTCGGCTAACAAAACTAAACCAAATTCCCAATTTGACACGAATTGAGCCAATTGGGACATTATTGGGCTAGGTTAACCCAATTGGGCCTTGTAAATGCAATTGGGTCTCATTGGGCCTTCCTTGGCCTTATTGGGCCTTCCCTGGGCCTACTTTGTTTTCATTGGGCCTCACTTGACCTTATTGGGCCTTACTGGGCCTCCCTTGGCTTATTGGGCCTACATTGGCTCTGTTGGGCCTACATTGGCTCTGTTGGGCCTGTGATCTCACCATCTTCAGTTAACAAGGTTAATCCGAAAAGTCGGATTGTCACATCATCCCCTTGTTGAAGGAATTTTCGTCCCGAAAATTAGTAAGTGTTAGGAGTAGTTAGGAAACTACTTACGATTTTAAATCGTACGTGTTAGTGTGATTTGATCATTCTGTGTGCTTGTGTGTACTCACACACAAAATCTAATGCTTGCAACATCACAACTACTTGTGATCGTTCAATGTAACTGTTTGCGTGTAAACTAGTTAGTTCACCTAACTGTGACTGTTTGTGTTTGATCAAACTGTGTTGTGTAACCTCACACATAGTGAGTGTCTGTAACTGTTTGTACTATGCAACCCCGCACATAGCAAAATGTGTGTAACTAATCATGCATGTACTACCATAACATGTAACATATGAAATGTAGCACATAAAATGTATAAAATGTAATGTAGCACAAATGTTTGTAACAAAATCAATTGAATAAAGTGTTGTTGGTGCTTACAGTTTGAAATTTGCAGTGTTGATGTGTGAAGCATCACATCATCCTCTTGTTGAAGGAAATTTCGTCCCGAAATTTAACGTGTGCTCTCAGAGTTAGCAGTAGCTGTTTTGAATAGATGAGGATACTTCTTCATCATTTGGTCTTCCCGTTCCCATGTGAATTCAGGACCACGTCTTGAATTCCATCGAACTTTGACTATCGGAATCTTGCTTTGCTTCAGTTGTTTGACCTCTCGGTCCATGATTTCTGCAGGTTCTTCAATGAATCGTAACTGTTCATCTACTTGTATTTCTTCCAACGGTACAATCAATGTCTCGTCAGAAAGACATTTCTTTAAGTTCGACACATGAAACACATCATGAACTCCACTGAGTTCATCCGGTAGTTTGAGTTGATACGCAACCGGACCAATCCTTTTCAGAATCTCAAAAGGTCCTACGTAGCGTGGACTAAGCTTCCCGCGCTTGCCGAATCGTATCACACCTTTCCAAGGTGATACCTTTAGAAGAACTCGATCTCCTACTTGAAATTCCAACGGCTTACGACGTTTGTCAGCATAACTCTTCTGTCGATCCCGGGCCGCTGCCATACGGTTCCGGATTTGAACTATCTTTTCTGTCGTCTCGTGCACCAGTTCAGGACCTGTTATCTGACTGTCACCAATTTCAGCCCAGCAAACTGGTGAACGACATTTGCGACCATACAAAGCTTCAAACGGTGCTGCTTGAATACTTGTATGATAACTATTGTTGTAAGAGAATTCCACTAACGGTAAGTGATTCTCCCAGCTATCACCAAAGTCAATTACACAAGCTCGTAACATATCCTCAAGCGTTTGAATCGTTTGTTCACTTTGACCGTCGGTCTGTGGATGATAGGTGGTACTCATATCCAAGCGAGTCCCCAATGACTTATGAAGAGATTTCCAAAAGTTGGAAGTAAATCGGGCATCCCGATCTGATATGATAGAGATTGGCACGCCATGTCGTGCTACTACTTCCTTGATGTAAATGCGAGTCAGTTTCTCCATCTTATCAGTTTCCTTGATTGCTAAGAAGTGTGCAGATTTCGTTAATCGATCAACAATTACCCATATCGTATCACAACCACTCGGTGTACGGGGTAACTTAGTAATGAAATCCATCGAAATCTGTTCCCATTTCCACATCGGTATCTCTGGTTGTTGCAGTAAACCAGATGGCTTCTGATATTCAACTTTGACTTTCGAACAAGTCAAACATTTGCAAACGTACTTAGCAATATCAGCTTTCATGTGAGGCCCCCAATACAGTGCCTTCAAGTCATGATACATCTTGTCTGATCCCGGATGGACTGAATATCTAGACTTGTGTGCTTCATCCATCACGAGTTCCCTTAAACCTCCATACAAAGGTATCCAAAGTCGATTAATGAAATAACGAATTCCATCAGACTTAGCATCCAACTGTTCTTCCATTCCCCGTAAAGATTCCTGTACCAAGTTTTCCTTTTTCAGAGCCTCGATCTGAGCACTGCGTACCTTGTCAGGTAAGTCAGTATGTATTGTCATCATAAGTGCACGAACCCGTCTTGTTGAAGTATCCTTTCTGCTTAAAGCATCAGCTACCACATTAGCTTTTCCCGGGTGATACTTAATCGCACACTCATAATCGTTCAACAACTCAACCCATCGTCGTTGCCTCATATTAAGCTCCTTCTGACCAAAGATATGTTGCAAACTCTTATGATCAGTGTAAATAGTACACTTAGTTCCATACAAGTAATGCCTCCAAATCTTCAAAGCAAAAACCACTGCTCCTAACTCCAAGTCATGAGTAGTGTAATTCTTTTCGTGTGTTCGTAGTTGTCTGGAAGCATAAGCAATCACTTTTTCACGTTGCATCAACACACATCCCAATCCCTGTGCAGATGCATCACAATACACCACAAAGTCTTCCGTCCCTTCCGGTAAGGACAGAATCGGTGCGCTGCAAAGTTTCTGTTTCAATAACTGGAACGCAGTTTCCTGTTTATCCGTCCAGTTATACTTCGTTCCCTTGTGCGTAAGAGCTGTAAGTGGTTGAGCGATCTTGGAGAAACCCTCAATGAATCGTCGATAATAACCCGCCAAACCAAGAAACTGTCGTACCTTGGTAGGGGTCTTCGGCGCTTCCCAATTCTTAATCGCTTCAATCTTCGCTGGATCAACATGTATACCCTTTTCATTAACTATATGCCCCAAGAATTGTACTTCTCGCATCCAGAAGTCACATTTCGAGAACTTAGCGTACAATTGTTCTTGTTTCAATAACTCTAGCAGTAATCGAAGATGTTCAGCGTGTTCCTCCTCAGATTGTGAATAGATGAGAATGTCATCGATGAAAACAATGACAAACTTATCAAGATAAGGTTTACAAACACGATTCATGAGATCCATGAATACAGCTGGAGCGTTTGTCAACCCAAATGGCATGACCAAGAACTCATAATGGCCATAGCGTGTCCTGAATGCTGTCTTCGGGATATCCTCCTCCTGGACTCTTAGTTGATGATAACCAGACCTGAGATCAATTTTCGAATAGTAACTCGAACCTTGCAACTGATCGAACAGATCATCAACCCTGGGTAACGGATACCGGTTCTTGATAGTAACCTTATTCAATTCCCGGTAATGGATACACATACGGAAAGTTCCGTCCTTCTTCTTAACAAATAAAACTGGAGCTCCCCACGGTGAAAAACTAGGTCGTATGAAACCCTTATCCAACAACTCTTGCAATTGTGTGGATAACTCTTGCATCTCTGACGGTGCAAGTCGATAAGGCGCCCTAGCTATCGGTGCTGCATCTGGTGTAAGGTCGATTCGAAATTCCACCTGTCTGATAGGCGGTAATCCCGGCAAGTCTTCTGGAAATACCTCCGGAAATTCACAAACTACTGGTATATCTTCAATCTTCTTCTCAGCTACCGGCTTTTCAGTTATAAGTGCTATAACTGCCGTATGACCTTTCCGCAGACATTTGTGTGCTTTCATACAAGATATGAGACGCAGTGGCGTACTGCTCTTCTCGCCTTGTACATACAATGTCTCTCCCTGCGGAAGAGGTATGCGAACAATCTTTTCATGGCATACGATTTCAGCCTGGTTTTTGGACAACCAGTCCATGCCAATAACTACATCAAAACTGCCTAAGGCAATAGGCATAAGATCAATTTCTAATGTTTGACCCATCAAATCAAGGACACATCCCTTAAAAATATTTTCCACTACTATTAACTTACCATCAGCTAATTCCACAGTGTATGGACTATCTAAGGCAGTGGGACTAACATTTAGCAACTTAGCAAGTGAACTAGATACAAAACTCCGATCGGCACCAGTGTCAAATAACATAGAGGCATAGTGATTATTTAAGAGGAACGTACCCGTAACAATGTTGGGATCCTCCCGCGCTTGACGTCCTCCAATCACAAACGCCCTGCCCCTAGCACCATTGTTGTTGTTGTTATTGTTATTGTTGTTGTTGGTGCCATTGCCATTACCGTTGCCATTTCCATTGCCATTGACATTATTGTCCCCGCCTTTCTTGAATTGTGGGCAATCTTTCTTAAAATGCCCCATCTTGCCACACTCAAAACAACCCTTCTGTGCGTTGTTCTGGTTATTATTCTGGTTGTTGTGGTTGTTCTGTAGCTCCCCGCGACAATCCTTAGCCGCATGTCCAATCTTGCCACACCTCTGGCACTTAGCTCTATCACACTGATTACCTGCATGATGATAACCACACCTGTTGCACTTGGGGTGTTTGCCAATATAACCCCCCGATGATGACGATTGCTGACCACTGTTTGAATTATGGTAGGACTTGTTTGATTCTTGCTTCCGATTCTGCTGATACGACTGTTGGTTGTTACCCTTGGAGTTGTTACCTTCCCACTTCCTTTTGTGGTCTCCCACCTTGGTAGCAGATGTTCGTTTAGGCAGAGTCCCCTGTAATACTGCCTGATCAGTAAGCTGATGCGCTAAACGAACAGCTTGTTGGATGATGGTGGGATTTGCTGAAGTAACCAATCCCTGAATCTGAGGCACTAGTCCTCCAATGTATCTTTCAATCCACTTACTGGCCGGAGTAGCCATGTGTGGTAGAAGTCTGGCCAATTCATGTGACCTGGTCGTGTACTCTTCAATATTTGACCCCTCCATCTTGAGGTGCCAATATTCCTCCTCCAGCTTCTGCATCTCGCTGCGAGGACAGTACTCCTCTTGCAGTAAAGTTTTGAAGCCGTTCCATGTCAAGGCATTAGCCTCTCCCAACCCCAGAGTCTGAACATTCGAGTTCCACCAAGTTAATGTTGGACCCTCCAATGTTCCCGTAGCAAACTTCACCTTGCTTTCGTCAGGGCAGTTGCACATTTCAAACACAGACTCCGCCTTTTCAATCCACCGAAGGAGTCCTATGGCCCCCTCCGACCCTTTAAAATTGTGTGGCTTACAGTCCAAGAACATCTTGAACGTGCATGCCTGTGGGTTAACCAGTCCCCCAGCTGGACCATGTGGCCCTATGTTGTGTGTCTGCGCATATTGTGCGATTGCCTCTGCAACTCTGTTGTTAATTAGCTCGTTGAGCTCAGCAACTGTCATATGTATGTTTCCGTCAGCCATTTCCTTCCTATTTACAAGAAATGTTAGCGCGTAATCAAAATCCAATGTGACATGTGTAAGTAAAACAACAAACACAACATGTAATATAAATCAACACAACTGTTGGAAATAAATAATAATTCTTCAATAGATAGAAACTTTCTTTGAGTACAATACTTATGAAATCAAACATAAGTTTTCAAACTACTAATGTAGGAACACAACCCGTTCCTAATAAGTTTAAACAAAACAAGAAAGAAGGAAAAAAAAAAATCAATCATCCTCAACAGTGGATTCAGGATCGGAATCAACAACTGGTGCTGGTTCCTCCTCCTCTTCCTCTTCATCCTCTTCCTCATTCTCAGAGGCCACTAAATCTTCCAAGGCTTCAACCCTGCCCTCCAGAATCTCGGCTCGGTTCTCTGAAGCTTCAAGATGACCAATCAAATTAATCATCTCATTCCGCATGTCATGAACCAGATGGGCAAGATTATCGTGCCTCTCCTTAACATCCCATAGTTCCCGAGAGTTAAACGAGATCCTGTCTTCTGCCCAGTACAAATCCTCGCGCAGTTTGGCGATCTCTTCAGCGTCCGTCCTTTGCCTCTTAGGCTCAGGAGCATCTAGTACTGGTGGTGGATGTGTAGAAGGTCCCTCAGCAGAGATCTGCTGAGTGCCCTCCACTGGCTCTTCCTCCGGATTCTCATCCGGGTCCTCATCTGGATCCTCCTCTGGATCCTCCTCTGGGTCCTCGTCTGGGTTTGAGTCATCCCTCTCATATGGTGGAGGAGATGGAATCGGTGGTGGTGGTGATGACGGTGGTGCCGGAACTATCGGTTCCTCGTCCTCAGAATCATCAATGTAAATGTAAGGTACTGATGATGATGCCATGCCTGTTACATAATACCATATGTAAGTGCAGTGCCATGGAATGTGTAAACAAGTCAATTACATAATGTCATATGTAATTTCTAAGTAGTATGTATAAGTATATGTGTCTAATGTCTAACAGTCATAGTCTAAGTCTACAAATGCAAACCTAGTTCGCTATAACCAATGGCTCTGATACCAATCTGTCACACCCCCAATTTCCAACTAACGGAATCATACCGTTTGGGAACGTGACAAACCAGTATCTCAGATCATTAGACATAGCGAAGACCTCTATATGAATTTCAAAACATACTTTGGTCTTTAAAACATAACATCAGAGTTTTCACAAGTTGCGGAAGCGTTTAAAAACCAATAACAGTTGTAATATGAAAATTACAAAACAAAATACTCAAATGTTTAAATTCAAATATCCAAAATGTTTAAAATGCATGCGACTCTATCTCCTAGTCCATGCCAGCTTTAATGCGCGCCTTAGCGTCCTGAGAAAACATGTAAATCAAGTCAACACAAAGGTTGGTGCATAACACAGGTTTTAAGTATTCACAATGTTCAAAACAATAGTTTGAATATCAAGTTGTAGATAACATAATCACACATGCACAGTCATGATAGCTAGTCATATAAACTATTTACATAAATGGTCGACACCGAAGCTGACGAATTGCCATGCTATAGCATGTTTTTGCCTTGCCACTATTGTCTAGCACAACAATAGTAAAATTGTGTTTGGTCAGTCAAACACCTACGTAGATCCCATCTACCAGGTGAGGTTTGTCAAACCTAATAGATCTATTTCCAACTACCACGCTTTGCGCTACGGCAAACTAAACGGTTCGAGGTGTGTAAGGACTTTCAAATTGCTATGTTGTCACATAATGTAAACAGCTAACTCATGCAAGTGATATGTATCTAAAAATAGTTTGTTGCACATGTTTTCTCCCCCAAAACAGTTTAAAATAAGAAAGGGGCCGTGTACGCACCTTTGATAGTTGCAAAATGATCAAATACTCGTGAACTCGCGTAAAAGATCCTTTACGAAGAATCTGTGTTTAAACAATAACTTAATGTTATTCGAAATGTCGTTAAATGTGTGAAATCACATACGTGTCAACACACGTATGTTAAAGTGTTAAGAATGTGTATACGTATGCACGCATGCTTTTGAAATCGTTTAAATAAAAACATATGGCCGTATACGATTTTATTTAAATAAACGTAATTATACGCGATTTCATTTCAGGGTTAAAATATGAATTTTATCATTCTAATTAGTTCGAGATAAAATTCTGGTTCCAACGAAACTGAAACGGGTTAAATCGGAGTTTGCATGTGAAAGATATTCCAAAAATACCAAAAATGATATTATTCTTTTTTTCTTTTTCAAAAACCCGGCCACCCCTGGCTCGAACCCGCGACCCTTCACACGCAACACACACACACTACCATCTTCGCCCGCTAGGGTATCGCATCAGTATTCGAAAATAAATTCTTTTAAATCCTCCTACTATCCAGTTCCTATTTGATATTATAGCCGAAGCAATCTACAATCCAATTGTCCCGATTTCGATCCTATTCGACCAAATAATCCTAGGGCTTTTGTTCCTAGGACTCAGTCGAGTCTTCCCATGGTTTAATTTCGAGAACTAAACACCATAATCCAACTAATCGATCCTTAACAGGTTCAAATACATTTCCTTAAAATCTAACACCCATTTCGTTCAATTAGCTACTGTGAATCCCCGAAGTCATTTGATTTTCCTTTAGAATGAATTTTCGAAGCTAACTGTAAAGGTTAATTTGAATAACCATTCAGTTTAACTCAAAACCCTCAAAGTGTTTTTAACTTAGTAACCCTAAACTCAAAATCATTGAATTCTTAGTTCTAGAATGAAATTAGCATATCAATTAGCACGATCGGAGTTTTCTGAAACTGACCATGTATAATAATTTGAGTATTAAACTTATTTGAACCGAAACCCCTAAAATCTCTTTGCATCATGAACCCTAGAATCGAAGTCTATAAATTCGGTTCTATTATTTGCAATTGGTATGGGAATTTCATTTAATATGATCCCACGAAACTATCTGTAAACATCAATTGGATTTTTAAATTCATTTTCTAAGAAATCCCCAAAACAGTTTTCGTAATAACCCTAGAAGTAGAACCTGATCAATTCGATGTTAAAACCCATAATTAACATAGAAGTATGCTTAGTCGGCTGTTTTAGAAGGTTTAGGAACACAAACTTACTTGTTTTGATGTCCGATTGAAGTATCTCTGTTTCTAGATTAACTTTCGGTCGACCTTCAATCCAATTCACACACCCGAGCTTCTGAGATCAAATTGTTGGATGCTAAAGAGTCTAAAGGTACCGACTAATGTGTATGAAGTTTCAATTGTGAAGAATTTGATCGAATTTCATAAGTTTAATACCTACCGACTTCGGTTTCGACTTTTGGCATCATTTGGCCATTAATTCTACTATTAATTGTGACCATAACGCCTGATAATGGTTACTAATCATTAATTTGATACATCCAACTGATTAATTTCAGTTACAAGCTTGTATGAATATGAAATTCGAATTTTCATAACTCAATTGGCCGAAATTTTGACTTCCAAAGTCAAAATCCCCAATTTGATGTAATTTCAATTGTGATACTTATGTTTTAATGTTTCTAAACCCATTTTGTTTAATTCTAAACCTTTAAAGTTTAGTCTCCTATGATTTCCTTAGTTTTCGGCTAACAAAACTAAACCAAATTCCCAATTTGACACGAATTGAGCCAATTGGGACATTATTGGGCTAGGTTAACCCAATTGGGCCTTGTAAATGCAATTGGGTCTCATTGGGCCTTCCTTGGCCTTATTGGGCCTTCCCTGGGCCTACTTTGTTTTCATTGGGCCTCACTTGACCTTATTGGGCCTTACTGGGCCTCCCTTGGCTTATTGGGCCTACATTGGCTCTGTTGGGCCTACATTGGCTCTGTTGGGCCTGTGATCTCACCATCTTCAGTTAACAAGGTTAATCCGAAAAGTCGGATTGTCACATCATCCCCTTGTTGAAGGAATTTTCGTCCCGAAAATTAGTAAGTGTTAGGAGTAGTTAGGAAACTACTTACGATTTTAAATCGTACGTGTTAGTGTGATTTGATCATTCTGTGTGCTTGTGTGTACTCACACACAAAATCTAATGCTTGCAACATCACAACTACTTGTGATCGTTCAATGTAACTGTTTGCGTGTAAACTAGTTAGTTCACCTAACTGTGACTGTTTGTGTTTGATCAAACTGTGTTGTGTAACCTCACACATAGTGAGTGTCTGTAACTGTTTGTACTATGCAACCCCGCACATAGCAAAATGTGTGTAACTAATCATGCATGTACTACCATAACATGTAACATATGAAATGTAGCACATAAAATGTATAAAATGTAATGTAGCACAAATGTTTGTAACAAAATCAATTGAATAAAGTGTTGTTTGTGCTTACAGTTTGAAATTTGCAGTGTTGATGTGTGAAGCATCACATCATCCCCTTGTTGAAGGAAATTTCGTCCCGAAATTTAACGTGTGCTCTCAGAGTTAGCAGTAGCTGTTTTGAATAGATGAGGATACTTCTTCATCATTTGGTCTTCCCGTTCCCATGTGAATTCAGGACCACGTCTTGAATTCCATCGAACTTTGACTATCGGAATCTTGCTTTGCTTCAGTTGTTTGACCTCTCGGTCCATGATTTCTGCAGGTTCTTCAATGAATCGTAACTGTTCATCTACTTGTATTTCTTCCAACGGTACAATCAATGTCTCGTCAGAAAGACATTTCTTTAAGTTCGACACATGAAACACATCATGAACTCCACTGAGTTCATCCGGTAGTTTGAGTTGATACGCAACCGGACCAATCCTTTTCAGAATCTCAAAAGGTCCTACGTAGCGTGGACTAAGCTTCCTGCGCTTGCCGAATCGTATCACACCTTTCCAAGGTGATACCTTTAGAAGAACTCGATCTCCTACTTGAAATTCCAACGGCTTACGACGTTTGTCAGCATAACTCTTCTGTCGATCCCGGGCCGCTGCCATACGGTTCCGGATGTGAACTATCTTTTCTGTCGTCTCGTGCACCAGTTCAGGACCTGTTATCTGATGCTCAAGGAATCATACAGCACTCAGTTAGCTACGATAAGGAGGAGGGAGAGATTATACACCGCTTATCAAAGGAGAAAATTGTAGAGTTGTTAAGGTTAAACCCTGATGAGGTTATCACTGATGATACCTCTGTTCCTGTGACTGATGAGCCATCTCCAGAGGCCTTTGATGATGTAGATGAAGTCATCCTGGAGGATATTACTGATGAAGAATATCCTAAGTATACATCAGCTGAGGACGAACTGCCTACATTCACTGATCAGTTTGATCAAGCTACCGAAGATCTACTGGTCAAGTACTTAGAAGAACAGGTCGAGGTCAGTAAGTCTGAAGCTGATGATCAGAAAAGGAGAAGAGAAGAATGGAAGGCCTACTGGGAGGTCTTGAAGAAGGAAAGCACAGTAAAGATGCCAGCTACGAACAAGAAAGTCTACAGGACCAAAGGCTACAAGGCTGGAGGTCAAATTTTGAGCTGGGCATACTTTCATGATCTAGGGTGCTATGCAGTAAAGAGAGAAAAAGGCATTGACTACTTCAAGCATACTCATGATTTTAAGACGTTGTCGGGTTTTGAAGTGAATCAATTAGCACGTCTAAGGTTGCTTTATTGCGAAGATTATTGGAATGTCAGCCTGGTTTTCTCGACAAATCCAGTATGAGTACAGGAAGAAATGGGTAAACTTTCAGCCCCAACAGCCTGAAAGATTTTATCTGCCTGAGATTGATGGTCAGTCAAGGAAGCACAAAGTTATCCTGAGGTGGCTACCTCCTAGAGTTATGAAGAAGATTCCATTACGGAAGATGCGTCAAAACTTTATGGAGGGCTTTCGATGGTGGTATTATGATGGACGGACTGGAGAGGCAATGATTGTTTTATGCAAGGACAAGAAATGGGAGACGGAACGTATTTTTGATCCTATGTGGTTGACTAACTTGTCCCACACCGATGTCTTAGCTCTCTATCGTCATCAGATCTTCTTTGATGTTCAAGACATGATTCAGGCTTTACAGTTTATGAGGGTGATCCGGCTCTGCAGTATTTTCAAGATTCATGATGGTGCATACTGGAAAGCCATCTCTAACAAGTTTTTCAAGAAAGACACTTCCAAGGATTGAACTAGGTCCAAGGGGGAGTTTGTAGATGCACTAAATGTCCCTAGCTCGATTTTGTGTTATTCATCATGTAAAGTTCAAGTTATATTAATGGAAGTTGTCTTTATATATTGTTCTTAATGTTTAATTTTGATTATGTGAGTGTTTGATTTGGTTTATTAATATTTGAGTATGAATGTTGCACATTCGGGCGAATGACTCTAACGAATGAAGTCATTCGCCGAATGAACGAAACAGAGAATGACTGGCGAGAGAATGAGTCATTCGCCGAATGACTTATTCTATCGGTTGTCCATTCGATGTGGTCATTTGCCGAATGAGCTGTTTCGGCCACTCATTCAGGCGAATGACTACAGCCTATAAATATATGTTCAAATCATTTCAAACACAACTTCTGAGAGCCCTCCTTCTTCCCAGAGCACCTAGTGTCAAAATCCTAGAAGATTTGAGCGGTCTTTGATCATCCAAGTTCGATTCTCAACCCGTGGTGTTCGATTCTCATTCACACATCATTCCTACGCACTCGGATCACCACGGTTGGTATTGATTTCGTTTGGAAAACCTTGGAATAGGATTCCGCACTATTCCAGAGGTTGTCGAGTAGATATACGTGGGAATCGGATTGTTTCCGAGCTACTAATTGGTCCTACAGTATTCGAATTCTCTTAAAACAACTCAGGAACCGAAGAAACCTAGTCTACAACAACGAGCGCGCATTTTGTGGTAATTTAATACCAGGCAACACATGTGAGTTCATTGCCCCTTTTCTAAACTATTTTGTTTTCAAATGCGGGGCTGAGCAGCATGCGTAAACATTATTTTATTTAAATTGTTTTACGCAAATGCTTTTCCTTATTATTTGCTTTTTATATGCTTGTTTATACTCCTAAACTCCTCTTTAGGAAATTGCTATGCAGAATTAAGTCACAAGTTAAATTAATTACTCTTATGAGTAATACCTTAATTATAAATGTAACACCCCGACCGACGGCGGAATCATCGGGATGCCACGAGGGATGTGTAGATTGTTCAAAAGCTCGTGGGCATCTAAATCAAATCATCATATATCATTTAATCAACCAAAATAATTACACAAAAATCATGTTCATCATGAATCAATTACATCAAATACACAAAAGATTTAGTTAAACTAACTAAACTCTAATCGCCAGAAATTTAGTTAATTAACTAAGTCCAAGAATCCTATATGATGATGATGTCCAAAATAGAAGAGATCATCCTCTTCATCCTACTTGTCTCCATCACCTGAAACATGTAAGAAAATCAAGTGTCAACTACAAAAGTAGTTGGTGAGTAATCATAAGTTTTTATACTCAAAAATGTTTTAGAAAAATGAGTTTAAAAGTTGGTGTTTTAAAATAGTTTAATAAAATGCTTTGTTTAAAACGAGTGTAAGACTTATGATTTCCTTGAGAAAATCCATATGAATACCTGTATGAGATAATCCAACACACATCCATCCATTCAACAACCAAACACATACACAATCACATAATCACATAATCAATCAGTTATAATCAATCTCAAATAATCATAATCAAACATAGATAATCAATCCACAAACAAATCAACCAATCACATCATTTATATTCTCCAATAATGTTCGTGACTATACATGATCATTCTGTAATTAACATAAGTTAAATACATGATTCATGGAGTGGTAGCTAACCACGTGACAATACATGAAGTCAAAGCAATTAACCGAAGTCAAAGGCAATGATTCACAGATGTGGAAACCATCCACGTGACAATACACGATGTCAAAGCAATTAACCGAAGTTAAGAGCGATGATTCTCGGGATTTGTGACAATACTTGTAATCTTTGTTATTGACCTAGGTCAATAACAATGTTTACATGGATATAAAATAATAAGAGATAATCCCATAATAATGATAATTTCAAATGTGAATATCATATTGATAAACAGGTATTAACCTTGTGTTATCAAAATAATATTTATTTTGGTATACATGTTTCACCTCCGGGTTTTAAAACTAAAAACAGTTTAAAGAAAGGGAGGTTATGAGAACTCACCTGTAGTCCTTAGATTCAATGTTTTAGAAGTATGCGCGCTCGCGTAAATAAATCTCAAGATCCACTCAATTATCTGTAATTATATTTCATTTCACACTCATAAGCATATGGCTTCATTTCAAATTAGTATCCATTTAAATCCTTAGGTGTTTAGTTACTTAATTTGTTTACTCTAAGTTAACTTGCAACACCTAAGGCGTATAGATGATCATTTTGTAACATGTGAATTAAACTTGTTAATTTCTATCATCTAGAGTTGATAATTACTTGGAGCTTATATCTTCACTTTTCATAATGAAGTGTATTAGAATATTATTCTTATTCATACACATCCTTGTTTATGCATGCATGAGTAATTAGGTCAACTACCTTAGTTTAATTTATTACATAAAAAAAATATTCAATTTAAGTTAAAGAGAGTTATAATTGAATCACTCTCATGTTTTCACCCCAATGATATCAAGAAAAGGTGGTACTCTAATTCCCCATGCATGCATGGGTATACATATGTGTGTATACGTATACCTATTTAACTATAACTCTTGTTAACCCTTAATCCCATTTGTTAAACAAGATTTTGCTTAGTTTAATCCTAAGGGCAGCGAACCTATTGGGTCAAGACCATGGGTTCGGCCAACTTAGATTAGGGTTCGGCAGCTACCCCCACAAGGCTCGTTGGCCAAGCTGTTCGGCCCACTAAGGTTCGTGGCTACAGGCTCGTGGCTAGAGAAGGAAGAGGGTTCGGCTGCCGAAGCCATTGGTTCGCCATCCCTAATGGTTCGTGGGTCACTAGGGTTCGTGAGGAGGGTTCGACATGAACAAGGGTTCGCCCAGAAAGGTTTCATGGCCCATGGTTCGCCACTAAGGCGGGTTCGTGAAGAGGTGCATGGTTCGGCTAAGCCACCAAGGTTCGGGGTCCCTAGGGTTCGCCACCCTAGGGTTCGCTGGTCCAGTAGGAGGGTTCGGCCGGGGCTATGTGATGGCTGAAGGTTCGCCACCCCCTTCTGTGGGAACAGGTTCGTTCACCTGCACATCGAACTCAACAGCCATGGCGGTTCATCCCCAATCCTCATCAAGTTCCTGCGATTTCATAACTACACATGGTATCCTACATTTCCTATAACTCATATTAGGGTTTTATAACTAATTTAGATCTATTTTAACAATGATAAATTATGTGTTCGTGATCTACAATCAAACCGAAAAGAGCATTCCAGATTTACCTCAAAATCGCGAACCAACTCTAGATCTTCTTGTACTTTCTCGTACTCCTTGCTCTTGTGGTCGTTTAGGCTCAAGAATCACATGATTCCGTCAAGAAACGAGCTCGCAATCGTAGAGAGAAGTTGGGTCTTGTGAAGGTGACGAAAATAGAGGAGTAGAGAGAGAGAGTGATTTGGTGAAATGAAGAAGAAGGAAAGAAAACTCTTTCTTATAACGCGTGTTATTACCCCGAGTCCGGTCTCGTTTTTAACGCGATACAATAAAATAAATGGTCGATTATGCTCGGTTTTCTAACGTAACATATTTAAAACAATAATTCATTTTAAATAAATTAGTTTTGTTTAACTAAAATAAGCTTAAATAAATTGTTTCGTAAATCGATTTCGTTTCGTTTTCGTTAAATAATTATTTAAATAACTTAATTTATTCGAAAACCCTTTTTAGGTTGTGATTCCTAGTAAATGTTTTAAGTAATTATTAAATTAAACATCGTTAAATAATATTTAATTATCTCGTCGAAACACGTTACTCGCGTATGGATTCGTAGAGATCGTCACCTTTGCGAATCCAACGCTCGTATCGTATTTCGATTCGAATTACTATTTATGAAATATCGTTTCAGTATATTATTCTTAATAATTATATTCGTGTGAATCGTCACCCACGCGAATACATTATTAAGTTAATATTTCTGAATTAATATTCTCGTTTAAATGATATCCGTAACCTCACTTCGCGTAATTAATTTCCATTATTAATTAACTTTAATATTATCATTCCCAAACCAAGACCCACTAAACTAAGTCACTGACACATCCATGATAGACCGAAATATGCATATGTATAGGGCATACGCAGAGGTAGATCGCAACCTCCCCTACACCGTCCCACCGCTATTTCGATAAACCATGACCATGTGTCCTTAACTACGTTTAGCAACCAGACTATAACAAACTCCCAGTTCCATCCCAAATCCATTCTCATTCCAAACCAATAATTCATAATCATCAGTAATAGCACTGCGATAAACTCTCTGGTTCTGTTTAGTTGGGTTACAACTAAACTTCCCATGGTTTACGCGTATCATATATTATAACATGCATACCAGAAATAGAGATGATATCAATAATGACAATCAATAATTCATAATCATTAATAAATAATAAATCTCCGGTCGTAACAGTACAATCGTACGGATGTACGGATGTACGGACAACCGGAAGTACAGTGATGTTACAGTCTCCCCTAGTTAAAGGAATTTCGTCCCGAAATTCAACTTGGAGTGACCGTAGTAAATAATTGTGGGTACTTAAGCTTCATCTGATCTTCCCGCTCCCATGTGAATTCTGGACCCCGCTTCGATTCCCAACGTACTTTGACAATTGGAATTCTACTGCGTTTGAGCTGTTTAACCTCACGATCCATTATCTCCACTGGTTTTTCAACAAAATGCATGGTATCATCGATGCGTATGTCATCGAGTGGTACCTGAAGATCCTGATCAGCTAAGCACTTTCTCAGATTGGACACGTGAAACGTCGGGTGCACATTACTAAGTTCAGGAGGAAGTTCTAATTTGTAAGCAACCTTCCCGATCCGTTCAAGGATCTTAAAAGGGCCAACGTATCGTGGAGCAAGCTTCCCCTTCTTTCCGAATCGCACAACGCCCTTCCAAGGCGATACTTTAAGCAATACCATATCTCCCACTTCAAACTCTAAAGGTTTTCTCCGTTTATCCGCGTAACTCTTCTGTCGACTGCGAGCAGCTAACAGATTGTCGCGGATCTGGCGGATCTTGTCAGTCGTTTCCTGAATAATCTCTGGGCCAGTAATCTGAGAATCGCCGACTTCGGTCCAACAAATAGGTGACCGACATTTCCTGCCATAAAGAGCTTCAAACGGTGCCATACCAATGCTCGCGTGATAACTGTTGTTATACGAGAATTCAACCAATGGTAGATGGCTATCCCAATTGCCACCGAAATCGATGACACAAGCTCTCAACATGTCTTCCAATGTCTGAATCGTTCGCTCCGTTTGAGGATGATAAGCAGTGCTAAGATCCAGTCTTGTTCCAAAAGCTTCATGTAGTGATTCCCAAAATCGCGCCGTGAAACGAGCATCACGGTCCGATATTATGCTTAAGGGAATACCATGTCGGCTAACGATCTCATCAATGTAAATACGAGCTAACTTCCGCACAGGGTAAGTTTCGCGTATCGGTAAGAAATGAGCCGACTTAGTCAATCTATCAACAATAACCCAAATGCTATCTTTACCGTTTGCAGTTCGTGGGAGTTTAGTAATGAAATCCATGGAATATTCTCCCACTTCCACATCGGTATCTCTGGTTGTAATAACAATCCGAAGGTCGCTGATGTTCGCCTTGACTTTGGCACAGTTAAGGCACTTAGACACATATTCAGCAATATCCTTCTTCATTCCAGGCCACCAGTACAAGCCCCTAAGGTCTTGATACATCTTGTCAGAACCTGGATGGATCGAGTAACGAGACTTATGAGCTTCATTCATAATCACCATCCTGAGATCACCCCTGTTCGGTATCCACAACCGATTCAAATAATACATCAAACCATCATCCTTAGTTTCCAATAAAATTTCAGCCCCACAAGACATCTCATTTTTCAAGTCATCTTGAGCTAATGAGTGTTGTTGGGCTGTGAGAACATCATTTCGGAGACTATTGTGCACTCGGACACTACGGATCTGAACTTGACTTTTGCGACTAAGCGCATCTGCTACTACATTCGCTTTACCAGGATGATAGCGAATTTCACAGTCATAATCATTCAACAGTTCAACCCATCTCCGTTGTCTCATATTGAGTTCTTTCTGATTGAGAATATGTTGCAAGCTTTTATGATCAGTGAACACTACACACTTAGTGCCATAAAGATAGTGTCTCCATATCTTCAAAGCAAACACGACTGCACCAAGTTCCAAGTCGTGTGTGGTGTAGTTCTTTTCGTGAATCTTCAATTGTCTTGATGCATAAGCCACAACCTTTCCCCGTTGCATGAGAACACAACCGAGACCTAAGTTGGATGCATCACAATAAACCACAAAATCATCATTTCCATCAGGCAGTGTCAAGACAGGAGCATCACAAAGTTTCTGCTTCAAGGTCTGAAATGCCTCTTCTTGCTTTGGTCCCCACTCATATGGCCTATTCTTCTGAGTCAAAGCAGTGAGAGGGACATCAATCCTGGAGAAGTTCGATATGAACCGCCGATAATAACCGGCAAGTCCAAGAAACGATCGAATCTCCGTCGGTGTCTTCGGTGTACTCCAATTCTTCACAGCATCAATCTTTGCAGGATCTACGTGTACACCATACTCGTTGACTATGTGCCCCAAGAATTGAACTTCCTTAAGCCAAAATTCACATTTAGAGAATTTGGCATACAGTCGCTCCTCTCTTAGGATCTCCAAAACCAACTTAAGGTGTTTCTCGTGTTCTTCCTTAGTCTTTGAGTAAATCAGAATATCATCAATGAATACAATCACAAATTTATCCAAGTATGGCCTGCAAACACGGTTCATGAGGTCCATGAAAACCGCAGGTGCGTTGGTAAGGCCGAAAGGCATTACCAGAAATTCATAGTGGCCATATCTTGTTCTGAAAGCAGTCTTGGGAATATCATCATCATGTACGCGAAGCTGATGATACCCAGACCTCAAATCGATCTTTGAAAACCATGCCGAGCCTTGAAGCTGATCGAAGAGATCATCGATGCGCGGCAGTGGATATCGATTCTTAATTGTGAGTTTGTTCAATTCGCGGTAATCGATACACATTCGGAATGACCCGTCCTTTTTCTTGACAAACAAGACCGGTGCACCCCATGGTGAATGGCTCGGACGAATAAATCCTTTATCGGTTAGTTCTTGCAGCTGACTCGCCAATTCTTGTAACTCCGAAGGCGCAAGTCTATAGGGAGCTTTGGCGACTGGGTTCGCACCAGGTACTAAGTCGATCCGAAACTCAACTTGACGTTCTGGTGGAAGACCCGGTAAATCGTCTGGAAAGACTTCTGGAAAATCTCGTATCACCGGAACATCTTCAATTCTCTTTTCTTTCTCTTTCTTCTCCACAATGTGTGCTAAGAAGGCTATACATTTCTTCCTAAGGTACTTATGTGCTTTTGTGCAAGACATTAGCTTAAGTCCTTTACTAGCAGTTTCTCCAAATATTCTCAAAGTTTCACCCGAAGATAAGGGAATACGTATATATTTCTCATGGCATACAATCTCCGCTTTGTGAGTGGCTAACCAATCCATGCCTATGATAACATCAAAGCTACCAAGATGCATAGGTATAAGATCAATTGGGAAAACGTGATCATTTAAGTTCACAGTACATCCAATGATAATAGTGTCAATATCAATAGTGTTTCCGTCAGCCACTTCCACGTTAAACGGTTTATCTAAATATGTACGTGTTCTACCAAGCAAGCATTCGAAATCATATGAAACAAAACTCCTATCAGCACCAGAATCAAATAAGACAGATGCATAAGAGTTGTTGATCAGAAATGTACCGTTGACCACATCCTGGTTGGCTTGAGCAGCTGGAGCATTCAGTTGGAAAGCCCGGCCTCTTGCCACCCTTGATTATTCCCGGTCAACTTTGGGCATTGATTCCTGAAATGACCCACTTCACCACACTCATAACAGGCTCTTGCCTGCGCCTGAGGTACCTGGCGAACGGGTACAGCTGGTATAGGTTGTGCATGAGGAGCTGGCAGTGCAAGCGGTGCATGTTGCAACCTTTGTGCTTGCGGTGCACTCCGACAAACATTAGCAAAGTGACCAAACTTGCCGCAGTTGTTGCAGACGCGACATGGCAAATTTGGTACGTGATGATATCTGCAGGTATTACACTGAGGAGTGTTCCCAATGAAATTCCTGGCAGTTGAATTGTTTGATGATTGCTGCGCAGACTTAGCAGCAGGAGCAGTGACCATGAAGTTCCTGGTCTTTCTCTTTTTGTTGCTGCTTTTGGATGAACTAGCAGCTTCAGACTTGACTTCAGTTTTGACTTCCTTTGCAGCAGTCTTGGTGTCAGTCTTCTTGTATCCTTTCCTAGTAAGCGTTCCATTCTTCACATGGTTATCAGTAAGAGTTGCAGATAGACGGATAGCAGCTTCAAGTGTTTTAGGATTACTCCCGTAAACCGTATCCTGAATCTGTACCGGCAGTCCGCCGATATATTTCTCAATCGCCCTATCCAAGGGTGTCACCATATGAGGCACTAGTAGACTATACTCATGGAATTGAGTATTGTAGAGGACATTCTCCCCGCTGTCCTGCTTGAGTTCCCAGAACTCAGTCTCCAGTTTCCTCATCTCACAGCGAGGACAGAATTCAGTGGTCATCAAGTTCTTGACCTCAGTCCACGTCAGTGCAAGTGCAGCACCCACTCCCCTAGTTCGCTTTTCCCCATTCCACCATGTTAGTGCTCTTTTTTGGAAAACACTAGTGGCATAGCGAACTTTCAAGTTCTCGGGACATTCGCTGTTGATGAAGGTGTTCTCCATACTCTCGAACCACTGCAGCAGACCAGTGGCCGATTCAGCACCCGTGAATTTCAGAGGATTGCAGGAATTGAAGTGTTTGAATGTGCAAGTTGGAGGGTTTGCACCACCTCTGTTCTGGTTGATATTCTGGTTAGCCTGAGTCAATTGGCTCACCAATCCAGAAATAAGTGTGGCTAACTCTTGTATGCCGGAGTTGGCATTACCGTTGTTAGCATCCCCACTGTTTGAGTCATCTTCGTTGTGACGGCGAGGCGGCATGTTTCTGAGAAATTAGAAACATGTTACTACCGTTTACAACGTAAGTCATACAAACAATGGTCAATTGAGTTTATTTTAAACAGTTAGGATTACATATAGGAACTATATTTATTTCCTATTTGTTATTTAAACTCATAATGTCTATAGATTTGCCTAGTATTATTCTAAGTGTCCTAGTTGGTCATAACTAGTGTTAGCTAACTATTCCTAGGTCCTATACATTCCTCACCCTATACTAACACTGACAACCTCCCAATGCAATGCAACAAGCTTATATATAGGGCATATGCAGAGGTAGATCGCAATCTCCCCTACACCGTCCCACCACCGTTCCATTGCACCACGATTATGCCCTTGTTAGCATTTAGGGTGTGTTACGTATCTTACCAAAACCTCACTTCACTACCCTTATCCTTGGTAGGGTAATTTTGAGTGAAGTGGTCTCTAGTTCCCTTGGGCAATTAGGTTCGCCTAATGTCTAAGTTCACCTGACATGTAGGTTTACCTATTTCTAAGTTCACCTAATGTCTAAGTTCACCTGACATTAAGTTTCCCCCAATTGTCTAAGTTCACTAAAGTCCATGTCAATCCCAATGTCAATAATCATCAATGAGGGCTCATATCATCACAAAGTGCTCTTATTGTCACTAAGTGTTCATATCCTCCCTATAGTTTATTCTCATCAAGTGTCCATACCATCACTAAGTGTTAGTATCATCACTATGCGTTTATATTATCATCAAGTGTCTATATCATCACCCAAGTCCATATTCCATCACTAATCGCTCATATCGTTTGTTAATCCTATGCACCCTACGTGTCCAATCAGTGTGTTTCATAAGTGAATTTATAAGTATTTATCAAGTGTGATCATTCAAGAGTCAATCCCAGTCAATCCATCAAACATATCATCAACAGTCCACAATCATATCCTCTCAAACCCTCCTAGTAAGGTCCTAATAATATTCTAAGTTCCTGACACTGACAGACCCCCGATATACTTCAAATGGTATATGTATAGGGCATATGCAAGAGTAGGTCGCAACCTCCCTTACACCGTCCCACCACCTTTGTAGTATACCACGAGTGTGTCCTTGTCTGGTGATCACAAGATCTAACAGATAATTCCTAAAGCAAATAAATTTCTAAGCAGTTAAGTTCCTGAGCAGATAAGTGTCCCAAACGGGTAGTTCCCTTATTCCTTAATACTGACATCCACCCGATGTACTGTAAATGGTATATGTATAAGGCATATGATAAGGGTAGGTCGCAACCGCCCAAACCACCGTCCCACCACCTTTACAATACACCACGAGTATGTCCTTATCGAGTCATTAGGGCACATGTAAGCAGGAAATTAGTAGCAGCATATATATTCAAATGTATAACAGGAGTTCAGTTAACATGTAATAAACACATAAGCATGAAATCCTGAATATACTAACTAGTGTATGAAATTAATTCATACTAGGGTATCCTACGGTTATAGACTAGGTCAACCATTTCTAGTAACCTAATTCCCTATAACCCAGGCTCTGATACCAATCTGTAACACCCCGACCGACGGCGGAATCATCGGGATGCCACGAGGGATGTGTAGATTGTTCAAAAGCTCGTGGGCATCTAAATCAAATCATCATATATCATTTAATCAACCAAAATAATTACACAAAAATCATGTTCATCATGAATCAATTACATCAAATACACAAAAGATTTAGTTAAACTAACTAAACTCTAATCGCCAGAAATTTAGTTAATTAACTAAGTCCAAGAATCCTATATGATGATGATGTCCAAAATAGAAGAGATCATCCTCTTCATCCTACTTGTCTCCATCACCTGAAACATGTAAGAAAATCAAGTGTCAACTACAAAAGTAGTTGGTGAGTAATCATAAGTTTTTATACTCAAAAATGTTTTAGAAAAATGAGTTTAAAAGTTGGTGTTTTAAAATAGTTTAATAAAATGCTTTGTTTAAAACGAGTGTAAGACTTATGATTTCCTTGAGAAAATCCATATGAATACCTGTATGAGATAATCCAACACACATCCATCCATTCAACAACCAAACACATACACAATCACATAATCACATAATCAATCAGTTATAATCAATCTCAAATAATCATAATCAAACATAGATAATCAATCCACAAACAAATCAACCAATCACATCATTTATATTCTCCAATAATGTTCGTGACTATACATGATCATTCTGTAATTAACATAAGTTAAATACATGATTCATGGAGTGGTAGCTAACCACGTGACAATACATGAAGTCAAAGCAATTAACCGAAGTCAAAGGCAATGATTCACAGATGTGGAAACCATCCACGTGACAATACACGATGTCAAAGCAATTAACCGAAGTTAAGAGCGATGATTCTCGGGATTTGTGACAATACTTGTAATCTTTGTTATTG
Source organism: Mikania micrantha (assembly GCA_009363875.1). Taxonomy (NCBI): domain Eukaryota; kingdom Viridiplantae; phylum Streptophyta; class Magnoliopsida; order Asterales; family Asteraceae; genus Mikania; species Mikania micrantha. The sequence continues at coordinate 41,949,117 of CM018683.1, read as the reverse complement.
ACCTAGGTCAATAACAATGTTTACATGGATATAAAATAATAAGAGATAATCCCATAATAATGATAATTTCAAATGTGAATATCATATTGATAAACAGGTATTAACCTTGTGTTATCAAAATAATATTTATTTTGGTATACATGTTTCACCTCCGGGTTTTAAAACTAAAAACAGTTTAAAGAAAGGGAGGTTATGAGAACTCACCTGTAGTCCTTAGATTCAATGTTTTAGAAGTATGCGCGCTCGCGTAAATAAATCTCAAGATCCACTCAATTATCTGTAATTATATTTCATTTCACACTCATAAGCATATGGCTTCATTTCAAATTAGTATCCATTTAAATCCTTACGTGTTTAGTTACTTAATTTGTTTACTCTAAGTTAACTTGCAACACCTAAGGCGTATAGATGATCATTTTGTAACATGTGAATTAAACTTGTTAATTTCTATCATCTAGAGTTGATAATTACTTGGAGCTTATATCTTCACTTTTCATAATGAAGTGTATTAGAATATTATTCTTATTCATACACATCCTTGTTTATGCATGCATGAGTAATTAGGTCAACTACCTTAGTTTAATTTATTACATAAAAAAAATATTCAATTTAAGTTAAAGAGAGTTATAATTGAATCACTCTCATGTTTTCACCCCAATGATATCAAGAAAAGGTGGTACTCTAATTCCCCATGCATGCATGGGTATACATATGTGTGTATACGTATACCTATTTAACTATAACTCTTGTTAACCCTTAATCCCATTTGTTAAACAAGATTTTGCTTAGTTTAATCCTAAGGGCAGCGAACCTATTGGGTCAAGACCATGGGTTCGGCCAACTTAGATTAGGGTTCGGCAGCTACCCCCACAAGGCTCGTTGGCCAAGCTGTTCGGCCCACTAAGGTTCGTGGCTATAGGCTCGTGGCTAGAGAAGGAAGAGGGTTCGGCTGCCGAAGCCATTGGTTCGCCATCCCTAATGGTTCGTGGGTCACTAGGGTTCGTGAGGAGGGTTCGACATGAACAAGGGTTCGCCCAGAAAGGTTTCATGGCCCATGGTTCGCCACTAAGGCGGGTTCGTGAAGAGGTGCATGGTTCGGCTAAGCCACCAAGGTTCGGGGTCCCTAGGGTTCGCCACCCTAGGGTTCGCTGGTCCAGTAGGAGGGTTCGGCCGGGGCTATGTGATGGCTGAAGGTTCGCCACCCCCTTCTGTGGGAACAGGTTCGTTCACCTGCACATCGAACTCAACAGCCATGGCGGTTCATCCCCAATCCTCATCAAGTTCCTGCGATTTCATAACTACACATGGTATCCTACATTTCCTATAACTCATATTAGGGTTTTATAACTAATTTAGATCTATTTTAACAATGATAAATTATGTGTTCGTGATCTACAATCAAACCGAAAAGAGCATTCCAGATTTACCTCAAAATCGCGAACCAACTCTAGATCTTCTTGTACTTTCTCGTACTCCTTGCTCTTGTGGTCGTTTAGGCTCAAGAATCACATGATTCCGTCAAGAAACGAGCTCGCAATCGTAGAGAGAAGTTGGGTCTTGTGAAGGTGACGAAAATAGAGGAGTAGAGAGAGAGAGTGATTTGGTGAAATGAAGAAGAAGGAAAGAAAACTCTTTCTTATAACGCGTGTTATTACCCCGAGTCCGGTCTCGTTTTTAACGCGATACAATAAAATAAATGGTCGATTATGCTCGGTTTTCTAACGTAACATATTTAAAACAATAATTCATTTTAAATAAATTAGTTTTGTTTAACTAAAATAAGCTTAAATAAATTGTTTCGTAAATCGATTTCGTTTCGTTTTCGTTAAATAATTATTTAAATAACTTAATTTATTCGAAAACCCTTTTTAGGTTGTGATTCCTAGTAAATGTTTTAAGTAATTATTAAATTAAACATCGTTAAATAATATTTAATTATCTCGTCGAAACACGTTACTCGCGTATGGATTCGTAGAGATCGTCACCTTTGCGAATCCAACGCTCGTATCGTATTTCGATTCGAATTACTATTTATGAAATATCGTTTCAGTATATTATTCTTAATAATTATATTCGTGTGAATCGTCACCCACGCGAATACATTATTAAGTTAATATTTCTGAATTAATATTCTCGTTTAAATGATATCCGTAACCTCACTTCGCGTAATTAATTTCCATTATTAATTAACTTTAATATTATCATTCCCAAACCAAGACCCACTAAACTAAGTCACTGACACATCCATGATAGACCGAAATATGCATATGTATAGGGCATATGCAGAGGTAGATCGCAACCTCCCCTACACCGTCCCACCGCTATTTCGATAAACCATGACCATGTGTCCTTAACTACGTTTAGCAACCAGACTATAACAAACTCCCAGTTCCATCCCAAATCCATTCTCATTCCAAACCAATAATTCATAATCATCAGTAATAGCACTGCGATAAACTCTCTGGTTCTGTTTAGTTGGGTTACAACTAAACTTCCCATGGTTTACGCGTATCATATATTATAACATGCATACCAGAAATAGAGATGATATCAATAATGACAATCAATAATTCATAATCATTAATAAATAATAAATCTCCGGTCGTAACAGTACAATCGTACGGATGTACGGATGTACGGACAACCGGAAGTACAGTGATGTTACAATAAAACTCTAAACAAACCCTTAGTCCATTGAGTTCTATTCAAGAATCTAAACTCAAAGTGAAATCAAAAGAACTAAAGCTATAGATCAAATGCAATGGAATCTAATCTATTATGTGATCTGTAAACTAAGGATCCTAATCGAGAATCTATAATCATTGTGGAATCATGGAAATCAAAAGATCAGATTTAAAAGAATCAAGGGAATCATAACCGTGAGTGGATCATTGAAATAATGAAATCATTAAGATCTGATGAAATCATTAATTGCTTTAATTAAGGTGGATGTCAGTTGTATGTAAATCAAGACCACGGGTAACACACGGAAAGTCCCGGCATAAATAGTAGACTCTTGTAGTCAAGCTATATGGGCATAACTTAAACTATCATATGAAATCAAGAGAATCAAAGAAGATCAAGAATCGAATGATATCCTTAAAGTCCTGGCATGTACAGTAGACCAATGGGTCAAGCTGATATGGGCATCATGAAAGTCCCGACACATACATGTGGACTCCTTGTGGGTCATGCCTGATATGGGCCACGTGTGAGAGGTTACAACTTGGACAACCACCCACAAGTAAGTCTAATTCATTGAGTCAAATAAGGCCCAATAATCATGTCTTAGTTGTATTTAAATGCTTAGTTATTAATCTAATTAAACATTTAATATTATATTTCTACAAGTGCTTTGGAGTAATCATGAATACATGGTGAACTCAAGAAATCAGAGGTAAATCTATTTGTGCAAATCAAAATATAAATTGAAGGTGAATGGAGTGAAACACTTAATTATCATTAACAAAATATGCTAAGCAATCCGGCATGTGGTGGGGCGGTGGCTGGGGCTTGTCCCCTACATATGCCCTATATATAAGCATACTTGATTGAATAACATAGGTGGTCGTTAATGAGGTTAAGGTTGTCATTTTAGGGGATCAAGGTAAACATTTTCAGGGTAATCAAATGCAATCAAAGGGTATGGAATCAAAGAAGTGGGATGAAACGCTTAGTTATCACTAGGAACAATATATCATGTGGTTTGGTATGTGGTGGGACGGTGGCTGGGCAGGCGGTAAGTTCGACCCTACATATGCCCTATATATAAGCATACTGAACTGGATGGTGTAGGTGGTTAATGGTAAGGTTAAGGTTGTTATTCAAAGGTTATTCAAATTCATTTTTATAAAAACTATATGAACTCACCAATCATGTGTTGACTTGATCTTTTTGCATGACTTCTCATGTGACGAACAGGTCAACTAAGGAGTTATTACTTTTGGACTAGGATACCAGTTAGAGGACCTAGCTTTTTGGACCTGCATACTTTTGGAACATCATTTTACAGATTTATTTTGTATATCTTGTGCAGATACAAGATAGAAGAATTATGATGATGATAGTAGATTTACATTGTTAAATTATGAACTAAACTGATGTAATTTAACTTTGTAATTCTATTTTTATTTAGCAGTTTCTCATTCATATATCATGTGCAATGTAAACAATCTGATCATTCCGATTATCACTCACGATATCGCGCCCCGGGAACCTTCCGCCCAACGGGGAAGTCGATCCAACCAGCCGGTTCGGGGTGTGACATGTCTAGACATAAATAAGAAGGGACTTACAATAGAATAAAAAACTTTCATGCAATCTACACCTGGCTAACTTATGTTCCAGCATTAACACATTTAGCATAGTAATGAAAACCTTTTAAGTATCATTGTATAAAATCAAAGTATTGTAGCATGCATTTCCCCCAAAATATGTAAAAAGTAAAAGGGGCTACAAATACTCACAGTGTGTATAGCAATGGAACCCATGTCCATGTGTTGTAATACAGATACATCGTTAATGTAATTCATACTTGTAAACCATCTCAAATCTTTACAAACATGACATGTAGCCCCTGAATCTACCCACCAAGTGTGACAACCAGTACCAGACCGTCCGGCAAGTCCGTGCGGTATGTGTACTTTCACTATTCAATCTGTGAAAATAAAATGTGTAAACAGTCATGTAACAACAGATTTCAGAAAACAAACAACCGTTGCATGTGTTTAAGTGAAAACTTAAATACAGGAAATACAACAACTAAAGAGAAACAATAGTGTGCAAACAAATGACAAGAACATTTCGGTTGCGATCTGATATCCACAGATAACAGGAATCAGATAGCCGACAATTCAGTACGAAAGCAATGTGAATCCAATAATAACAATGTGAAGATAGGCAAGTTTAGTTGAGTCCTTCTGTGAGAATGTCCAATGCAAAACAACAACTCGTTATCGTATACGAATAATAAACTGACAATGTCTTTGCGTGGGTGACGATTAACACAAACATATATGTGGGTTTAATGTTCTGAACGATAACTGAAAAGTAGAAAACCAAATCAGAAAGTGAAACGTACGATCGTGTTCGTACAGTTAGCGCTCTGTACGAAAACGTGTGTAAGTCAAAGCTTTCTGATGAAACTAACTGTAAAATAATGGAAATACAAATAATATAATTTATTAGAAATTACCACCCAAAAAGAATTTGTAAAATTATTTTAGTAAAATTTCACGCAATTAACGTTAGATAAAGAAATAACAAGGATTAAAGGTCTGATCGCGAACGAAACAGTAAAAATAAGTAAAATATAATATTTTACGTTTTACAATTTTGAAACTCATCAAAAATAATCCAAGAATTCTAAATTACGGTTTAAAATGCTTAATTGCGTAACCAAAATAACGCGCGCGTTAAAATACGCGAAAACGACACCGAGCGAGACCGAACATGCGGGGAACCACTCAGGGTATAAAAACCCATTTATTCTCGTCATCTTTTTTTCATTTTCCACCCATAATCCCCCTCTCTCTCTCTAAAAATCAGGATTTATCACTCTCTCTTTAGAAAACTCACACAAAAAACTCAAGATCTCACTCATTCCTTAGCCAAATCGTTAAAATTTGGTATCAAAATGAAGATCTCAACACCCTCTACACGAAAGTACAAAGGATATGTCCTATCTCCACCTCAAACTCTCGAAATCTTAGTGAGAAGGTTTGTTTTTTAGGTTTTTCTACACACCCGACACAACCACGGTTTAACCAGTTTTAAACATATCTTTTTCGACCCATACACCTTCTAAATGAGTTTACTCACCTAAACCCACTCAAAACGACTATATATACGGCTATACATCGAAATTATCTTCTCCCATGGCTGAAACCCGTTCAGGCGAATGGCCCATGAGAATGAACCATTTGGGCGAATGGCCGGGAGAATGAGTGGGGAGAATGAGCCGAGAGAATGAGTGGAGAGAATGAGTCGGGAGAATGAGCCATTCGGGTGACTCATTCGGGAGAATGAGTGGGGAGAATGAGTGAGGAGAATGAGTCCGGAGAATGAGGCGGGAGAATGAGTAGGAAGAATGAGCGAGGAGAATGAGCCGGGAGAATGACCCATTCGGGTGACTCATTCGGGCGAACGACTCATTCGGGTGACTCATTTGGGTGACTCATTCGGGTGACTCCTTCGGGTGACTCAGTCGGGTGAACACTCATTAGCATGACTCATTCGGGTGAACACTCATTAGCATGACTCATTCTTACGAAATAACAAAAATAAGTTATTTTCACTACACCAACTCAGTTAACAACTCAGATTTCAAAAGAACAATCAAGTAAGGGATCATAACTCAAATAACATTTAATCAAACACAGGACTGTGAATACAACATCAGTACGACAACAGTGAGTGTGTGCATTCTTGAGTCTTAGTCAACCACTACAACAACAAGGTGAGTTCATATGCCCCTTTTCTAATCTTAACTGATTTCAAAGCTCGGGGTTGAGAAACATGCTTAAAGCTTTTATTTATTTAAAAGTTTTGATATAACATATTGATTTTACAATGATTTAGATAATATCGTTTATACTTATTATAGTTTATCATTGTATGCTTGCTTGCCTGATCATTATCATAACTGAGATTTATAGTATGATACATGTTAATATAGCTTCATGACTCATCAGTACAATAGAATAATACTAGTTGCAAGACTTTATCTTACAACATCTTAGTATTCGTACACGAATGAACAACGAGATAATCAAGAGGTAACATGCTGATAACTATTACAAATAACAAGAATGATACTCATGATTACATAACTTCATGATAACAAGATCATTCACACATTACTAACATCGTGTAATAAGATAGGTTCTTATAACACTTGTTAGAGTCAATAAGATCATGCAGCATAGAGGTAACAGTTGAGACAATTACTTGAGATATCGAGGAGGATATCATGATAACATACTTTTAGGATGTCATTCCCTACTCATGCTACCACTGGTTATTAAGACAAGTTCTTAACACACACGGTTAACACATGAGAACACCTAACATTGAGAATATCATTGGGAACAAACAGCATGGGGATACTATACATTGATTACTACGTGGCTAATTATAATAAATTACACTTTTGCTATAGGATCTTGGGGATTCTATATTAGTGAGCATGGGACATTTGGTTAACCTTATTAAATAATCATAATGCTTACACCATTCCTAATAAACATCATACCAAAAGAGTCATAATTTCATCTTCATTGAAATGGAGTTGACTCGATTCAGTAGGATCATACCGAGCAATGTATGTGATAAAATTCTCATTATTAACATTCCAAAGGTATTGGGGAACCTATTCATTCAAATAGATATCGTGGGGAGGATATCTTACACACCGGGTTGGCCAGGAATGGCAGCCACTCGGACAACTATGTCTTAATCTAGGTATCATGGAGAGGATACCTTACACTCCAAACCAGTCAAAAACCACATACCTAAAGACTCTGAACGTTCATTCATCTAGATATTATGGGTAGAATATCTTGCACGCCAAATGTATCGAAAATAACACGCTTAGAGACAATTAAGTCTCACTCAAATAGATATCGTGGGGAGGATATCTTACAGACCGGACTGGGCAGTACTGACAGTCACAGAGATTATTTAGTCTTTTTTCTAGATATCATTGGGGGATATCTTACACTCCGGGCTAATCGGAAATGATTAGCTACAAAAACTATTAAGTTTTGTTCTAGATATCGAGGAGGATATCTTACACGTCGGGCTAATCCGTAGGGAATAGCTAACAGATAGAATTACGTCTCTTTTTTCAAATGTTTGAACAATCATACTTGGGGATTTGCGGGTGAAATGAAATGGGTATCCATAGTTGTGTTACAAGTGGTGTGGAGTTCTATCAGTTATGTGGTGGGATGTTGGCTGGGGCTTGTTCCCCTACATATGCCCTATATATAAGCATAACTGATAGGATGAGATACTATTTGTAAGTATAACTATGGTGAAATGAAATGGGTATCCATAGTTGTGTGAAACATGTGGAACAATTATCAATATAACTTGTGTGAAACATTGTGATCATGAATGACAACAAATCAACTGTTTTCAAATTATCAAACCTATGAACTCACCAACCTAGTGTTGACTTTATTTAAATGCATGTTTTCTCATGTGACGAACAGGTTTAGTCATCAGCATTCAAGGATTAAACTAGTGGACTTTAGAAGACCTAGCTTCATTTTGTGTCGAACATACTTTTGAATGACAAACAATGAATCATCTTTTGTAAATCTTGTGCAGATACAAGATAGGAACTCAATGATTCTTTTTGAACAGATTTACTTAGTTAAATTAAAAACATAACATTGTAATTTAACTTTGCAATTCTATATCATATGTCATGTTAGCATTTCTCAATATATATCATCTACCATGTAAACAATCTAATCATTTTGATTATCACAACGATATCAAGCCCCGGGAACCTTCCGCACGACGGGAAAGTCGATCCAGCCCGCCGGCTCGAGGTGTGACACCAAGATAGCAAATCATCCTGTCAATAACAAGATTCAGCCATAAAGGAAATATAATTCACAAAAGAATTATTCATGAATATGTTGTTTAATAAGCCAAAACCACATTCAACATTTTTTGAATTATTTTGACATGGTTTATTATCACGACAACAATTCATTTGAAAATCAAAATTCAAGACAACATAATTATCCAAATTAGAATTAATACACGGTTGACATGTGGAGTGTTTCGACCCACTTGGTCCCGTGCTATCCACAACTTTGGTTCCAGAATTTACTTTGACCCGACAATCATGCTTGATATGTCCGTGTTTTCCACAATTCTAGCAAACCATTTTCCTTTTCTTATTCAAGTCTTGACTATTTCCTGTGAACTTGTGTTTACCCTTTTGACTCTAGTTAAATTTCTTTGGTTTATTCTCTCGTTCAACCATATTAACAGTGGAGTTGTTTTCAACAATTTTCCCTTTACCTTTGTCATTTTCTTGTGACCGTAAGGATTCTTCAATCCTCAAATGACTACCCAATTGAACAAGACTCAAATCATCTTTTCGATGTTTTAGGGTATGTTTAAAATCTTTCCATAAGGGTGGATGTGACAACTAGCAATTTCACAGGTAAATCACAAACATCCCTAGAAACTTAATCAAACCTTTTCACTCAGAAACATTCATGTGATGGCTCTTTGAATCAGGCTTGTATTTGGATGGGTGATGACCCATCGAGATGTGAACCTGAGTCGGGGACATCACTGAAATGAATAATAAATTCAAAACACCAACAGACAAGTTATGGACGCGTCTGTTTGGGTGATGACTCATACAGCTGCATACGCTAATTAAGTCGTCTGGTCTTAATTAAGAAAATTGGACAAAGTACCATACACGAACTAATGCCTTAATATACGAAGATCAAAATCTGAACACCTTGGAAATTAAACTGGAAACTTTTAAAAACGAAAAATATTAGTACGAATGAACTCATTCGTTCGTACGAATGAAACTCGGAAAACTGAACACCCAATCGGCCAACAGGTCTGGCCGACTGAGGGCTCTTCGCACGAACGACCCATTCTTGTGACTGAGCTGCTATATAGGAAGCACTTAGACCAAATTTCAGCCATTTTTCTCAAAACACCGACACACACACGAACGGCGATTTCAAGAACTCCGGCCGATCATCGTGCCATTCCGGCTTCCACGCTTGCAGAACACCTCCACGACTATCACATCATCTTCTTTATCACTTTTCTCCCCACTTCCACCATCAAAGCCGACCAAGAACCACCCGAAGGTTTTCGGTGAGTGATTCGCTCAAAATAAACTAGCCAAAGTGTCCCATAATACCCTCAGGAGCTTCGACTGGAGAAATCGTCAAAATGCGGCCTAAATTAGAAAACGGCGATTTCGGCCGAGTTGCAGGCGATGAGATGTACGATCGTCTCATTTGTGCGTACAAGTGGTTCGTTCGTAGAAGCATGCGACAAACGATATGAACTCACGGTTCGCACGAGTGAGCTGGGCAAGTGAAGGACAGAGCGAACTAGGGCTTATTCGCACGAACGAAATGTGCGAATGGTCTTGGTCATTCGTGGGGTTCATTCGTACGAGATAGGGCTTGGTTCGTCCGAACCGCCCATTCGTCCGAACAGCTTTATGAAAAACACTAAGTGTTCAAAATCAAACAAATTGAATCATACAAAGAACATAGAAACGTAAGAACCCACTAATACAATCCAAAGGCATGAGTATAAACTAACAATTAATTAGTTGAAACGCAGGTGACTGACTAGACGTGACATCAAGCCAACTGCGACATCACAAACAACCAGCATCTTTAAGTGAGTTCATAGCCCCCGTTTTCGTACAAGTAAACAATTTTCCTTACATTTTGGGGCTGAGAGCATGAAAGTATTTTTTTGTAAATACTATTTATCATACTTGTGTTCTTAACTGTATAAATCACATTTAACACATGGAGAGAGAGTCTATTTTGCATATTCCTTAAGGTACATGAGAGTTGTACACATTTCAGTAAGTCCCGTAATCAAATATTCATTTGCCATTAGTTAACGAGTGTCAACCGGCGGTAACGTAGATAGTACTATTAGTTTGACAAACTTTCGGCACTGAGGTCGGTACGTTACGCTACGCGTAGTCTTCATCATCAGTAGGGCTAGACCCATGGGGTCTGGTTAATACGGGCAGCACAAGGTCAGGCTTGGTAAATGAACATGTGTGGAATAGAATAGGCAGACAAAGCTCCTCATAAATGTCAACTCATCAACGGTATCACATGTGCGATGAGATAAGTTCAAGGGAAAGAGAATAAGGCAAGAACATGGGCTTTTCCCGCTATCAATGTTAGGCATATAGTCGTGAAACAGCTAGGGCGTGGTGGGCTGGCGGCTGGGTCTTAGGACCTTACGTATGCCTTATACATATACCATACTAGTTGGTTCGGGATGGTATACATAATCCTAGGAAGCCACTGCTCATGCACTAATTCATTTCCCTAGAACTTGTAATTGAGACATAATAGATTTCTTTACTTTAACTTATGGACTCACCAACATTATGTTGACTGTATTTTTAAATGCTTCACAGGGGACGAACATGTATGAGACTTTCCATGATGGACATTGGTAGGAGGGGGTAGCCTGACAGGGATGTAGCTTAATTGACATTAGCTAGCTGACCATGGAAATTGGGGTTGTTGTTTTTATGGACCAATGTATTCAAACAATATTTTGTATCTGAAACAAGTACTATGTAATGATTTGAGAATGTGTAATGGTTGTTAGTCATATCCTTCTTTTAAATATATCATGTGCCGTGTGATCCATCTGATCACTCCGATTTCAATCGCGCCCCAGGACTATTTCGCCCGACGGGTCTCCGATCTGGCCCGCCAGCCCGGGGTGTGACAGATTGGTATCAGAGCCATGGTTATAGGGAAAATTTGGCCATACTGAAGGATTGACCTAGACTATAACCTAGGGACCCGCATTTAGAGGAGATAGGATAGGAAGAACATTATACATGCGTGTGAGTTATGTCAAATGAATACTGAAATCTACCTTTATTTAAATAGAATGCCGCCAGAGAGGAGAAGCTTAAGGAAGACCCGACCTGAAGACACCACCACACAACTGAGTGGATCCAACACCCAACCACATGGAACAAACACCCCACCTAGGGGTGTTACCACATAGCCTACGAAGGAACCAGTGGTAGACCCCGCTACCGCCGCGCTAGCTACCCTGATCACAGGGCAACTCCGTGGAGGTAGCTGCACGGGTCCGGGAGTGCCACCACTGGAGCCTCCACCGGTTATGCATACCGGAACTTAATGTGGTGTAAACCTCCCACCTTCAACGAGACGGAAGGTGCTGTGGGCTGGTACAATGGATTCGTAAGATGGAGCATACGCTGGATATCAGCAGCTGCCCGGAGCCACGCCGGGTACGGTATGCCGCTGGATCCTTTGAAAAGGGGGCATTGGCATGGTGGGAGTCACAAGTCCAAACGAAAGGAAGGGAAATAGCTCTGTCGATGCCATGCCAATAGCGAAGTTTACGAATTTGCTGTGCCAGAAGTTCTGTCCAAAAAGCAAACTACAAAGGGTGGAACAACAAGTATGGAGTTTGGAAATGGTCGGGGCCGGTCACCTTGATTACACCACCTGAGCCTACCAGTATGAAGGATGAGCCTACCCCAGCCACAACTGAGCCTACCAGGAAGCCGGAGCCATACCGGAAAAAGAAACAGAAGACGGTGAAGGGGTATGTGAATATGTGATGGCAACCCTTGTCAACCAGGTTCCTGCAACATCTGGTAATCCGAACCGCAAACCCTATACCGGCACCCTATCGCAGTGCAACAAGTGCCAGTACCATCACGTTGCGGGGTCCCCATGTAGGCTATGCACAAACTGCGGGAGGATGGGCCACTGGGCCCAGGGTTGCAGGATTCCACCGGCAACACAACCAACTCCTACCGCCACACCTGCACTTCCTCCCCCATATGACAACCGCAGCCGCTACACGTGCGGCGAGCCCGGGAACGTGTCTCGAAATTGTCCCAGATGGATTCCCCCAGCACAATCTGCAGCAAAGGGAAGAGCGTTCACTCTGGGGGCAGCCGCTGCACGCCAGGACCCAAACGTCATCACGGGTACGTTCCTCTTGAATAAAAACTCTGTATCCATATTGTTTGACATAGGTGCCGATTGAAGTTTTATCTCCTCTGAATTGGGAGGCAATTGCTGGTCGTGTGACACCGTTAGACTCCACATATACCATAGAAGTGGCCGACGTAAAGTTAATCTCAGTACACACCGTGATTAAATATTGTTTGTTAGTCCTGAACGATCAACCTTTCTTGATCGACTTGATTTTGATGGAGTTGGGAAGCTTTGATGTGATTGTTGGAATGGATTGGCTGTCACAACAGAGTGTGGAACTCGTCTGCGCGGAGAAACTCCTCCGCATTCCTAGAGCCGATGTGAGTTGGATAGAAGTACGTGGAGACAGGATGGAAGGAAGTTTAAAGATCATATCGTGCATCACGGCACGCATGTGCCTACGAAGGCAATGTGTAGCCTTTGTTGCCCATATAGTGGAGAAAACGAGGGACAAGGCTAAACTTCAAGAGGTGCCTGTAGTGGGAGAATATCCTGAAGTGTTTCCGGACGATCTACCAGGCTTGCCACCAGCACGGCCAGTAGAGTTCCATATTGACTTAGTCTCTGGGGCAAACCCTGTTGCTAAATCTCCTTACAGGTTAGCCCATTCTGAGATGCAAGAGTTGTCGAATCAGTTGCAAGAATTATTGGATAAGGGCTTCATCCGACCGAGATACTCGCCGTGGGGAGCTCTAGTCTTGTTCGTAAAGAAGAAGGATGGGTCTTTCCGGATGTGCATAGACTACCGGAAACTGAACAAGTAAAGCATCAAGAATCGGTACCCACTACCGAGGATTGATGACTTGTTCGATCAATTACAAGGGGCATGTTATTTCTAGAAGATAGGCCTACGTTCTGGTTATCATCAGCTCCGAATCCAGGACGAAGACATACAAAAAACGACCTTCCGAACACGGTATGGACATTTTGAATTCCTAGTGATGCCATTCGGCCTAACAAACGCACCCGCGGTTTTCATGGACCTCATGAAATGCATGTGTAGGCCATACTTGGATCAGTTTGTTATTGTTTTCATTGATGACATACTGATCTACTCTAAAAGTAAAGAGGAGTACGAATGATATCTCAGGAAAATCTTGGAGCTGTTGAGGAATGAGAAACTTTATGCCAAATTCTCGAAATGCGAATTTTGGTTGCGAGAGGTTCAATTCTTTGGTCATGTGATAAACAGTGGAGGTATGCACGTGGACCCTACCAAGATTGAAGCGATAAAGAACTGGAATGCCCCTACGACACCGACGGAGATACGGTCGTTTCTGGGATTGGCAGGCTACTACAGGAGATTCATTTCAAATTTCTCCAACATAGCTCTGCCACTTACCTGAATAACCCAGAAAGGTGAATTGTTCGTCTGGGAACACGAACAAGATGAGGCGTTTCAAACTTTGAAACAGAAGCTTTGTGATGCTCCGATCTTATCCCTCCCAGAAGGTACGGAAGACTTTGTGGTATATTGCGACGCGTCCCATCATGGACTTGGTTGCGTATTAATGCAGCGAGACAAAGTTGTCGCGTACGCATCAAGAAAACTGAAAATACATGAAAAGAACTACACAATGCACGATTTGGAACTGGGAGCAGAAGTCGTTGCGTACGCATCAAGACAACTGAAAATATATTCAATTTTTTGATGAGACAACTTCCAAAAGTCAGTGGTCAAACTAATATTTGAGACATCATTTATAATGTTTTTTAGTTTTTTCTTCTCATGTTCATATACCTTAAAACAATCTGCCTTTATAGTAGCCCTGCTTAACCTCTCAAACATAGGATTTGCCGTCTTCATCATGTATACAAACATGTCATCTTCCACAGTATTAAATGGTTGCTCAGTTACCATTATCCAATTTGCTATTGATTCCCTCATTTTGTTAACATCATACTTTGCATTAAGTCCAACCAATGGAGGAGGCATATTATTTCCCATATCTACATCAATTGGCTGGAAATTTAACAATTGTTGAGTTCTAAGATATTTTATGCGTTGCAAACAATTGGCCAAGTGTCTTTTATAAGTTGATGTTGCCCCTGTTGGATTTCTAGCCAACTGTTTTTTGCAATGAATGCACTCAACATTTTCCTTCCCATCCGGAAGAGTTAATTCAATAAAATCCTCCCACACCGTCGAGGATTTTTGGCACTTGCGTTTTAGCACCACGTCATCTTCATCACAAGGGTTTTGAGTATTCTTTTCATCTACACTCGATTGTTCATTTGTTTCAATATTCTCCTCAATGTCAGCATCAATGTTAACGTGGTCATGAGACTGAGATGTTTGATTTGCAACCTCTTCTTGCCTAGGATTTGAAGTTGATCCTTCCATTGGACTAACTGGATTTGTTGAACTGACTTTTTTCATAATAATGCACCTAATACAAGATGTGAGATTAAAAAACATGTACTGTTAAGCAAGAAATTAAGAGATGAAAACAAATTAGCATGTAGAAATAAGATTAAAAAAATTACAATACTTTGTCATGTGTAAGCAAAACCAATCATCTATCATAAACAAAAAATTAATAAATAACAACACACCCTAAAACTAAAAACCAATCTGCCAAGTATAAATACAAATTTAAAAATACATATACATGCCTATAAGAAACTTACAACAATTGAGAATAAGAAATAACAACAAATTTACAATATAAATCATATGTATAAACCCAAATTTACAACAATCCGATATAAACCCAAATTTACAACAAGTTTACAACAAACCAGAAAGTTATCTAAATCAAGGGACAATCGTCTAACAAGATGACCGGAAACGAGAGATGAAGTACGGAAACCAATCCAAATGGGATGAACGGAAAACCTCAAGATTGATGCTCCACCGGCGACGTGAACGGAATGGGATGAACCATAATGGTATGAGTAGTCGCTCCCAATCAATGAACGATCGATGAAGAGAGGGGTTAACAATCGATAAAGGATAGGCGTCGATCAAGCAAGGCTCCTAGGGTTTGAACTTTGAATGCTTGGTGCCCGATGTTTTGCAATCTGTAGGTTTTTTTGAATGTTAGGGTTTAATGAGTTTATTAGAAATTAGAATCATAAGAGGGTAAAATAGGACATGTGCAATATATTAAATTATTTATTATAAATAAGTGTAGGCTTGTTAAGGCTCGCGAGCCTTATCGAGCTGTGAGTGCAAGGCTCGGGATCAGACTCGATAACTAAACGAGCCATTAATCAAGGCTCGGGCTCGTTAGGGCTCGGGCTCGTTCGAGCTTTTTACCGATCCGATCTCGAGTATCCGACGAGCCGGCTTGATTCGTTTACACCCCTATGAAGAAGGAACTTGACTATGGCGCAATTTGATTCTGATCAACATCTTTTGTATTTTGGGTGTTAGCCAACAATGTGTCATCATCCCATTCTCCAACTCTCATCTACAGATTTAAGTCCAATAAAGGAAGCGGTGATATACCACTAAAACCGTGTGTTTCATTTGGACTAAATTGAGGAGCATAATAGTTAAATCCTACCACATAATCACCTGATGGTTCTGTGTTGCCAGATAATTATCTGACTGATGAACCATGTTTTCTGAGTTATGTTTCTCTGAAATGATTCTGAATTCACTGTTTGATAATACGAAATGTATACAATACATGATGTGAACATGACATACAATGAAATGCATATAGTTTGTACCTGGGTACTGTTCATGTTACTGTTGAGATAACTGTTCCGCTACTTGTTCCGGCACTGATGTTACAGTCTCCCCTTGTTAGAGAAATTGCGTCCCGAAATTTAAGGGTTATTATCAAGTATGTCTTTCTTTGCAAACAGTTGGGGATAGTTAGACTTCATGTGATCTTCACATTCCCAAGTAAACTCAGGTCCGCGCTTTGAGATCCATCGAACCCTTTACAATCGGAAAACGGCTTCGCCTTAGTTTCTTAACTTTGCGATCCATAACTTCCAAAGGTTCCTCGAAAAAGTGTAACTGTTCATCAACTTGAATTTCTTCGATCGGAATGACAAGTGACTCGTCAGCAAGGCATTTCTTTAAGTTCGAGACGTGAAACACGTCATGCACACCAATGAGTTCCTCTGGTAATCTCAGTCTATATGCCACAGGACCAATACGCTCGATAAGCTCGAATGGTCCCACGTATCGTGGTGCTAACTTGCCTTTCTTTCCAAAGCGTACTACACCTTTCCATGGGAATACCTTTAACATGACACGGTCTCCCACTTGGAATTCCAACGGCTTGCGTCGTTTGTCGGCGTAGCTCTTTTGTCTGCTTCTTGTCGCTTGTAGTCTTTGCTGAATTTGGGCAAGCTTGTCTGTAGTCTCTTGAATGAGCTCTGGCCCAGTTATACGGTTATCTCCAACTTCAATCCAACAAATTGGTGATCGGCATTTTCGACCATACAAAGCCTCGAATGGTGCATCCGATGCTACTGTGATAACTGTTGTTGTAGGAGAATTCAATCAGTAGAAAATGAGAATCCCAACTTCCATCGAAATCCAACACATAGGTTCTCAACATGTCCTCCAGGGTCTGAATCGTGCATTCTCTTTGACCGTCCGTTTGTGGATGGTAAGCTGTACTTAGATTTAGCTGCGTCCCTAGAGATTTCTGTAGTGATTGCTAGAACCTTCATGTGAATCTACTATCTCTATCAGAAATAATGGACAATGGCACTCCGTGACGAACCAGTATCTCATTGATGTACAGTCTTGCCAGTTTATCCATCATGAAAGTCTCACACATCAGCAAGAAATGAGCAGATTTCGTCAAACGATCGATGATAACCCAGATCATATCATGACCACTGGGAGTGCTGGGAAGATTGGTAATAAAGTCCATAGCTATTTGTTCCCACTTCCAGAGCGGAATCTCAGGCTGTGCCAGTAAACCGGACGGTTTCTGGTGTTCCGCCTTTACCTTCGCACACGTAAGACATCGGCCGACGTACTCGGCTATGTCCTTCTTCATTCCTGTCCACAAATAAAATCCACGCAAGTCTTGGTACATTTTATCAGCACCTGGATGAACCGAGTATTTAGTCTTGTGTGCCTCATCGAAGATAAGTTTTCTCAATTCATCTACCGCCGGAATCCATATACGATCCTGGTAGTAGATCACTCTATCAGGCTTAGTATCAAATTGTTTCTTTGCTCCACAGTCAAGTTCCTTCTTCAGATTTCCTCTATCAACTGATTCTTGTTGTGGTTGAATAATCTTGTCTCGTAAGCTGGTCTGCACAGTCATTCCCATTGCCCTAACGCGCAAGGGTTTGATCCGTTCCTTCCGGCTCAAGGCATCAGCTACAACGTTCACCTTTCCCTGATGGTTCTTAATCACACAATCATAATCATTCAGAAGTTCAACCCAACGACGCTGTCGCATGTTGAGTTCCTTCTGATCAAAAATGTGCTGCAGACTCTTGTGATCGGAAAATATGGTACACTTGGTGCCATATAAATAATGTCTCCAAATCTTCATTCCGAAGATTACAGCTCCGAGTTCAAGACCATGAGTAGTGTAATTCTTCTCATGAACCTTTAACTGTTTCGATGCATAAGCGATAACTTTGTACTGTTGCATCAGTACGCAAACAAGTCCCTGATGGGAGGTATCACAATAAACAACAAAGTCCTCACAACCTTCCGGGAGAGATAAGATTGGAGCATCACATAACTTCTGTTTCAATGTCTGGAAGGCATCTTCTTGTTTCTGCTCCCAGGCAAACAGTTCACTTTTCTGAGTTAATTTGGTGAGAGACAAAGTTATCTTAGAAAAGTTTTAGATAAACCTTCTATAATAACCTGCCAATCCCAGAAAATACCGTATCTCCGTCGGTGTTTTCGGAGTATCCCAGTTCTTTATCATCTCGATCTTGGCAGGATCTACGTCTATTCCCTCGCTATTGACCACATGACCCAGAAATTGAACTTCTCTTAGCCAAAATTCATATTTAGAGAATTTGGCATAAAGTTTCTCTTCTTTCAACAACTCCAAGATCTTTCTGAGATGTTGTTCGTGGTCAGCTTTGCTCTTAGAAGAAATTTCTATGTCATCAATGAAAACAATAACAAACTGATCCAGATACGGCTTGCACACTCGGTTCTTGAGGTCCATGAAAACCGTTGGAGCATTCGTCAATCCGAAAGGCATCACCATGACTTCATAATGCCCGTATCTGGTTCGAAACGCCATCTTCGGTATATCCTCGTCTTGAACTCTGAGCTGATGGTATCCAGACCGCAAGTCAATCTTTGAGAAGTATTGGGATCTTTGCAGTTGGTCAAACAAATCATCAATCCTCGGCAATGGATACCGATTCTTGATGATTAGCTTGTTCAGCTCCCTGTAGTCTATGCACATACGAAACGATCCGTTTTTCTTCTTCACGAACAAAACCGGAGCTCCCCAAGGTGAGTAGCTCGGTCTAATGAATCCTTTATCAAGGAGCTCCTGTAACTGTTTTGACAATTCCTGCATCTCTGAAGGTGCTAACCTGTAAGGAGATTTTGAAACAGGAGTTGCTCCAGTAACTAAGTCAATACGGAACTCTACCGGTCGCGTAGGAGGCAAGCCTGGTAGGTCTTCAGGAAATACTTCCGGATACTCTTTCACCACTGGTATGTCTTGAATCTTTTTCTTGTCCTTCTCCTTTTCCACCACGTGAGTCGGGAATTCCACACACTCCTTCTGTAAACACTTACACGCCTTTATGTAAGAGATGATTTTGACACTTCGTTTTGCTTGATCCCCTCTAACTTCCAATACGCGATCGTTCGGCAATGGAACTCGAATCAGCTTTTCAGAACAGATGACTTCCACTCGATTAGAAGAAAGTCAATCCATTCCAACAATGATGTCGAAACTACCCTACTCCATCGGTATCAAATCGATGGTGAATGTATGACCTTTAAGTGTCAATGGACAATTCCTATATATTGTACTAAGTGTGATCTGTTTCCCGTTAGCTACTTCTATGATGTAAGGGGAATCTAAATGTTCCTCTATGGAATCTAGTTGACAAGCAAAATCGGTAGAGATAAAACTCTGATCCGCACCAGTATCAAATAGAACAGATGCATAAAAAGTCATGTAAGAGAAATGTACCAGTGTCCACATTCGGGTCTGGGCGTGCAGCTGGAGCTCCGATAGCAAAGGCTCTTCCACGGGGTGCTTGAACTGCCTGTTGTGCTTTCTTCGGGTAGTTCTTTGCAAAGTGGCCTTGTTCACCACAGTTATAGCATCCACCGTTGTTCTGGTTGGCTGGTGGAGGGAGAGTTAAAGCAGCATTGTTGACTGCTTGGTTTGGTGTCATCCTGCATTGCTGGACCCAGTGTCCTTTTCTTCCACATCCCGTGCGATGATGGCATTGGTTGCTTGCAGCATGTTGATACTGGCACTTAGCACACAAAGGGTGTGGGCCAGTATATGGTTTCCTGTGCACGTTCTGCGGTGCCATGGATACTTGATTGAGTGGAGTAGCCATGGTGTAGTTCTTGATAGTCTTATGTTTCTTCTTCTGGTGTTGGTGGTGATGAAGTTTCTTGGAAGATTCTTCCTTTCGCTTTCCAGTGTCAGCCTCTTTCTTTAGAACTCCCGAGGCTGCCATAAGATCAGTGAGTTTCCCAGACAAACTCACAGCAGACTCAAAAGTAACAGGATTTGCAGCAACTACTAAACCCTGAATGCAGGCGGGGAGTCCACCCACATATATGTCTATTCTCTTCTCTAGGGTGGGTACCATGTATGGCACCAAAGCTACCAACTCATGATAGCGGGTAGTGTACCCCAGATGATCAGCTCCCTTCATCACATGATTGGACAGTTCAACTTCCAATCTTTGCAGCTCATTCTTTGGGCATAATTCATTTCTCAGCAGTGTCTTGAATTCTTCCCATGGCATTGCCATTGCCTCTTCTCTTCCCCTAGCGTTGATCTGTGCGTTCCACCAAGTCAAGGGTCGCTTGTTGAATGATCCAGCAGAGTAGCAAACCTTGTGGTGCTCTGGACAACTGCTAATGTCCAAAGTGGTTTCCATCTTTTCTATCCATTGGATTAATCCAACGGCTCCTTCATTCTCGCTAAAGATAGGCGGCTTACATCCTACAAACGACTTGTAGGAGTAATGATATGCACCGCCAGTATTCCCACTGGCTTCCCAGATGAATTTCCAGTGTTGTTATTGTCATTCCGGGTACGGTTGAGCATCTCCGGTATCACTTCCTTCAGCTGGTTAGTCAGCTGACTGCTCAGTAGTGTTGCCAGGGCGATGGTAGCAGGATCCAGTATCTGAGTCGTGCTTGGGCATGGTGGAGGATTTAGTGGAGGAGGAGGAGGAAGAGGTGGAGGTAGAGGTGAATCAGTTGGTGATGGCGTCGCTGAGTGTGGAGCAGAATTCTGTGGTGGTGGAGGCACAATAGAAGGGGGTTTTCTCGGCGGCATTCTGATCATAACCAATAAAGTTATCGGTTAGTCCAATGATCGAATACAAAAGACACAGTGCAATAAAGTCTTAATTCCTGTGTTCTACATGCAGGGTCCCTAGGTTATAGTCTTGGCCAAACCATTCAAATAAGTGACCTATATTTCTCTATAACCATGGCTCTGATACCAATCTGTCACACCCCGAGCCGGCAGGTTAGATCGTCTTCCCCGTCGGGCGGAAGGTTCCCGGGGCGCGATATCGTGAGTGATATCGATGTATGATCAGATTGTTTACATTGCACATGATATATAAATAAGAAACTGCTAAGTAAAAATAGAATTTCAAAGTTAAATTACATCAGTTAAGTTCATAATTTAACAACGCAAATCTACTATCACATCATAATTTTTCTATCTTGAATCTGCACAAGATATACAAAATAAATCTGTAAAATGATGCTTCAAAATATGCAGGTCCAAAAAAGCTAGGTCCTCTAACCGGTATCCTAGTCCAAGAGTAATAACTCCTTAGTTGACCTGTTCGTCACCTGAGAAGTCATGCAAAAATAAAGTTAACACGTGGTTGGTGAGTTCATATAGTTTTATAAAAATGAGTTTGAATAACATGAATGACAACCTTAACCTCACCATTAACCACCTATAACATCCAGTTCAGTATGATTATATATAGGGCATATGTAGGGTCGAACTTACCGCCCGCCCAGCCACCGTCCCACCACATACCAAACCACATGATATATTGTTCCTGGTGATAATTAAGCGTTTCATCCCACTTCTTTGATTCCATAACCTCTGATTCATAGAATTTGATTACCCTGAAAATGTTTACCTTGATCCCCCGAAATGACAACCTTAACCTCATCAACGACCACCTATGCTATCCAATCAAGTATGCTTATATATAGGGCATATGTAGGGGACAAGCCCCAGCCACCGTCTCACCACATACCGGACTTCTTAGCATATTGTTGTTAATGATAATTAAGTGTTTCACTCCATTCACCTTCAATTTAGATTTTGATTTCCCCAAATAGATTTACCTTTTATCTCTTGAGTTCACCATGTAATCATGATTTCCCCAAAGCACTTGTAGAAATATAATATTAAATGTTTAATTACATAAATAAATAAGCATTTAAATACAACTAAGACATGATGATTGGGCCTTATTTGACTCAATCAATTACACTTAGTTGTGGGTGGTTGTCCAAGTTGTACCCTCTCACACGTGGCCCATATCAGGCATGACCCACAAGGAGTCTACCTGTATGTATCGGGACTTTAATGATGCCCATATA
The DNA here is from genome assembly GCA_009363875.1 of Mikania micrantha. Taxonomy (NCBI): domain Eukaryota; kingdom Viridiplantae; phylum Streptophyta; class Magnoliopsida; order Asterales; family Asteraceae; genus Mikania; species Mikania micrantha. The sequence continues at coordinate 41,926,614 of CM018683.1, read as the reverse complement.
AGCTTGACCCATTGGTCTACTGTACATGCCTGGACTTTAAGGATATCCTTTGATTTCTGATCTTATTTGATTCTCTTGATTTCGTTTGATAGTTTACATTATTGCCCATATAGCTTGACTACAAGAGCCTACTATTTATGCCGGGACTTTCCGTGTGTAACATGTGGTCTTGATTTCTATACAACTGACATCAACCTTAATTAAGCAATTAATGGTTACATTATATTTTAATGATTTCATTATTTCAATGATTCACGCACGGTTATGATTCCCCATGATTCACTTGATTCTCTTGATATCTGATCTTTAGAATTCCATGATTTCACAATGATTATAGATTCTTGATTAGGATCCCTAGATTTACTGATCCACACACTGGATTACATTCCATTGCATTTGATCTTTAACTTTAGTTCTTTTGATTCCACTTTGAATTTAGATTCTTGAATTTGAGCTTGATGGACTAAGGGTTTGTTTAGAGTTTTAGAATTAAGGTATTAATCATAAGAGTAATTTAATTAACTTGTTAGTTAATTCTGCATAGTAATTACCTAGACAGGAGTCTAGGAGTATAAACAAGCATATATATGAAACATATAATAAGTAAAAGCATTTACGTAAAACAATTTAAATAAAACAGTTTACGCATGCTTCTCAGCCCCGCGTTTGAAAACAAAAATGTTTAGAAAAGGGGCAATGAACTCACCTGTGTTGCTCTGTACTGTACTACCACAAAATGCGTGCTCGTTTTTGTAGCTTAGGTTTCTTCGGTTCCCGAGTTGTTTTAAGAGAATTCGAATACGATAAGTATACGTATTAGTCGTCGTATCTAGGGTTTGGTCTCGGTGTGCAACTAAGTGTCCTATGTTACTATTGTGCTTCTAATATTTCATTTAACTAATCTAACTTAAATACCCATTTGTAACCATTATCCCACAAATAAATCATTACCAGTTCTAAATAAACATGTTCTAAATTTTATTTACTTTAACTAAAATATTAATTTAAAAATCATTTTTTTTTAATTCAATCAAGTTTATAAATCATTTTCTCTTATTATAACATCATTAACTTCATTTAAAATGACATTTAACATATGATGGGCTTAGGTTAGGCCCATTGGGCCCACCTCGGCCCATTGCTAGCCTTTGATTACCAACGATTACAAATCAAAATCTGTGAATAATACGACATAGATAATTAACTTATCTAGGTTAGTTAACCGTATTAAACCTTTTCTAAAGTTTAAGTGTTAATAATTAAATTAACACTCCATCCTTTAGGCTTTTGCTTTGATCCACTTGAGCCCATAATAATTCCCAAGTGTTAAGCTATTTCAATATATGTTAACAACTTATATTATGTTGTTAGTGTGTTTTAAGAAGTCCTAGGTCAAATAACGCCATGATTCTATAACACTTCGGTTCAATAGCCTTAAAGGCAGCGAACCTCTTGGCCACCACCATGGTTTCGGCAACCCAAGGTTCGCCCAAGATAGGTTCGACTCTTACAAGGTTCGGTGTTCCCTGGTTCGTGTCTCAACTCTTTCCAGCTTCAACAACATTTAGGTCCGCATTATCTATGGTTTGAATGGCCATGGAATGCATAAGAGTTTTAGGTTCCTTGAGTAATGGGTTTAGTTGTCTAAAGATTCGGCCAAAATACAGGTTCGGCTGGGAATAGGTTCGCAGCACCCTTGAGGAATAGAAGGTTCGCTGATAATGGGGTTCGGTACTGATCTAGGTTTGCGTCCCCATGGTTCGGCTACAAGGAAGAAGACTCGGCTGCTTAAGGTTCGTCTCACCTCAAGGTTTGGTGCCCCTAAGGTTCGCCACCTTAGGGTTCGTTCCTGTACCTGGTTCGTTCGAGGGGTCGGCCAAAGTAGGAACTCTAGGTTCGGCCAAGAGAGTGGGTTTTGCAGCAGGTAAGGTTCGGCTATCTCCTTTTCAGCTCCAAAGGTTCGGCTCTTCGATTTCCTCCACGAACCCAGCCTCATCCTCTTCATCCTCAATCCTAACCTGTTGCAGGTTTGTTTCTAACACTTCCTAGTCGTATACAAAAGTTTTCCTCAAGGTTTCTAGGGTTTTAAACCGGTTAGAACAACAATAATTACAAGAGGTCGTGATGCACACTAAAACCGAAATAAAAACTAACATTTACCTCGAAAATGATGTATAAAATCTTGAATCCTTTGTACTTCCGTGATCTACGTGATGAGATGGTCGTTTTGACACCAAGAACTCCCGATTTTGTGAAGAATTGGATGAGAAATCTTAGAGAGAAGGTTGAGAAAGATTTTTAGACAGAGAAACTGAAAAACGAAATTGTGAGAGAGAGGGAGGTTGGTGGTGGTGTTTACCACATTAAATGAACTCATTTAATGATTCAAAATACCTGGGTCGTTCGCTTCCGCTCGGTTTCGCGTAACATGTCAGTTGTTCGTAATTTTCGTTACAAAACGACTCAGATTTAAAAATAAGATTTACGAAATTATTTTAGGTTGTGTTTCCTAATAAGTTAACTGATATCTTTCATTTATTTTAAATTTTCAAATATAATAAATTTACTGTTTAAAATCGAATCGTACAGTCGTTGCACGTATTCGTTCGAATCGTCACCCATACGAACACGACGATAACTATATTTTTCAATATTGTTTTCTAATTATCGGATATCATTAAGAACGTTAAACATTCAGATTTATTCGTACAGATCGTCACCTATACGAATAATCCGTCGATTTAGCATTCACGTAACGACATCCGTGTTGTTTTGCTCTGTAAAGCCTCACATATGTTTATACATAATAAATCCTACCACATAATCACCTGATGGTTCTGTGTTGCCAGATAATTATCTGACTGATGAATCATTTTTCTGAGTTATGTTTCTCTGAAATGATTCTAAATTCACTGTTTGATAATACGAAATGATAACAATACATGATGTGAACATGACATACAATGAAATGCATATAGTTTGTACCTGGGTACTGTTCATGTTACTGTTGAGATCACTGTTCCGGTACTGGTTCCGGCACTGATGTTACAGTCTCCCCTTGTTAGAGAAATTTCTTCCCGAAATTTAAGGGTTATTATTAGGTACGTCTTCCTTTGCAAACAGTTGGGGATACTTAGACTTCATGTGATCTTCACGTTCCCAAGTAAACTCAGGTCCGCGTTTTGAGTTCCATCGAACCTTTACAACAGGAATTCGGCTTCGCCTTAGTTTCTTAACTTTGCGATCCATAATTTCCAAAGGTTCCTCGATAAAGTGTAACTGTTCATCAACTTGAATTTCTTCGATCGGAATGACAAGTGACTCGTTAGCAAGGCATTTCTTTAAGTTCGAGACATGAAACACGTCATGCACACCATTGAGTTCCTATGGTAATCTCAGTCTATATGCCACAGGACCAATACGCTCGATGATCTCGAACGGTCCCACGTATCGTGGTGCTAACTTGCCTTTCTTTCCAAAGCGTACTACACCTTTCCATTGGGATACCTTTAACATGACACGGTCTCCCACTTGGAATTCCAACGGCTTGCGTCATTTGTCAGCGTAGCTCTTTTGTCTGCTTCTTGTCGCTTTTAGTCTTTGCTAAATTTGGGCAATCTTGTCTAGTCTCTTGAATAAGCTCTGGCCCAGTTATACGGTTATCTCCAACTTCAGTCCAACAGATTGGTGATCGGCATTTTCGACCATACAAAGCCTCGAATGGTGAATCCGATGCTACTGTGATAACTGTTGTTGTAGGAGAATTCAATCAGTGGCAAATGAGAATCCCAACTTCCATCGAAATCCAACACATAGGTTCCCAACATGTCCTCCAGGGTCTGAATTGTGCGTTCGCTTTAACCGTCTATTTGTGGATGGAAAGCTGTACTCAGATTTACCTGCGTCCCTAGAGATTTCTGTAGTGATTGCCAGAACCTTCAGATCAAAAATGTGTTGCAAACTCTCGTGATCGGTAAATATGGTACACTTGATTCCATATAAATAATGTCTCCAAATCTCCAATGTGAAGATTACTGCTCCCAGTTCAAGATCATGAGTAGTGTAATTCTTCTCATGAACCTTTAACTGTCTCGATGCATAAGCGATAACTTTGTCCGTTGCATCAGTACGCAACCAAGTCCCTGATGGGAGGCATCGAAATAAACAACAAAGTCATCATAGCCTTCTGGGAGAGATAAGATTGGAGCATCACATAACTTCTGTTTCAATGTCTGGAAGGCATCTTCTTGTTTCTGCTCCCAGGAAAACGGTTCACTTTTCTGAGTTAATTTGCTGAGACACAAAGCTATCTTAGAAAAGTTTTAGATAAACCTTCTATAATAACCTGCCAATCCCAGAAAAGACCGTATCTCCGTCGGTGTTTTCGGAGTATCCCAGTTCTTTATCATCTCGATCTTGGCAGGATCTACGTCTATTCCCTCGCTATTGACCACATGACCCAGAAATTGAACTTCTCTTAGCCAAAATTCATATTTAGAGAATTTGGCATAAAGTTTCTCTTCTTTCAACAGCTCCAAGATCTTTCTGAGATGTTGTTCGTGGTCAGCTTTGCTCTTAGAATAAATCAGTATGCCATCAATGAAAACAATGACAAACTGATCCAGATACTGCTTGCACACTCGGTTCATGAGGTCCATGAAAACCGATGGTGCATTCGTCAATCCGAAAGGCATCACCATGAATTCGTAATGCCCGTATCTGGTTCGAAACGTCGTCTTCGGTATATCCTCGTCTTGAACTCTGAGCTGATGGTATCTAGACCGCAAGTCAATCTTTGAGAAGTATTGGGATCCTTGCAGTTGGTCAAACAAATCATCAATCCTCGGCAATGGATACCGATTCTTGATGGGTAGCTTGTTCAGCTCCCTGTAGTCTATGCACATATAAAACGATCTGTCTTTCTTCTTCACGAACAAAACCGGAGCTCCCCAAGGTGAGTAGCTTGGTCTAATGAATCCTTTATCAAGTAGCTCCTGTAACTGGTTTGAAAATTTCAGCATCTCTGAAGGTGCTAACCTGTTAGGGGATTTAGCAACAGGAGTTGCTCCAAGAACTAAGTCAATACGGAACTCTACCGGTCGCGTAGGAGGCAAACCTGGTAGGTCTTCAGGAAATAATTCCGGAGACTCTTTAACCACTGGTATGTCTTGAATCTTTTTCTTGTCCTTCTCCTTTTCCACCACGTGAGCCGGGAACGCCACGCACTGCTTCTGTAAACACTTATGTGCCTTTATGCAAGTGATGATTTTGACACTTCGTTTTGCTTGATCCCCTCTAACTTCCAATACGCGATCGTTCGGCAATGGAACTCTAAGCAGCTTTTCAGAACTGATGACTTCCACTAGATTAGAAGAAAGTCAATCCATTCCAACAATGATGTCGAAACTAACCAACTCCACCGGTATCAAATCGATGGTGAATGTATGACCATTAAGTGTCAATGGGCAATTCATATATACTGTACTAACTGTGATATGTTCTATGATGTAAGGGGAATCTAACTGTTCCTCAATGGAATCTAGTTGACATGCAAAATCGGTAGAGATAAAACTCTGATCCGCACCAGTATCAAATAGAACAGATGCATAAAAAGTCATGTAAGAGAAATGTACCAGTGTCCACATTCGGGTCTTGGCGTGCAGCTCGAGCTCCGATAGCAAAGGATCTTCCACGGGGTGCTTGAACTGCCTGTTGTGCTTTTTTCGGGCAGTTCTTTGCAAAGTGGCCTTGTTCACCACAGTTATAGAATCCACCGTTATTCTGGTTGGCTGGTGGAGGGAGAGCTAAAGCAGCATTGTTGACTGCTTGGTTTGATGTCATCCTGCATTGCTGGACCCGTTGTCCATTTCTTCCACATCCTGAATGCAGCAACTACTAAACCCTGAATGCAGGCGAGGAGTCCACCCACATATCTGTCTATTCTCTTCTCTTGGGTGGGTACCATGTCTGGCACCAAAGCTACCAACTCATGATAGCATGTAGTGTACCCCAGATGATCAGCTCCCTTCATCACATGATTGGATAGTTCAACTTCTGGGGTCGCTTGTTGAATGATCCAGCAGAGTAGCAAACCTTGTGGTGCTCTGGACAACTGCTAATGTCAAAAGTGGTTTCCATCTGTTCTATCCATTGGATTAATCCAACGGCTCCTTCATTCCTGCTAAAGATAGGCGGATTGCATCCTACAAACGACTTGTAGGAGTAAAGAGATGCACCGCCAGTATTACCACTAGCTTCCCAGATGAATTTCAAGTGTTGTTGCTGTCATTCTGGATACGGTTGAGCATCTCCGGTATCACTTCCTTCAGCTAGTTAGTCAGCTGACTGCTCAGTAGTGTTGCCAGGGCGATAGTAACAGGATCCGGTATCTGAGTCGTGCTCGGTCCTGGTGGAGGATTAAGTGAGGAGGAGGAGGTGGAGGTAGAGGTGAATCAGCTGGTGATGGCGTCGCTGAGTGTGGAGCAGAATTCTGTGGTGGTGGAGGCACAATGAAGAATTGGATGAGAATTCTTAAAGAGAAGGTTGAGAAAGATTTTTAGAGAGAGTAAGTGAAAAACGAAATTGTGAGAGAGAGGGAGGTTGGTGGTGCTGGTTACCATATTAAATGAACTCATTTAATGATTCAAAATACCCGGGTTGTTCGGTTCTGCTCGGTTTCGCGTAACATGTCAGTTGTTCGTAATTTTCGTGACAAAACGACTCGGATTTAAAAATAAGATTTACGAAGTTATTTTAGGTTGTGTTTCCTAATAAATTAACTAATATCTTTCCTTTATTTTAAATTTTCAAAAATATTAAATTTACTGTTTAAAATCGAATCGTACAGTCGTCGCGCGTATTCATTCGAATCGTCACCCGTACGAACACGACGATAACTATACTTTTCAATATTGTTTTCTAGTTATCGAACATCATTCAGAACATTAAAATTTCAGATTTATTTGTGCAGGCCGTCACCTATATGAATAATCCGTCGATTTAGCATTCACGTAACGACATCCGTGTTGTTTTGTTCTGTAAAGCCTCACATACGTTTATACATAATAAATCCTACCACATAATCACCTGATGGTTCTGTGTTGCCAGATAATTATCTAACTGATGAACCATGTTTTCTGAGTTCCGTTTTTCAGAAATGATTCTGAATTCGCTGTTTGATAATACGAAATGATAACAATGCATGATGTGAACATGACATACAATGAAATGCATATAGTTTGTACCTGGGTACTGTTCATGTTACTGTTGAGATCACTGTTCCGGTACTGGTTCTGGCACTGATGTTACAGCTGGGAATGTGTTGAACCTTTCCAAATTGTCTCATAACCCTTTGTGGCATACAAAATTCAATGACATCCCAATATATCACATAGCACTCGCTCTGCCAGCTACGGATACCACCGGTACAAATTTTTGGTAGGAGTGAAATTACCTCCTCATATGGTCTCCATTTGAACTGTTTAAAAATATATGATTAAACTTCAACAAAAAATAATAAACATAAAAATACCAATTGAAAAAAATTACTTCCCCTTCCTGTAAACAATGTAACTGTGATCTACATGCTCTAAGCAAATGTGAAATGACATCTCTATATGTCAATTTTTCGCGCCACCTATAAACATTTAAAAAAAGTCATTATAGATACTTGATTATGTTTAAAAAAAATTACAAAGTTTTAAAATGTACATGGAACCATATGATCTTCTATTATCAAATGGACGTAGAATCCTTGGTGCAATAGTAGTAATTCTACACCATGCTCACAACTGCAATATATACAGTGGTCCACCAATGTTGTTAGTGTTGCTCGATGTTGTTTTACATAGATTCCTGTACAACATCGCTAAAACAACACTTCCCCAACTCAGCTGACCACACGCAGTTATATTTTCTAAATTATTTAGCATACTAAGTGAAACTAGATTATTCGAAGAATCAGAAAATAAAGTGTCACCGCACAAATAAAGTATTATACAATGTGCACGTTGCATGCACTCTAAATCCGATGAATTTTCATTAAAAAAATTATTTAAATGATTAAAAATATTGGTTAATTGCAAGCAATTTCCTCTAAAATCATTTTCGCTAGTTGTCAAACCAAACAAGGTGTGACATCTAACGATGCGATCCACAACAGATGACGGATGTTCACAACCTGAAACAACTCCACTTTCAATTGGTAAACCCCACAAAACATTAACATCTTTCAGGGTTACCGTCACTTACTGATGGGCAGATGAAACGTGTGTGTTTCAGGACGCCATCTTTCAATAAGTGCTTCAAGCAGGCCATGGTCAAGGTTCCGATAGCCACAATCAAGTAACCCATTAAAACCAGCAATGTAAACGTAGCGTTTAACATTTTCAGTGATTGCGTTGTTGTTCAGCAATGAAAAAACCTTTTGATCAGCACGCCTGAAGACCAATTTTGTAAGCTCCTTATTATTAATATATCTCGCGTCCGGCGTGAATCTTTAAGAAACAAGACATCATCAAGGATTGGACCGGGACGTAAATCGTAACTCATTTTTGATAAGTAGATGGAAACTCACGTAGGTTAAATATTTTATGTTGGTATGCTTTTATACTTGTGAGCATTTGAACAATAAACATTGGATACAAGGCATTTAGTCATGATTGGTCATAGCACACGACCTAATCCAATTCATTTCGTACAAGTACAAGTTGGTTTTCAAGTAAAAGTTGGTTTTCAAGTAAAGTATGTAACATGGATGCACAGTTTGTAAACAAGCTTATTCACGTCATGTATGCCTATGTTTAGGACTTCGAGGGCTGAAATCATTATTCTTAGATTCCAGACTTGAAGTTCACGCATTAGTACATTTAGGACTCAAGGGTTGGAAGTTATTAACTTAACCTCTAAACTTGAGTTGACGCACGGGTTCAACATTAGTACTGGGTGATCTCAACAAGGGAAAACAGATTCTACATTAAGGTCAAAATTGTCTTTACTTAAGTTTATAGCCAAAGATGGATTGTTGTAGATTAGCAATATGAATTAACTGTTGATTAATTTTGACAGTTTAGGTCATATTGAGCACATTGACACAGAGTTGGTTTTAATTTGTTTTATTACCATGGGTTGTGTTGGTTATTAGTCAGTCTTTGCCTAACTCCGAACGTAGTTTGGGACTTGGATTTAAGATGACAATAGGATATACTTGATGATAGTTTATGTTACATTAGCATGTTACAACTTTTATATTTACACATATACATTTTATACATAGTGGTTATACGCAGTGGTTGTTTGTACATGTATCATTGGTTGTTTGAAATCAGGTTTTATACATGTTACACTCACAGGTTTTCAACGGATGTCTTTTTGAATTTATATTTTCATATTCATAAACTTAATGTTTTACAAGATTTTAAACCTATGTATCTCACCAACTACTATTTGTAGTTGACCGATTTTCTTCACATGTTTCAGGTGATCAGAGATAGATACAGAACATGGACGACTAAGGTGACCTAGTCTAAGATAGAACAAGATCAAGAAACAAGCTAGGATGGATTAGAAACCCATTAAATCCTTGTTGTTTAATTATATTATCTGTTCTTATTTTGTAAACATTATTTTTCAGGTCGTTTGTTTGTATTCTTTTGGTAGTTAGTCATGGCATGTAAACCTTACATTAAGCATATGAAATGCAGTAATTCATTATGGAGAGGATATCTTACAGGCATGATTGTTTAGTACTGACAATCATCAGGACTATCAAGTCTTGCTCTAGGTATCGCATGGGGATATCTTACAATCCGGTTTGGTAAATAATGATCAGCCAACAGAGACTATCAAGTCTTCATCTTATAGGTATCGTTGGGGGATACCTTACCGGTCGGGCTACTCCGTAAGGAATAGCTAACAAAGACAATTACTTCTCTATTCTAAAATATTGGGGATTAATATGTGTGAGTTGAAATGGGTATCCATAGTTACAATACATGTGGTATGGAGTTCAGTGTGACACCCAAAACATCCACGCATTACATGTGTTCAAAATAAGGTCCCAGAAAATTTCGACTTAAAAATTACAAGACATTTCAATCGGAAGTGTGAAAACTAATTACATATGTTAAACATACTTGTTTTGTTACTAATCATTTCATAAAATCACAAATATTTAGTTTGTATGTGACCACAAACTTTCGACATGCATAACGTTTGATTCTTCACAAACTCTTGCCCGATCATGATCTCCAAACCGTACATATTTATGACCTGAAAACACCACAATTAATCAAGTGTTAGTTCATAAGAACTAATTGAATTAACCCCTTGGAAACCCCCAGAATCAAATTCATCACGAAAATCGAAATCCGGAAATTTTACGCAGCCCGGCATATGATACTCCTGCCATGGCGTACCATACTCCAGACCCCCAGCGTATGACAGAAGCCTCCGGGCGTGCCATACTGTGGTCAGTGTACAGTACGCCCTCTATAGCATACTATACTCCCAGACCTGCACAATTTCTCCATTTTTTGCGTTTTAAATGCCCAAAACCATTTTTAAACATTCCGGGGTTTCAAAATACATTTAAAAATCAATATATCACATTAATAAACATGTCTAATGATCTTAGTATCATTATTTCAAAAATCCATAAATCTCAATTCAATTCACCAAATATTGTTATTAGGTCAACATTACCCGTTTAATTAACTCAACCATTTTAAACGTTCAATTTCCACTCCATGACGCTACATGGAAGCTAACTAAGTCCCAAACTATTCGTGGTGACTTATCATCCTTTTATCAACCAAATTGCATTATCAAACAATTGGTTATCAAATTTTTAAACAATCATTAGGCTTTGGGTTATCTCACCCAAACCTCAATTTATCAATTCGAGTCTAATGCAATTTATCATTCATTTGAATATTCACATCAATTTGTTTAGCCAATGTTCATATCAAACATTTGTATAATCATACTTTTAAATTAATTTTTATTTACAGGTCAAAACTCATTTTAATTAACTCATCATTTCAACCCACCATACGTGGATTACCCTCAACGCCACAACAATGTGGACTTACATGACAAACACCAATGCCATTTCATTATGGACTTACATGACAAACACCAACGCCATTTCATTATGCACTTACATGACAAACACCAACGCCATTTCATTATGGACTTACATGACAAACACCAACGCCATTTCATTATGGACTTACATGACAAACACCAACGCCATTTAATTATGGACTTACATGACAAACCCCAACGCCATTTCATTATGGACTTACATGACAAACCCCAACGCCATTTCATTATGGACTTACATGACAAACCCCAAAGCCATTTCATTATGGACTTACATGATAATATTAATGCCACGCACTAGTGGTCTTACTTGACAATTCCAATGACATTTCATTATGGACTTACATGTTACTCCACCCGAATGTGGATCATCACCAATTATCTGTGTCAGTTATTCTAAACATATAATGACACTTTCATTAGTTATGCAATTATCATAACATTAACCAATTTCAACAAAACTCAATTTGTCACATCCAATATTGTTTCAACAATCCAAATACCACCCCATGTGGTTTCATATTCATATAATTCCACACAATGTGGATTGTCATCATTTTCTATACTAAATATCAATTAACATTAAACAATACCTTTCAACTTATGCATTTAGCACACAACATTCATCCAATACAAGAGATCTATCAAGTAGTTAAATACCACCCCATGTGGTTTCATATACATATTTCAAAATTTCATGACACATATGGTCAATTTACCATTCAATTTATCACAATTACTACAAGTCAATTACAAGTTGTTACAACCACATAATCACATAACACATAAGAACTAATATGTCTTATGGTTGCATATTAGTGAGTAGGTAACTCACCTTGGCCTGTAGGAATGCTAAACTTTGTAACTCCTTCTTGACCTATTGACTTCACTTTCAGTTTCATTTCCTGTACAAATAATATAGCACACATGCCATTTAGCATTTAAAATTTCAAACAAACAACTTACTTACACAAGGGTCTTCATTTCTACATGTCTATACAAAATTATCATTTTTGACCCATTAGTGTAAATATGGTTCCTATCAAATTTTCAAGTATCTTAGATACTTGTAAAACACCCAAGTATTTGTATATGATCTAATAGTAACACTAATTCTTGTTCAAGATCATATAAAATCAATCTCCCATTTTTATCTCAGTTTGGAAAAATCTCAATTTAGTGCAGCAACTTTCCAAGTTGCTGCTGAAATTTGCCAAATTTGATCAACATATGGTTTTATTCAACCTTTGATTTTCAAATATGGATTGTAGTAGACTCTAAGAGCTTTCCAGCCATATAAAATACATTTTCTATAGATTTTTATACGATTTTAAATGAATTTTCAAAGAACAGGACAAATTCATCCTTTAACCAAAATTTCAGCTTTTTACAAAACCTGTTAAGCTGTTTTCATCTTCAATTTTCGTGTACTTAATGTCCATACATTTTCTCGTTCTAAAAATCTGTAGAAAGTAGATTCAATAAGCTTTCCAATGATATATTATACGACCCAAACCGATTATCGGTTGATTTTATGATTTTTCAAAAATCAGCACAACAACAAAAAAGAAATTCTATCAGCATGCTGAACTTACTGTTATGCTATAAAAATTGATCATTTTGACCCACTTACAACCCGAATCAGTTTATGAGTTTCAAAGACAAAATGTATTACTCTCAAATACCTTTCCAACCATATAAAATACGCCTCAATCGGAGGTACGGTTGATTTTATATGATTTTTCTAAAACAGTGCAGAAGTCTAAAATTATTTCAATCTGCACTTAATCTTACTTTTTATTCAAGCATTTTAACAAACATTTGGTGTGCATGCTCTTTTTAACACTTGATGAAATCACTCCAATTCTTCTAATGAGCCATCCTCAAATCTCAAAATAGGTGATTTCAAGTTAATCTAGCTAACATACATGAGAGTTACTAACTTTTTCACTACATTTCATCCATTTTCGGATTTATGCACATTTCATTAACATAAACTACATGACCCACGAAAATTTGAGTACTCTATAAAAACACTTACCAAGGTGTTCTATGATGGAAGAATAGATGTTTGGTTTGTTTGCATTCAAGATCAACCCAAGAATGACAAGAGATTTGATCAAATAAGCACATTTTAGGTTTTTCTCCTTCTTGATCCTTCTTGACGTCGTTCTCCCCAAACACACACAAACAAATCTGAATTTTGACTTTATTGACCAAGAATTTTCCTTATTAACCCATGTAAATAAGTTTTAAACATTGGCAATTCAACCCCTCAACTTTTAGTTAGATTTTATGTAGTTCTCATCTAACATAACTAATTTATTTGCTAGTTTAAATGATTAGTTAGTTGTTAACCAAGTTAACCCATTTACTAATAACAAAGTTAAATAACATTTAACTTTAAAATAACATCCTGATCGATTAAAATATAATTATTCATGAAATGGGTCGTTACAAGTTAAGCATGTGGTGGGCTGGCGGCTTCACTCGTGATACGTATGTCCTATATATAAATGTGCTTAGCCAGAAGATATATTATCGTAGGTGTAATTATGGAGAAGACATTTGTGTGAGATAATTCAAAGCAAATCAAACCAGACTTGTGTGTGACATCATGAATTGCGAATATCAAATTTTAATCGTTTTCACTTATTAACTTATGAACTCACCAACCTAGTGTTGACTTGTTTAAATGCATGTATTCTTAGTGACGAACATGGTTAGTCACCAGACATCAGGACATAAGCTAGCTGGAATTATTAGAGGACCAATAGCTTACTTTTGGGTTGTGCATATTTGGGATGACATACTGGTGAATCATCTTTTGTAAATCTTGTGCGGATTCAAGATAAAAACTTCATGATTCTTTTTGGGTAGATTTACTTGGTTAAATTATGAACACGAATTGTGTAATTTAACTTTGTAATTCTATGTCAATGTCATGTTAGCATTTCTCATTATACATCATGTGCCATGAAAACAATCTGATCATTCGATTATCACACGATATCGCGCCCCGAGATCCTTCCGCCTGACGGGAAAGTCGATACAGCCCGCTGGCTAGGGGTGTGACATAACGTACTCTCAAACCTAGTTTCAGTAATAGTATAAAACTACTACTTCAACTAAGTCTGTAATAGATTATAGTATCTTAAACAAGTTACAAATACTAGCATAACATATAGTATATCAATCTTGTTTGCAATAGATAACACCTGAATATAAATCATAGATTTCACAAAGCAGGTATTCACATAGTAATGATTCTAACTAAAATAGACTAAATGCTTGCATCAAATGGCTTTAATTGTAAACATTGTTTTTGAATAGGGCATATGTAACATCCCAAAACACTTAGAAGTAAAAGAGAGAGTATGAATACTCACCTGATTGCTTATCTTAATCCAAGAATTCTTGCCTAGAGTCTGAACCAAAGGATCACACCTCAACCTACGAAAGTTTAAGGAATAACTTAATAAACTTAGTATTCATAAGGTTCAAGTTTTGTATACTTAAGTCTATGGCATTCTAAGGATTCCTTAAAATGAATACATCCAATTTCAAATGGTATCTTTGTGATATTTATTCATATACGTAAATAAATATTCCTATAGAAAGTTGTTAATTAAATAGCATTAGAATATAATTATATAATATTCCAACTATTTATTTTTAATTGTAAATGTCATTGTGTTAAAAGTAAGAATAAATATTTTGGTTAACACTAATTTTGTTTAAATAAATAAATATAGCACAAGTCATTATATAACATTTTATGCATTTATTCTATGTATTATAACCCCTTTTATATTTTGAATTCAAACTAACAATTAAGTTTTTTGCTTAATAACATAATTAATTTAAATAAATAGTTATATCTGCAAAAATATGAAAACTCTATAAAATTTTAAGCAAAATTTTATCTTCTCTTGTTACAAAAATCTTCAAAATATTTATTATTAATATTTCTAGAATTTTAGAAATAATTTAATGGTTTTTAAATGATTTTAATATAATTAAAATGTTGATTATTATTACTTAAATGATAAATAAAAAAAATCTGAAAAACAAATTTCGTAATGAATTTATATTTTAATTGGAATTTTTATACCTAAATATATGTATCTTAAAGCTTAGTGTGTGTATATAACATGATTTTTGATTCCATTGCTTTTATAGCTAAAACTTGATTATATAATAAACATTAATTTAAAAATTTTCTATGGCTAATTAATCCACTATAGATTATAGGAGAATGATTTTTAGGATTTTTAGAATTATTTTTTATAAAAAAATGAAGGAATTTGGCCAAAATGGATAAAACCGGTTCCAAACGACCCATCCGGGCTTCGCAGCAGGGGGCATCGCGTCCTAGCGCTGCACCAGGTGGGGATTCGCTGAACAGATGCGTTTTGGCTTATCTTTATATTGTTTCTCAAATTAACTCCCAAATCAAATGAACCTTAGTTCTTATATCGGTCCAATTCGAATGTTTCAGTGTTTGTGAGTATAAATAACCTTAGGTTTCTTGTTCCTCATCAAAATCCGACCAAGATGGTGTAGGAAATTACCTGGATTGAAATCGTTTTTGTGGGGTTCGAGTTCGAATGAGTCTCGGCTTGTTCTTGAGTTGGATCTCACGATTTAGAAGGTCCTAGGTTGTGTTCTTGATTTCTTTTTCCTCAGAAATGTGTCGCAGAGGTTTATGTGAGATTATTTGGATGAAATCGATTATTTTAGTAGTTTATCGTCCATATTTATC
Source organism: Mikania micrantha (assembly GCA_009363875.1). NCBI lineage: Eukaryota > Viridiplantae > Streptophyta > Magnoliopsida > Asterales > Asteraceae > Mikania > Mikania micrantha. The sequence continues at coordinate 41,910,746 of CM018683.1, read as the reverse complement.
CGGTTGTTTACCAACTGTGATTAACGCGTCTTTGCTCGTTATTTTTGGAATTAAAACCAGGATTAAGATCGTGATTGTTTAAGAAATGATGTGATTTACTGATTCTGAATTTTAAGTCGAGTTAGGGTTAGTTTTGATGGAGAAGCCAAGCTGCCAAGTCTTGAACTCGCGATCAAAAAGGAAAAAGGGAGAAGGGTTTTGATTTTGACGAGTTTAGTCCTTCAAATTTGAAATGTTTAGTAGTTTACCTTTAAATTTTCTCACACACACAAACAAGTTTCTTTTATTTGCAATTTAGACCCCCGAACTATAATTAATATATTATTTTTCAAAAATTTATTTGTTTAAAATCTTTTATAATAACTTATGTTTTTATAATTTTAAATAATTTGTCATTTCATTATTCTTTTTATTATTAGACTAAAATACTATTTACTTATGGGGAGGGATATTTTAAGAAGGCTAAAAAACATGAGAAGTGTGAGAAGGCACGAATATGTGACACGTGTATTTTAGGTTAAAGGGTATAAATGTCAACACATAAATGGAGGCTGCACATGCAAGTCACATGTTAATTCCACCAAATTTTTTAAACGTATGTAACTATTTTATACGTTAACATTTTTTTAAACAAATTACACCATAAAATCAATCATTTTTTACCTTTGTAACAAGTATAATATTGTTACATTTAAAAAAAGAAAAAGAAACAAAACTGATCGTTCTTAAAACTTGTGCGTTTTTATGGTGTTTTTCAATTTGCGAAGATGCTTTATGGTGTTTTGAACATAAACAAAACACCACGTTTTTTAGTTGCGTCATTTACACATGGTGTTTATGTCGTTTTTGTACTGTATAATTTAAACAGACGTTTTATTGTGTTTTTGAATTACAATCTTATATATGATGTTTTTGAACTATAATTTTGTGCATGGTGTTTTTGAACTGCAATTTTTATGCATAGTGTTTTTGAACTGTAATTTTATTCATGGTGTTTTTAAACTAAATAATTTCACACATTGTGTTTTATGGTGTTTTTGAACTACGCAATTTCACATATGACGTTTTTTGAAATATGTAATTTTGCACATGTTGTTTTATGACGTTCTAAACTTCATGATTTTACACATGGTGTTTTTCACATGGCGTTTTTTCAATTGTGTAATTTAAATGTAAAATACCATGTGTAAACTACTTAAACATGATGTTCATATTAACAACAACACATATAGTCTAAAAACATCATGCATAAACAAAAAAAATGCAAAATCTGTAAATTAATGCCAGAAAACGTACCTATTTATAACCAATGTAAAAACTTCACATACAAACTTAACACAGCTATGTATAAAATAAAAACACCATGTCCAGATTTAATACACCATGTATAAAATGTTTATGAAACTGATTGTTTTTTTATAGTGTTTTCGGATGTTTATGAAACTAAGCGATTTATAGTGTTTTTCGTGTTTATAAACACCATAAAATACCTGGTTTTAGTTTCATGAATATCCGAATACAATAAACACCATAAAATGTTAACATCATTAACATAATAAAATATCTTGAAAAAACGCCATAAACAATAAAAAAATCTCTTAAAAACACCATAAAACTAAGTTAAAAAACACCAGGTACAAACTTAGGTATTTATATGGTGTTTTTAGTTTTTAAAAACACCATAAAATTCTCTGTTTTAGTTTCATTAATATACAAACACCAAAAATACCATAAAATGTTAACACCATAAAATATCTTTAAAAACACCATAAAACGTACAAATGTATTAAAAACACCATAAAACGTACAAATGTATTAAAAACACCATAAAAAGTCATTTTAATTTATATTGAAAAACACCACAAAACATATAATTCGCAAAACCCAGTTTAGATTGTTATTTCACTTTTAAAAAATATATTAATATTATACTCGTTAGAAAGATAAAGAAATACTCGATTTTATGGCGTAATTTTTTTAAAAAATACTAACGTATAAAAAAGTTATGAACGTTTAAAAAAGATTGAGGAAAATGCATGTGACTTGCATGTGCAGGTTTTTGACTAGTTCTTCCCATTCTACCACTACTGATGGTTTTAACTTATAACTATTTACGAAAATACCACTACATTAATCTCAACCACAAAACCAATTGATCTAATGGTTGAGATTTCTTCTCACACTTTTTATGGTTTTAAGAGTTTTTAGTCAAACCTTATACTTTACTTATAACCTATATATAATTATGCATATAATACTTTTATGATTTTTTTATAAACTTATAACTTTTAACTTTTAAAAGAATTAAAATTAAACTTTTAAGGAGGAAAAAAAATAGCATGGTAGAGGTGGGCAGAAATACGTTACAGAAACGGAACCAACAACCTGAAATGGTCCTGTTCGAAGCAGCAGGTACATATAGTTCCAATTTCTTAGAGTAATCGTAGCCGAACCGAAAAAACCAGATCCGGTCAAAATCTAAATCTAACCGGAACCAATTCTTATTTTTTTCTAACCAAAACTTATTTGAAAATAAAACCAAAATGGATTTAAAAAACCCGGTTTTTGCCCTATGTTTGACTATATCATGTTGTGTAAATAACCCGGATGTTGAATAAATTAGACAATAAAAAATATGGCGGTGCCGTGGTACACGTTTCAATGGCGTCTGATCTCCCGCCCACGGTTTTCTACAGCATACCAAACTCCCAATTTGCTTTCTCTTTCTCTCTCTCTTTGTATATAACATATAATAACATTAACACCCAATTTGCTTTCATCAATTTATTCAAACATGTCGGATTCTAACGCCATGACCAAATTCGAAAGCATGCGTCAATGGATCGTTGAGCATAAGCTTCGCGCTGTTGGTAATTTCAAACTCTGATTATCGTGAATTCAGTTATGTTATTGTGCGTTTGTTTGCGATTCAATCGAATATCTGATTGATTATTGTTTTAGGGTCTTTATGGTTGAGTGGTATTGCTGGATCAATCGCTTACAATTGGTCTAAACCTGGCATGAAAACCAGCGTCCGGATCATTCACGCTAGGTATTCATTATTCAACATTATCTTACTTTTTTGTAATAATCGATTTTTGGTTTGGTGATGCTATATTGCTTGATGATCTGCATTTGTTTTCATTTGAATTGAATTCAATATTGAGCTAGAAGTTGGATTCCTTAGGAAATTAGGGATTAGATACGACTTAACATTTAATCTGCTATGATGGGTTTTGTAAAGTGATTATTGGATTTTTCGTTTTAAGATCTATTTCAATAGAATGATCATAGTAACTATATGCTGATTATTATCGATACTTTATGTGATGTTTGTAACTGTTTGTTTGTCACATCTTTCAATAATATGATTTTTTGTGTAATGAAGAAAAAAAAATTGTATCAGGGTATGCCATTAAAAATAAAAAATTAAAAATTAATAAGTACTTGTAACAGATATGTCGTATGATGATGTTTTTATAACACTAAAAACTAAATATGTAACATATGTGTAACAAACTCATAACTTTTCTTATTTTCATATAATAACATATATTACACATCTCAGTAAAAAAAAATTGATGTTACATTGAGTTTTTTCTCAACATAAGGAATAGCCTCTTTATCTATATTCTATTAGGATATAAAGGTGTGTCATTATCTTGTCTTTTTTAAACCCTATATTTTTATTAGATTTAATTAGATATGTTTGTATTTCTTTACAACAATTTCTTAACTTTTCTTTTGTGATAAGTTTTTTTACCTAATATCCAAGTCCTTTCATTTAGACCCAAATTATTCAAAAAAAAAAAAAGTATAAACACCTGTCTAAACACCTTCACCTCTGTAGTTGAACGAGAACATACAATTAGGGTGTAAACCAGTCAAACAGTTCATGTGGCAGATGTAAGGAAAAATAGTATACTGATGTGGTTGTTTTGATTAGGTTGCACGCACAGGCTCTGACACTAGCAGCCTTAGCTGGAGCTGCAGTTGTTGAATACTATGATCACAAATCAGGTGCAAAGTCTGAAAGATATGCCAAATTCCTCCCTCCTATTGATTCCTTCTCTCACAAAAACTGAAATAACTGAACAACGCGTCTTCTCTAAATGTATCTTCCATCAATAGTTATATATGTTATTGTATATTTTTCCCCCTTTATGTTTCATACCAGTGTAGCTCATAATTTTGCATATTTATATTCATGTAATGAGACTTGTTTATGTTGTCCCAATTTGGTTTTTTCCGTCAGCTATCTTTGGATCAAAATAGTGGAGTTGGTAACAAATAAAATCCGTGGTTTTTTTATGACACATTTTGTTTTTTTATATTAAATTATATATATATATATTTTTATAATATTTATAATGTCATTTAGTTAATTTTATGTTTATCGCTAAACGAATACATTTTTAGAGATTTTATATTCATGTGCAAATAAATACGTATTCTTAATGTAGTTGCTATCAAGTACTTATTCACACAAGCTTTTCTTAGAATGTATACTATTTTATTGATGTACAAATAAACATGTATTATGCCTAGTTAAATGGGCGAGCTGAGTCAGAACTTGTGCGGGTTATGATGAGTTTTAACCAAAATCAGCTTGTGTTTAAATGTCATTTTAAAACATCAATTTTGCTCAAGTTAAAATGAGTTGTAACTAAACAAATAGATTATTTAAATAATTTTTAATGATTATCTCATCAAATATATTATTGATTATCCTTACTCGTTAAATTTCATTATACTCACATAGTTTTTAAGTTACTCATCTTAACCCGCTTTGTGTTAAGAGTTACTCATTTCAACTCATTATATGTCGTAACGTTACCTATTACAATCCAAAATCTAATAATTGTTTACCCAAATTTATCCATTTATAAATACTTATTCACACCACACTTTCGCTCACTTTAATAGGTTTAAAACGAAACTAAAAGGTTGTTTCATAGCTATTAATGATTACATTAAATGGTACTTTTTAATTGATTTGTTAGCATATTAATGGCATGTCTTAAATATACAAATAATAAGTCGTTTCTAAAACTTTTTTAAAATCATGTGCTTATTAAATTACTAGGTTAAAAAGCTAAAAAGCTATGTATTAAGCTGGTTAAATAATTCAATTTTAAAATTTATTTTTATAGATACGATATCATATATTTTCTCAAATATGATTTATAGAAATTATAAAGAATATAACTTATAATGTTATCATATTATTTACTAAATTAAATAAAATAATTATTATTTAATAGAAGAGAGAAAATAAAATTTAAAAATAAGAAAATGTCCTACAAATATTTAATAGAATAAAGAGGCTCTAAAACAATTTTTAAAATTTATATAAATGGCATGTTTCATATGAAAACTTATATTTATTACATAGTGAAGATTATTTTAATAAAAAACGATTTAAAAAAGACTTTATAATAAACAAATTGTTTTAGAATAGACATATATATATATATAGGGGAAGGTTCCCCTAAAAAGTATTTTTTGCCTAAGAAGGCTAAGAAGGATTTTTAAAAACTCGAAAACCGACCCAAACAAACTCTAATTGAATTTATTTTTATATCATTGGAATCGGCTTGTAATTTCTTAAAACATAAATCTTAAATCAAAAACAATAAACCCTAATAATAAAACCAAAATTATAAAAACAAACCATAAACATAAAGATAAAACCTAAAAGCTAAAAAAACATACCCTAAAATCCAGACTCTAAAACTAGTTGTTAAATCTAAAATCAAAAAGCAAATATTTGTAGGGTTCGATGAGACGGTTCCAATGCCATCGAAATAAGTTCAATCGGAGTTCGTTTGGATCGGTTTTAGGGATTTTTAAAATCTTTTTTAGCCTTCTTAGGCAAAATGTACTTTTCATTTGATCCTTACCCTATATATATATAGGGTGTGAATTTTTAATAACCCACTAAATGTATACTAACCCAAATAACTTTGGCAAGATGAAGCCTAATCTTGGATTTTTTTTTTGAACATCATTATAACACATTTTGAACACCATGTTCTTTTATGAGTTTGTGGAAATTCATCACCGTTTAAAAAATATCATCGTTGTAAGTTTTGTGCTACAGTACTGTAAGTTTTAAATATTTTACAACTTATAGTACTGTAAGTTTTTGAACGATGATGAATTAGCCTAAACTCATAAAAGAACATGGTGTTCAAAATGTGTTACAATGATGTTTAAAAAAAAAATCCAAGATTCGGCTTCATCTTGCCAAAGTTATTTGGGTTAGTACACATTTAGTGGGTTATATTTTTAACCTTCCCCTATATATATATATATATATATATATATATATATATATATATATATATATATATATATATAGGGGACGGTTAACGTACATATTAGTGTTAACGTGCTAAACGCAGGAAGCCACAGGAACGCGTCATGTGTCATTAGGGTAAAGGGTATTATCGTCCATATAAAATTACAGACCGTGATTTACAAAATTATAGACTGACATTTAACACACATAATCACGGACCATCGGATAATCACAGACCAATAATTACGTACCACATTATATAACAACCACAGACCGTATTTTAACACACATAATCAAGGGCAAAATGTTTAATCACGGACCAATAATCACGGACCACATTATATGAAAATCACAGACCGTCATTTAACATGCATGATCAAAGGATCAACTGAATAATCACATACCAATAATTACGTGCCAAGCGTAAAAATCACGGACCACGTAAAAAAAACTTAAAAAAACTATAACAATACTATACTCAAATTAAAGATAATAAAATTCTCAATTTTATGGTGTAATTTTTTTTAAAAAAAAGAAAGCATGTAAAAGTTATTTAATTTTTAAAAAACGAGTGGAACTTGTTGTAACATTATAAAATGTGGTTGTTTCCTCTTTTGCCCTTCCAGTTATATTTTACACTTATTTTGTGGAAAAAGTTGTATAAAGTGGGGACCACTAAATCTTAACCATTGATTAGTCTGATCAAATGGTCCAGAATCCATCCTACGTTTAGTACGTTAAGAAGCATATGTATTTGATCCTTCTCCTATATATATATATATATATATATATATATGAATATTTAAAATATGTGTTATTGTCACACCCAGTCATTGTTTACAACAAAAGACACATATATTTATATATTACACAAACATGTTACAACAAAAATAACAGTGTTTCATATAGCTACTAAATTATGCATAACAAAACTGAACCTAACTCTTGTAGACTATATGTTTCCACAAGTTGAGCTACCAGCTCCACTTACTGTTTCATTATGCATCTGAGAAAACATAGTTTTAAACAATCAGATTATCGCTGGTCAGTTCATAAGTTTTAGAATATCAAAATGTATGTTACCAATGTACCCAATCAAATCACGTATTTTCATAAAAAAGTTAAATAATATCTATGTCTCAAACGGGGCGTAAAACATTGGTTTCTAGTGCGCTCATTGTTCCAACCAACAATGTCGTGATGTTTTAACTAAATGTACGTTATAACTCTTGTGCTCTCGTAACCGAACTGACGATGTGAACTTGCCCCTTCCAATATCCTTGTCATGAGACATTGTATGTATTGCTTTATTGAGCGCCCGCTCGACCTCCGGTCGTGGTTTTAGCTACGAACCACAGGCTTGGATTGTCTATCCTAGTCTATTCCCAATAATCATGTTCACCTCATGATTAACAATTACAGAACAGGGGACTTAGCAACAAATGTGTAACCCGTGAAATAACGACAAGTTTCAATCATATCCAACTGTTTTACAAAAATAAGTTTACATTTTTCACAAAATGTTTTAAAAGAATTGAGAGTTTCACCTGATCTAAATCAGGTTTCATGTCTCACACCCTCAATTTCTCACTGACGGAATCATACTGTTTGGGGCGTGACAAACCAGGATCTTAGTCATTAGACATAACAAAAGACATCTATATGCTTTACAAATATAATTTGGTCACAATTTTAATAAACAATAAGCAGCGTTGCAGAAGCGTTTGAAAATCCATATCAAAACATGACAGTTGAAAAACATGAATTACAATGTTTAAATATTCAATCCAAAACAATTAACTCAAATGATGCATGAGACTCAACATCTTAGTCCTTGCTTGCTCGTGCTTGTGTCTTAGTGTCCCTATTTATAAGTAATGTTTGTAGATCACATAATCACACATTGCATAGTCATGATAGCTAGTCATTTGTACTATTTACATAAGTGGTTGACACCGAAGCTGACTGTTTGAATGAATGGTTGCCTTTCCACTATTTTCTAACACAAATAATAGTAATGTTTGAATTGGTCAGTTAAAAACTTGCGTAGATCTACCATCTACCAAGTGAGGCTTGTCAAACCCAATAGATCTATCTTCAACTACCACGCTTTGCACTACGACAAAATAATCAGTTCGATATGTAAGGACTTCTAGTGTTATATTCGCACTTATAGTAAACAGCTAACTCATGCAAGTGATATGTATCCAAAACTGTTTGGTTGCACATGTTTTCTCCCCCAAAACAGTTGAAGTAAAAAGGGGTTGTGTACACACTTTAGAATGCAAATAGAATGGTCAAATGCTTGTGAAATCGCGTAGATTACCTTCTACAAGGAATCTATGTTATTACAATAACGTCATGTTATTTGAAATGTCATTTCATGTTTGTTTGAACGGATCCTTCAGCAATTAGTTTAATTATCACAGGTGCTGAAATCGTTGCTTTCTTGGTTGTCTTAGCTGCTTGTTTCTTAGGTGCCATCGTTCTATATATATACCAAGTATTGGTAAGTTAGCACAGCCATTTGCATCCATCTAAAAAATTTATATTTATGTTACAATAGTAGTTATTAGCAAAATAATATATCCTAATGCTCTAATCTCCCTAGATCAAAGTCAAAGTACTTATGTCTTTTGGTTAAAGCCTAGAAAGTTCGAATATTTATTCTAAACTTCCTAATTCGCTAAAACCTTTGGCTCTGATACCAATCTGTCGCACCCCACCGGTAGGGGCAAGACAAAAGATTGGTAAAATACTTAAATAAGTAGGACTAAGATAACTTTATCATCAACTATTACAAAATAGTCTTAACAATTGTCTTAAAATCAAAAGTGGGCATGAACAACCCAATATCATAATATTTGTAATCATAATAAAACAGATGAAGTTTAAATCTAGTTCCTAGGCAGCGGAAATAATAAAGCAAGTCTCTAAAATAGACTCCAAAGTATTAGGCACCAAAATCTTCCCGTCTACCTCTCCTTCTTAGTTTAACGTCCTGAAATACATGCTTAAAAGAATTTGGGTCAGCATAAAGCTGGTGAGCTCAAGCAGTTAAAAACATTTAATAAGTAAACAGTTTGTATTCTTTGTAATAAACAAAGATAACAATAGTTTGTTCGTTCGTGTACAATGTTCAAGTCACACAGCCAATCCTGCACCACCCATATGATCTCGCAACAAGACCATATGTCGGCGTTCCGTCTCTATGTAGTTCATTTCCCATTAATGAACTAATAAAAATAGTTAGTAATTATGCCACAACGATTTGCCAATCTCAGTGGGGAGACCACTGTGTGTGAGGGTTTCCCAAATAGCGCTACCCATAATACTAATAGCCCCAACTAGGGTTAATGGTGTGCTCTAAAGAAAGGACAAAAATATGGGAAGTTCAAGTCTCAAACATTAGTACACATAAAAAGTTTTAGAAACATGTATTTCATCCCAAAATAAGTAAAGAATGGAGAGGTTTGCACGAAAACTCACCGAGGTTAAGGATTGCAAACAATGTTGTGAGTTGAGTGTTCCACGTGATTGCCTTTACTAGATAGGTGTATACCTATGTTTAAACGTGTTGCTAAGATTAGACTTAGTTTCTAGTATCATTGTGCTCTATGCTTATACTTTACTCGGGCCTCATTTTAAATGTTTTGTAAGTTTAGCGTTTATATGGTATTTTGCATTATGCAAGTAGATTCTTATTACGGGTTATTGTACGTATGCAAATACTAGATAAGTTATCAATTGGACCTTAAGTCACTTTTACATATAAAATACTATTGGGCCTATTGGGCCCGTCAAGACGTTTAAAGCCCAACAATACGTTTATAAATCTTAATTTGTCCAAATAAGTATATATACTTGTTCCTATATTCAAAATAGACTATTTAGTATAAAATCTTTTGATTAGAAATACCTCATTTTATTTAGTGGGCTAATTGGGCCGGTAATACCCATAACATGGTTTTTATCCATTTTAAATAAATAGTTTAAGCCCATAAGTTTTAAAAATTATATTTTCATTATATATATAATATATTAAGTATAATATTCTGGTCTAAATACTCCTTGGCTTGTATATATATAAAAACTTGTTTTTGCGCATTTCGCATGTCAGTTATGTACGTAGTTTCGCATTTAAAGAGTCTTTCGCATTTCCTATCATCCCAAATATTTTTATAACATTATTTTATATATTTTTACTTGTATATATTATGTAATATTTCAAAAATAAGTTATAGTTCAAGACTATGTCATTTAACAATTTAAAGACGTCGGTTTCGTAACTAGTTTTGCATAAAATACGTCGTTAGTCATTTTAATCACCATAACTCATCAAAATATGATATAATACATTATTTATCATAAATAAACTTATAAAATTTCCAGAATTTAAATATGCACAAAAATTAATTGTTTTAGTAGTTTTTAACACGTCGGTTCGGTAATACAACAGTTTTACGCTTAAACCATGTTAGGGATGTATTATAAAACATCTTTAATGGGGAGTGTTAAAGGATGCTTAAATTGATATTTCTTGGAATGATTTAAGAGAAATGAAGTGAGAGATATGGGAGGGGTGGTGGACGTATGGGAGAGAGGAGAGAAGAAGGTTTGTGTGTTGGAATGGTAAAGATGATGATAGCCACATATGGGAAAAAGAAAAAGATTGAGTGTAAGCATCAACTTGATCATGGACTAGTTTGCATGGATTTTTATTGAGGCTTAGAACCTATCTAATCACGCGCTTCCTATTCCAAGACTTTAAATTTATGACTACACATACATGTATGTTATGTTATGAATGTATCGTATGCTTCCTATATACATACATATATATATGTACATACCCATGTGTGTGTCATATGTATATATATGTATTTTGTAGTTTGTTTTGTTTTGTATACATATGTACATGTTGTCGCACCCCGAGAAATCTCGTCCCTTCTGGGGCGCGAGCAACAACAGATTGTCAGGATCGCAGTCTCCGGCCACACAACATGCGAGACCTATATGTCTGGTTACGCACGTACATCCAATAATTTGGATAAAACAGTTTAGTAATATCAGAGTTGCGGAAGTAAAGTATAAGTTAACAAAACAGTTTAACATTCATAATTTGCGGAAGGTTGGTGAGAGCACAGGTTTATCATAAGCAATAAACATCCAATGTTAAAAGTGAGAGTTGTTATCTACGTATCATTACAATGCAGTATCGATTGATAGCTAGTCAATACAGTTATATTATATGCGGGGTCGTACCGAAGCATACAGTTGTTGTCACACCCCTGCGCCGCGTGCGGAATCCACGGCGCGGTGACGTATGAACAGTTGAATCATGCACAAGTATTGAATAAGAACAACCACAATGGATTACTACATTTCATAATGTTTAGACAGTTGATTAGTTACAGACAATCTATCTACCAAAAGTAAGACAACTACAGACCCAAAATATAGTTTACAAAATAAGACTCCAAACAAGACAATTAAACATTTAGGATTTAGTGTGTTTCTAATCCATTCTAGCATGTTTCTTCATCTTTTTCTATCTTAGTATGGTCTCCTTAGTTGCCTCTGAGAATGTCTTAAACCTGATTACCTGAAACACGTGAAAAGTAACTGTCAACTACAGACGTAGTTGGTGAGAACAATAGGTTTAAGCATTTGTAAACATGAGTATATGATATAAGGCATAGGTAAGTTAAAGCATCATAAGATTCACACGGATGAGCTGCAACCCAAACTAACATCAAGTAAGAAAATGAGTGTAAACAGTCCAATCACTGTTCGCACGAAAGCCAATAATATCAAGTCCCAAACCACGTTTGGAGTTAGATAATACGTCAGCAGTTTTGATAACCATATGACACCAGACCTGCAGTTGGCTTTTAAAAGCAAATTTAAAAGCCAACTCCATCCTGGATAAGAAAACAATGACACCAGACCTACAGTTAGCTTTTAAAACAAATTTAAAAGCTAACTCCATCCTGGATAAGAAACAATGTGTCCGCTTTCCCTTGTTGTGATCACCCAGTACTAACGCTAATGAATGTGATACTTGATGCTTTTACAAGTTTGTTTACAACAATTGACACCATGTTCTGAATCTTACTTTAACCGGATGTGTTAATGCCTTATTTGATAACATGAATTGAAAAGCCTGGATTTAATTCCACGAATTAAATCCTTTGTTTTGAATACCATGAAATGAACCACTTGATTTGAATACCATGATGTGAACAACTTGATTTGAATACCATGTTTTGAACCACTTGATTTGAATACCATGTTTTGAACCACTTGATTTGAATACCATGTTTTGAACCACTTGATTTGGATACCATGTTGTGAACCACTTGTTTTGAATACCATGATGTGATGACCTTGTGTAATAACAAGTTTATAACAAAAGGGTTTGTAAAATCCTTTATCAAAAAGTGTTTATCCTTCATAAATACATTTGAGTAAATTAATTTCAAAACAGTTCAAAAGTCCCTTATAAAACCTTTTTAATGAAAAGAGTTTAGTAATTGACAAGTAAATTAAAACAGTTGACAATTTCTTTAAACAATTGATGAATCCCTTGGATTCGTAAGATGAACCTGTAATGTTTATGAATTACACATAACTTGTGTAATGAAACAAGATTGAAATAGCGGTTTTGATCACGTGTTCCACCCCAAAACAGTTATAAAACAGTAAAAGAGGGGCTAGAGTTCTCACCTGTCTGCAGTAGACTCTGACTTAAACAGTTAGCAAGTAGCAAACAGGACTTCTAACTTGTTCCTATATCATTGTAATCATACATAAGATATAAGATTTATAATTGTATAGACTTTGATTTGTTGATTGACTGGTGTTCACTTGAACTTGTTTAACTTGATTACTTGATTGATCATGGGTTCAAGAAACTTGTGAAATGTTCTTTTGTATGATAACTTGTTTGTGTGCCACATATGTTTAAGTGTTTGATAAACCATTTGATAACATGAGTTGTGAAAAGCTGTTCAATTGTTTCCAAGTCTTTGTGTTTGTGATTTGATCTCATGATTAAGTTCAGTCATAAACTTAAACCCAAATAAGATCGAATTACAATTTACTTTGAGTTTTGTGGGCCACAATATGGACCTTAAGCCCCTAAAACCATGATGAGCTTAAGTATAGGTCCATGGGCCTCTTAGGACCAAGTGGATGTGATGTTGGCCCAACAACATTTAGGTAGGCTTTATAACACGCCAAAGACAATCGCTAGCCAATTAGGATCATAGTGACCGAATAGCTTGGATTGGGTCTAAGGATTTAAGTTGGCCACCCAATGTAAAGGTATTCTACGTAACGTTCCAAGGTGTTATCGAGCTAATTGAAAGTCTAATGGATCAATTATAATTCCCTCGGGCTTACCTCGCACCTATGGGCCTAGTATTAAAGCTTTTGGGCCAAATAGGTTGAAGTTGGGCCGAAGAAAAGGGAAGCTGCCATTTTGGGCAGCGAACCCTCTTGGGTTAAGCATAGGGTTCGCCCCTAACAAAAGGGTTCGGTCGTGATAGAAAGTTCCAAGGTTCGTCTATGGGTTCGGTCCTGATGATGGTTCGTGAAGTATAGAGGATGAAGGGTTCGTGGCACTGATGAGGATCAGGGTTCGGCCGGCTGCATGGCTGAAGGTTCGGTTACAACCAACGAACCATGCAAGGTTCGCAGTAACTTCGTGATTCCTCTAAGGTTCGTGTGATCCATGGTGACCTGATGCTGGTTCGTGAGGACCCATAAGGGTTCGGCTGAAGACCTACGAACCATTATGGTTCGTGGAGTATCCCTAGGGTTCGCCAACTGAAGAAGAAGGTTCGGCCGACGAACCTGTTACCAGCCGCATCACCATCATCAACCATCTGATTCTAGACCACGATTCAAGCTAATAAAACCTCCACAAAGCTTTCTATGGCTGCGAAACTAATTAGGAGAGTGCTAGGACCGGCTAGACGTCGAGTTTAAACAAAAACACACAAGAAACCCTAATTCCCGAAACTTCCTTGGATCATACCTCGTTTTTGGCTGGATGGATCTGCGATATTCTTGTACTTTCGTGTAGAGTTTGTCAAGAGCTTCGCGTGGACACCAAGAACTTCGAAATCCGTTGAGAAATAAGCGAGTTACGCGCGTTAAAAGTTCGGTTTCTAGAGAGAGAGGGTAGACGAACTAGTAGAGAGAGAAAGGGTTGTTGAAGTAATAAATGAAGTAGGAAGCCTTGTTCAAGGCTTTTATAGTTCGGGTGAAGTTCGGGTTCGTTTCGGTCGCTCGGTTCGCGTTTCCGGAACGTAACGCGTATTTTACGCGATTTTAAAATAAAAAGAGTTATTAAACTCATTAAAATGATGAGTTTCAAAATTGTAAAAATATAAAATAATTAATATAATTATTTTTACTCTTCGTGTGTTGTCGGATCGTTAAACATTCACAATTACGTGTATACCCGCAATCGCGTACGTTTTCCGATCGTATTAAAATATTTAAAGTCGTTTAATCATAATTATAAGTTCAACATTCGTATCATTATGGATCGTCACCCATAACTATACTCAGTCTCGCTTACAGATTACAATTTTTGTTGAATTAATTGTAATAATATTCGTCTCCACACTACGCACTAACACTAACTTGTTACACCGAACGCAGTATATATATAGGGCTCACTCTCGCTGCCCACCACTGTTTCGATATAACAAGTTACTGTTCTTGCTTAGTGAAATCGACTGTAAATAAATAATACATACTTGTTAAATGATAAAGATTCTAACACACAAGCACATAATGACACATGATTCACATTGACTGACTGAACATGTACACACACTGTTCTAACACTGTTCACGACTACATGACTAAATGCACAAATGTTACAGTCTCCCCTAGTTAAGGGAATTTCGTCCCGAAATTAACTAGCCGAAGATACTGTAAAAAGATGAGGGTACTTAAGCTTCATCTGGTCTTCACGTTCCCAGGTGAACTCAGCACCGCGTTTGCCCTCCCATCGCACTTTCACGATCGGGATACGGCTGCGTTTAAGTTTCTTGACCCCATGATCCATGATTTCAACCGGATGTTCTATGAATTGCATGTTGTTCTGAATCTGAATGTCATCCAGTGGAATCTGAACATCATGATCCGCTAAGCATTTCTTAAGATTTGATACATGAAAAGTATCATGAACATTGCTTAGCTCCACTGGAAGTTTGAGTTTGTAGGCTACGGGACCAATCCGTTCCAGGATCTCAAAAGGTCCAACGTACCTTGGTGCAAGTTTCCCTTTCTTCCCGAATCGGACAACGCCTTTCCAGGGAGAAACTTTGAGTAAGACTCGGTCACCGACTTGGAACTCAAGCGGTTTCCGACGTCGATCAGCATAACTCTTCTGCCGATCTCGTGCATCCTTAAGCCGTGACTGAATGATTGTGATCTTGTCTGATGTTTCCTGAATGAGTTCTGGTCCTACGACCTGTGAGTCACCAATCTCGGTCCAACAGACCGGTGATCGGCACTTTCTACCATATAGAGCTTCGAATGGTGCACATTGAATGCTCGTATGATAGCTATTGTTATATGAAAACTCAATGAGTGGGAGATGAGTGTCCCAACTTCCACCGAAGTCAATGACACAAGAACGGAGCATGTCCTCAAGTGTTTGGATAGTCCTCTCACTTTGGCCGTCGGTTTGGGGATGATACGCCGTGCTAAGATTAACACGCGTTCCCAAAGCCTTTTGCAATGATTGCCAAAAGCGAGAAGTGAAGCGACTATCACGATCAGATATGATTGATGTTGGAGTACCATGACGTGCAATGATTTCGTTGATGTACAATGTGGATAACTTCTCCATCTTGTAATCCTCTCGGATTGGGAGAAAATGAGCAGATTTGGTGAGTCGGTCAACGATCACCCAAATCGAATCGAAACCTCTCGGAGTTCTCGGCAACTTCGTTATGAAATCCATGGAAATTTGTTCCCATTTCCATTGAGGAATTTCAGGTTGCTGCAGAAGTCCCGAAGGCTTTTGATGTTCTGCTTTGACCTTTGAACAAGTAAGACATTTTCCCACGTACAGTGCTATGTCTTTCTTCATTCCCGGCCACCAGTAAGATGTCCTCAAGTCCTGATACATCTTGTCGGCTCCAGGATGAACTGAGTATCGCGACTTATGAGCCTCATCACAGATGAGTGTGCGCAATTCTTCAGACTTTGGAATCCAAATGCGGCCGTTGAGATATAACAACCCATCAGCTCGAGGTTCTAGTTTCTTCTCAATACCACAATCCAAGTCTGTCTTGAGTTGATTATCTGTTACTACTTGTTGTTGTGCAATACGAATCAAGTCTTTCAAGTTTGGCTGTGTGTTGATCTCCATGGCTCTAACACGAATTGGTTTGACTGGTTCCTTGCGACTAAGAGCATCCGCCACCACATTGGCTTTACCCGGATGGTAACGAATCTCACAGTCGTAATCAGTTAGAAGCTCAACCCAACGTCGTTGTCTCATGTTGAGTTCTTTCTGATTGAGAATGTGTTGAAGGCTCTTGTGGTCTGTATAGATGACACATTTAGTACCATAAAGGTAGTGTCTCCAAATCTTCAATGCAAAGACCACAGCCCCTAACTCAAGGTCATGAGTAGTGTAATTCTTCTCGTGAACCTTAAGTTGTCTTGAAGCATAAGCAATGACCTTGTCCCGTTGCATAAGTACACAACCGAGACCAAGGTTTGAAGCATCACAGTAGACAATGAAATCATCACTGCCTTCTGGAAGACTAAGGATAGGGGAATTGCATAACTTCTGTTTAAGAAGTTGAAATGCATCTTCTTGTTTCTGTCCCCATATAAAAGCTTGACTTTTCTGAGTCAATGTAGTGAGTGGCAAGGCTATCTTAGAGAAGTTTGCAATGAATCTTCTATAATAACCTGCCAGACCCAGAAATGAACGAATCTCTGTTGGAGTAGATGGAGTAGTCCAGTTCTTAATCGCCTCAATCTTCGCCGGATCTACATGTATCCCATCTTTGTTTATGACATGTCCTAAGAAGTGAACCTCCTTTAGCCAAAATTCACACTTTGAGAATTTAGCATAAAGTTGTTCCTTTCTTAGTAGTTCCAAGACTTTCTTCAAATGATCCTCATGTTCTCGTTCTGACTTGGAATAAATCAGTATATCATCAATAAAGACGATAACAAACTGATCCAAGTAAGGCCTACAGACTCGATTCATCAAGTCCATGAACACTGCAGGTGCATTGGTCAGCCCAAATGGCATAACCACAAACTCATAGTGTCCATATCGAGTCCTAAAGGCAGTCTTTGGTATATCCTCATCATTTACTCGTAACTGATGATACCCAGATCGTAAATCAATCTTAGAGAAACAAGTTGCTCCCTGTAATTGATCAAACAAATCATCGATCCTAGGTAGAGGATATCTATTCTTGATTGTTAACTTGTTCAGCTCACGATAATCGATACACATGCGAAACGAACCGTCTTTCTTTTTGACAAAGAGAACCGGAGCTCCCCATGGAGAGAAACTCGGTCTTATGAAACCTTTGTCTAAAAGTTCTTGAAGCTGACTAGACAGTTCTTGCATCTCCGACGGTGCTAATCGATACGGTGATTTCGCCACCGGATTTGCTCCAGGGACGAGATCAATTCTAAACTCCACTTGCCGGACTGGTGGTAGTCCAGGCAAGTCTTCTGGAAATACATCTGAAAAATCTTTGATGACCGGTACGTCTCCGACTGCTTTCTTGTCAGGTTTCTTTTCCACCACGTGAGCTAAGAATGCATAATATTTCTTCTTCAAATACTTCCTCGCCTTGATGCACGATACAATCTTCAATCGGCGGCAGGGTTTCTCACCGTAGACTATCATCGTTTCGCCAGACGGTAGGGGAATCCGAATGAGTTTCTCCGAGCATACGATTTCAACATTATTCTTAGATAACCAATCCATTCCTACCACTACTTCGAAGCTTCCGAGATTCATAGGAATGAGATCGATGGAAAAGAGATGGTCATTTAGTCTTAGCTCACAAGCATGAATGATGGAATCTACAACTATAGTCTTACCATTCGCTACTTCTACAGTATAGGGAGCAGTAAGTGTGGATAGTTGCATATTAAGCAAAGAAGCAGTATGAGCAGAGATAAAACTTTTATCAGCACCAGTATCAAATATGATAGGAACATAGTGATCATTGATAAGAAATGTACCCGTGATGACTGCCGGCTCTTCACGTGCTTCAGCAGTTCCAATGACAAAAGCACGAGCAGCAGCAGTATTGTTGTTGAGTTTTGGACACTGGTTTCTGAAGTGTCCCTCTGCTCCACAATTATAACAGGCTCTTCCACCTGTAGCAGTAGTGGTAGCAGTTGTTGTAACAGCAAGATGAGCAGATCGGCATGCAGCCGCCAAGTGTCCCATACGCCCACATTTGAGACACTTTCTGCATGGAGTGTTGGGTAGATGATGATACTGACATTTGGTGCAAAGTGGAAATGTGCCAGTATAAGACTTTCTGGCGTTAGCAGGTTGTGGCATAGCATTGATAGGTGTGGCATGAGTAGGTGCAGCCGCAGTCAACGCTGCAAAGTTCTTGATTGTCTTTTGTTTCTTCTTCTTGGGATGGTGCTGTTCAGGCTTCTTGCCTTCTTCAATCTGTGCTCTCTTGAATCCCTTTCGGGTGAGCACTCCAGACTTCACATACTCTTCAGTAAGAGTAGCACCAAGTTGAATCGCCGCCTCTAGAGTAGTAGGGTTATTACCCATAACAGTTCCTCTAACAACCAGAGGCAACCCTTCAATGTATTTCTCTATCCTGCGGGATAGAGGAGTAACCAGATGTGGTACCAAAATGCCCAACTCATGAAAACGAGTTGTATACTTGGCACTTTCGCCACTATCCTGCACCAGATTCCACATCTCCACTTCCAGTTTCTTTAGCTCGTGACGTGGACAAAACTTTTCCACCAGTAAGTTCTTGAATCCATCCCATGGTAAGGCTAGAGCGACTTCACGTCCTCTGGTGTTCTTCTCAGAATTCCACCAGGTGAGTGCGCCTTTGTGAAAAGCGCTTGAGGCCATCTTGACCTTCAGATTCTCAGGACATCCAGTGAAGTCGAGAATGTCTTCAATGCTTTCCAGCCATTGCAGTAGGCCGGTAGCTCCTTCAGTACCGGAGTACTTAGGAGGCTTAGCATCGTTGAACTGCTTGAATGTGAAGTTAGCAGTTCCAGTAGTTGTAGCATTTGAGTTATGTGCTGAATCACTAGTACTCCCCCGAAGATTCTGGGTAATATCAGTGACCATACCAGGGATTACTTCCCTCATATGAACAGCAATAGCTCGAGCAATCTTGTTGATTTCATCGTCATTGCCACTTGTTGAACCCCCTCCGTTAGGATCACGTCGGGGAGGCATTCTACGAATAGAAGCCACAAGTGGGTCAGTAATGAGAAAGGATACAATTGAATTTTTCATGATAAGGTCAGTAATATATCCATACTACTAGTATTATCATTCAATTGTAATATGATCCAGTACACGTATAAGTTATCAACTTATTTGCATACTTATCATGTGAATATGTACGATGTCCCATGATCTCTCCACCAAATCTACACACTGACACTTTCCCGATATACCGAAAATAGTATATATATAGGGCTCACTCTCGCTGCCCACCACCGTTTCGATATACCACGATCATGCCCTTGCTAGCATTTGGCAACACGTTTGTACTGATTTCCAAGTGTGTTCCATTGATTAAGAATCCCATGAATCTTTGATCAAATTGAACTATGATTGATTCCATGATTGAACTATGATTATGTTATGCGTGCACCTACTAACAGTTGTTAACATGTAGAACTAAATCATACGTGTGTTCTACACTTTCCTGTTAACTTAGGTCAGTAAGTACTAATGATGTAATCACTTAAGAATTTCACTTAAGGTTTACATTAAAAATGTTCACAACTTGTTTGATTCACCATAATGTTTGGTTTATCCAAGTTTGAATTGCACTATGATTTGATTCACCAATGATTGTTTCCCAAATGTTTGTATCCCATATGTTTGACTAATGATCCACGTGTCCAGTTGATCCCGAATCCTCACTCCAAATACAAACGCCGGATTCCCCCTAACATACTGAAATAAGCTTATATATAGGGTAAGCTCTCACCGACCCACCACTTACCTCAACACGTCAGCGTTAATCCGTCGTCTATATTTGGGGCTAAGATTCCAACTGTTGATTGATTATGATTGTCTCATGATTGCCTCTTGTTCTGTGACTATGATAATGATTATGTAAACCATGGTTCTTAATTTACTCGAAATTAAAACCTTAGGTTTTAGCATGTGTGTCCTAGGTTAATTTAACCTAGGTCCTCAATACCTACAGTATCGAGTATAATGATCTCTTGTGAGAACTTCAACTAAAGAATACTGTTACACAGATTCTAAGTTATAAAGTTCCTATGATAATGAACACCTGATAATGATAACAATGATAACAATGACAATGATTTCAACTCAAGATTCTAAATTAATAGTTCTTGACCTTTGAATTCCTATAATGAGCATGACAAGGATTTCAATTCAAGACTCTAAATTAATAGATCTTGACATTTGAATTCCTATAATGAATATGACAAGGATTTCAAATCAAGCCTTTAAATTAATAGATCTTGACATTTGAATTCCTATAATGAATATGACAAGGACTTCAAATCAAGACTCTAAATTAATAGATCTTGACATTTGAATTCCTATAATGAATATGACAAGGACTTTAGATCAAAGATATCAATCTTTGTCTCTAAATCCTATAATGAATATGACAAGAAATTCATATCAAAGATACCGAAAATACGGATCTTTGCCTCTGAATTTCTATAATGATCTCTGTGTGAGAATTTCAGATCAAGGATACTAAGAATACAGATCCTTGCCTCTGAAATCCTTAAATGCATATGTGTGAGAATTTAATCCGGTTTCTAAAATTATAGAATTCCGGTTCAAATTCCTTGACTCGATGTCTAATCTTAGAAAAATGTCCCTAAGATCTTTCAAGCTTATTGTAGACTTAATGCTCACTTAAGTTACTTAGATCCTAAGTATCCTCAAGCCTATAGCACTTAGTCCTATTGGGTAGCTTAGGTTATAGTCTAGGTCATTAAACATTGGGTTTTTCCTAGTTCTCTACAACCTTGGCTCTGATACCAACCTGTCACACCCCTGCGCCGCGTGCGGAATCCACGGCGCGGTGACGTATGAACAGTTGAATCATGCACAAGTATTGAATAAGAACAACCACAATGGATTACTACATTTCATAATGTTTAGACAGTTGATTAGTTACAGACAATCTATCTACCAAAAGTAAGACAACTACAGACCCAAAATATAGTTTACAAAATAAGACTCCAAACAAGACAATTAAACATTTAGGATTTAGTGTGTTTCTAATCCATTCTAGCATGTTTCTTCATCTTGTTCTATCTTAGTATGGTCTCCTTAGTTGCCTCTGAGAATGTCTTAAACCTGATTACCTGAAACACGTGAAAAGTAACTGTCAACTACAGACGTAGTTGGTGAGAACAATAGGTTTAAGCATTTGTAAACATGAGTATATGATATAAGGCATAGGTAAGTTAAAGCATCATAAGATTCACACGGATGAGCTGCAACCCAAACTAACATCAAGTAAGAAAATGAGTGTAAACAGTCCAATCACTGTTCGCACGAAAGCCAATAATATCAAGTCCCAAACCACGTTTGGAGTTAGATAATACGTCAGCAGTTTTGATAACCATATGACACCAGACCTGCAGTTGGCTTTTAAAAGCAAATTTAAAAGCCAACTCCATCCTGGATAAGAAAACAATGACACCAGACCTACAGTTAGCTTTTAAAACAAATTTAAAAGCTAACTCCATCCTGGATAAGAAACAATGTGTCCGCTTTCCCTTGTTGTGATCACCCAGTACTAACGCTAATGAATGTGATACTTGATGCTTTTACAAGTTTGTTTACAACAATTGACACCATGTTCTGAATCTTACTTTAACCGGATGTGTTAATGCCTTATTTGATAACATGAATTGAAAAGCCTGGATTTAATTCCACGAATTAAATCCTTTGTTTTGAATACCATGAAATGAACCACTTGATTTGAATACCATGATGTGAACAACTTGATTTGAATACCATGTTTTGAACCACTTGATTTGAATACCATGTTTTGAACCACTTGATTTGAATACCATGTTTTGAACCACTTGATTTGGATACCATGTTGTGAACCACTTGTTTTGAATACCATGATGTGATGACCTTGTGTAATAACAAGGTTTATAACAAAAGGGTTTGTAAAATCCTTTATCAAAAAGTGTTTATCCTTCATAAATACATTTGAGTAAATTAATTTCAAAACAGTTCAAAAGTCCCTTATAAAACCTTTTTAATGAAAAGAGTTTAGTAATTGACAAGTAAATTAAAACAGTTGACAATTTCTTTAAACAATTGATGAATCCCTTGGATTCGTAAGATGAACCTGTAATGTTTATGAATTACACATAACTTGTGTAATGAAACAAGATTGAAATAGCGGTTTTGATCACGTGTTCCACCCCAAAACAGTTATAAAACAGTAAAAGAGGGGCTAGAGTTCTCACCTGTCTGCAGTAGACTCTGACTTAAACAGTTAGCAAGTAGCAAACAGGACTTCTAACTTGTTCCTATATCATTGTAATCATACATAAGATATAAGATTTATAATTGTATAGACTTTGATTTGTTGATTGACTGGTGTTCACTTGAACTTGTTTAACTTGATTACTTGATTGATCATGGGTTCAAGAAACTTGTGAAATGTTCTTTTGTATGATAACTTGTTTGTGTGCCACATATGTTTAAGTGTTTGATAAACCATTTGATAACATGAGTTGTGAAAAGCTGTTCAATTGTTTCCAAGTCTTTGTGTTTGTGATTTGATCTCATGATTAAGTTCAGTCATAAACTTAAACCCAAATAAGATCGAATTACAATTTACTTTGAGTTTTGTGGGCCACAATATGGACCTTAAGCCCCTAAAACCATGATGAGCTTAAGTATAGGTCCATGGGCCTCTTAGGACCAAGTGGATGTGATGTTGGCCCAACAACATTTAGGTAGGCTTTATAACACGCCAAAGACAATCGCTAGCCAATTAGGATCATAGTGACCGAATAGCTTGGATTGGGTCTAAGGATTTAAGTTGGCCACCCAATGTAAAGGTATTCTACGTAACGTTCCAAGGTGTTATCGAGCTAATTGAAAGTCTAATGGATCAATTATAATTCCCTCGGGCTTACCTCGCACCTATGGGCCTAGTATTAAAGCTTTTGGGCCAAATAGGTTGAAGTTGGGCCGAAGAAAAGGGAAGCTGCCATTTTGGGCAGCGAACCCTCTTGGGTTAAGCATAGGGTTCGCCCCTAATAAAAGGGTTCGGTCGTGATAGAAAGTTCCAAGGTTCGTCTATGGGTTCGGTCCTGATAATGGTTCGTGAAGTATAGAGGATGAAGGGTTCGTGGCACTGATGAGGATCAGGGTTCGGCCGGCTGCATGGCTGAAGGTTCGGTTACAACCAACGAACCATGCAAGGTTCGCAGTAACTTCGTGATTCCTCTAAGGTTCGTGTGATCCATGGTGACCTGATGCTGGTTCGTGAGGACCCATAAGGGTTCGGCTGAAGACCTACGAACCATTATGGTTCGTGGAGTATCCCTAGGGTTCGCCAACTGAAGAAGAAGGTTCGGCCGACGAACCTGTTACCAGCCGCATCACCATCATCAACCATCTGATTCTAGACCACGATTCAAGCTAATAAAACCTCCACAAAGCTTTCTATGGCTGCGAAACTAATTAGGAGAGTGCTAGGACCGGCTAGACGTCGAGTTTAAACAAAAACACACAAGAAACCCTAATTCCCGAAACTTCCTTGGATCATACCTCGTTTTTGGCTGGATGGATCTGCGATATTCTTGTACTTTCGTGTAGAGTTTGTCAAGAGCTTCGCGTGGACACCAAGAACTTCGAAATCCGTTGAGAAATAAGCGAGTTACGCGCGTTAAAAGTTCGGTTTCTAGAGAGAGAGGGTAGACGAACTAGTAGAGAGAGAAAGGGTTGTTGAAGTAATAAATGAAGTAGGAAACCTTGTTCAAGGCTTTTATAGTTCGGGTGAAGTTCGGGTTCGTTTCGGTCGCTCGGTTCGCGTTTCCGGAACGTAACGCGTATTTTACGCGATTTTAAAATAAAAAGAGTTATTAAACTCATTAAAATGATGAGTTTCAAAATTGTAAAAATATAAAATAATTAATATAATTATTTTTACTCTTCGTGTGTTTTCGGATCGTTAAACATTCACAATTACGTGTATACCCGCAATCGCGTACGTTTTCCGATCGTATTAAAATATTTAAAGTCGTTTAATCATAATTATAAGTTCAACATTCGTATCATTATGGATCGTCACCCATAACTATACTCAGTCTCGCTTACAGATTACAATTTTTGTTGAATTAATTGTAATAATATTCGTCTCCACACTACGCACTAACACTAACTTGTTACACCGAACGCAGTATATATATAGGGCTCACTCTCGCTGCCCACCACTGTTTCGATATAACAAGTTACTGTTCTTGCTTAGTGAAATCGACTGTAAATAAATAATACATACTTGTTAAATGATAAAGATTCTAACACACAAGCACATAATGACACATGATTCACATTGACTGACTGAACATGTACACACACTGTTCTAACACTGTTCACGACTACATGACTAAATGCACAAATGTTACAGTTGTGCCTCCCGCCATGTCCATCACAAGACTATGACAAAGTGTTGGTCAATATTGCACTCATTCCGACCTACAGTCGGGTTGGCCTCCCAGGCGCGATGGGTGGGGCTTGTCGGGCCCAAATAGTACTATTCAAGATTACCACGCTAGGCGCTACGCGCTACTAACGGTCCGTGGAGTATCGCGAGGACTTTTAGTTGTGATGTGGTCCACACATATACATATAGTGATAAAGCATGTCCATACATAAATAAATGAAATGAGTTGTTATTCAAAACAGTTATAATGCATTGTTTTCTCCCCCAAAGGTTAGAAAAGTAAAAAGGGGTCGTGAACTCACCTGATGAAGTAGTTCCGGTGTGTAGTGTTCGCTACTGCGAATGCTAGCAGTCCTGCTAGTAAGCACCTATAACCATATAGGTGT
The DNA here is from genome assembly GCA_009363875.1 of Mikania micrantha. Classification (NCBI taxonomy): domain Eukaryota; kingdom Viridiplantae; phylum Streptophyta; class Magnoliopsida; order Asterales; family Asteraceae; genus Mikania; species Mikania micrantha. Next base: position 41,885,121 of record CM018683.1, on the reverse strand, counting down.
GAGTATGTGTTTTGTGGTGTGTTGTAATCTATTCAACTCCAAGTGTCGGTGTGCTCAACCGAGTGCGTGCGTGTTGACTAGTGAGACACGACGAATCGTTGGTGACACGATTGTTGTGTTTATGCGTCTTAATGCACATAAGACACCAAAATGCATCCTATGACTCTAATCGCATGAGTTACCATTTTTAGAAAGTTTCCAATTTAGGAAAGTGTGGTTATGAAATCCCATTTCATAAAACAGATCACTCTAGTATGTTTGTAAAAACACGTTTATACACTTAAAACACATCGTTTGCGCATAAATCACCATTTATGCCGTTTTGCCCAAATAAAGTTTCCTTATTTGGAAAGTATCCGTTTAAAAGTTCGTTTTCACAAATCCAAGTTTCCAAATATGTTAAAAACCATTTCTAAGCATATTTCAATAATCCAAGTTCATCAAATCTTTCAAAAACATCAAAAGGCCTCTGTTGATTTTTAAAAGTTTCCTTTTATAGTAAGTTTATACAAAACCATGTTTTTGACAAAATCAAATATCCCAATGTGTTTCTAAACACTCCAATATACATTTAACAACATCTAGACATGTCTAACATGTCTAGATCATCACAAATTCAAGACTTGAAACATAAAAGTTTCCTTTTATGGCAGGTGTTCCAAAACATCATCAAATCAACCAATAACTCAACAAAACTCAAATCTGACATTCTTATACTATAAAATCAGTAAATCTATGATATCTAAACAACAAATCACCAACAAATTTGAGCACAATAACCGTAAGGAGTTGCATGTGGGTTTTTACCCATTGCATGTACGATCTAACTAGAGATAAACATATAAATCTACCTTAGAGTTACAAATCCCAGCAAGGACAGCTTCTGATGATGGCAAGCTACTGGCTTGATGGTCGTTTCGAGTTTCTTGACGGTTCTCGACACTCTCCTCGATCTCCAAAGGCTTCCAACACCAACAATGGCTTCCAATGGTGTTAACAAGGGTTGGAGCTTGACTTCAGATGGGTTTGGTCGCAGAAATGAGTGTGAGTTCGGAGAAAATGGGAAAGAGTTCGACTGAAAATGAAATGGGTTGGTTTTTAAAAGAATTTGGATCTGCATGGCCTTCGCGTACCGCGAAGGCCGATCAAAATTTCTCATCGCGTACCGTGATAGGATTCGGGAGTCTCGACTCCCGGTTTGCTACGCGTACCGCGAAGCCTTTCGCCGAGGGACCGTCGCGTACTGCGATGGGTCCATTTCCTTGTTTTTCGATTTCGTTGATACGATTTCGCTCGTACTCGATTCCTAACGTTTATCCAAAGCATCTAATGCACGTTTAGCACATAATCATATAATAACATATAAGTTTGATTGATCACCAACGTTCGTGAGACTCGTGTGTGTGTTTCGATAATTCCTCGAATTATCTTCGATAGTTTGTGCTCGTGTCTAACGAAGTGTTTGCACGCTTGATTAATCCTAATCAACGTGTGATGCACAATTCAATAATTCCCCGAATTATTGTTTTGTGTTAGTGTTGTGTTTGCCACACTTGGTTTCCAAAACCAATGTGCAATGTACGATTCGATAGTTCCTCGAACTATCGTTTCGCAGCTGTGTGTGTTTGACTCATCTAATTAAACATAATTAAATGAAATGCAACAAGTATGAATGTGAAATGTAAAGAATGTAATAGTCGCAATTTACCTGAAATTTTCGGGTGTCACATCATCCCCTTGTTGAAAGAAATTTCGTCCCGAAATTTGGTTGTTGTTGATGGTGTTTGAGAAGCAGAAGTGTTTGAGAAGCAGAAATTTTTCTCGTTGTCACATCATCCCCTTGTTGAAAGGAATTTCGTCCCGAAATTTATTTGTTGTTGTCGGCGTTCGACGTTGTCTGCTTGAAGAGATGGGGATATTTGCGCATCATCTGATCTTCACGTTCCCACGTGAATTCAGGTCCGCGTTTCGAGTTCCATCGGACTTTGACAATTGGGATCTTACTTTGCTTGAGTTGTTTGACCTCACGGTCCATGATCTCTATCGGTTCTTCCGCGAACCATAGTTGTTCATCCACCTGGATCTCATCCAGTGGAACTACAAGTGTTTCGTCAGATAGACACTTTTTCAAGTTTGAGACGTGAAACACGTTGTGAACTTCGTCGAGTTCGGCTGGTAAGTTGAGTTGATATGCCACCGGACCAATCCTTTTCAGGATCTCGAAAGGTCCAATATACCGTGGGTTCAGTTTGCCCCGTTTACCAAAACGAATGACGCCTTTCCATGGCGAAACTTTCAGAAGAACTTTATCTCCTACTTGAAATTCCAGAGGTTTTCGGCGTTTGTCGGCATAGCTCTTTTGACGATCGCGAGCTGCTGCCATGCGGTTTCTGATTTGCACGATCTTCTCTGTTGTTTCATGCACAAGTTCCGGGCCAGTAAGTTGGCTGTCGCCCACTTCCGCCCAACAAATCGGTGATCGGCATTTCCTGCCATAAAGTGCCTCAAAAGGCGCTTCCTTTATGCTCGTATGATAGCTGTTGTTGTAAGAAAACTCCACCAACGGTAAGTGGGTTTCCCAGTTGTTGCCGAAGTCTACTACGCATGCTCGTAGCATATCTTCCAAGGTTTGTATCGTGCGTTCACTCTGGCCATCAGTTTGTGGGTGGTATGCTGTACTCATATCCAACCGCGTGCCAGGTGACTTTTGCAATGATTTCCAGAAGTTAGAAGTGAATCTGGCGTCTCGATCTGAAATGATGGAGATTGGAACTCCATGTCGCGAGACTACTTCCTTGACATAGATTTTAGCTAGCTTCTCCATTTTGTCGTTTTCCTTGATCGCAAGGAAATGTGCTGACTTAGTTAGTCGGTCCACAATTACCCAGATAGTGTCACACCCACGTGGGGTACGTGGTAATTTGGTGATGAAATCCATGGAGATTTGTTCCCATTTCCACATGGGGATCTCAGGTTGTGTGAGTAATCCAGAGGGTTTCTGGTACTCGATCTTGACTTTGGCACAAGTCAAGCATTTGCCTACGTAAGTAGCGATGTCGGCTTTCATATGTGGCCACCAATAAAGTATCTTCAGATCATGATACATCTTATCAGATCCAGGGTGAACGGAGTATCGGGATTTGTGAGCCTCGTCCATCACAAGGTCTCGTAGGTTTCCATGACGTGGAACCCAGACGCGTTCCATGAAGTAGTGTAAGCTATCGGCTTTTACCTTAAGTTGTTGCTCCATTCCCCTTAGTGATTCAGCCGCTAGATTTTTAGCTTTAAGTGCCTCCTCTTGGGCAATACGTATCTGTTCAGGGAGATTGGGTAGGATGGTGAGTTGTAAGGCTCGTACCCTCTTGGGTTTCGATGTGTTTTTCCGGCTCAGGGCATCGGCCACTACATTGGCCTTCCCCAGGTGATACTTGATAGCACACTCGTAGTCATTTAGGAGTTCGAGCCAGCGACGTTGTCGCATGTTCAGTTCCTTCTGCTCGAATATGTGTTGGAGACTCTTGTGATCAGTGTATATCGTACACTTTGTACCATACAGGTAGTGTCTCCAAATCTTGAGTGCAAATACCACGGCTCCAAGTTCCAAGTCGTGGGTGGTGTAGTTCCTCTCGTGGACTTTTAATTGTCGAGAAGCATATGCTATCACCTTCTCTCGCTGCATCAGCACGCAGCCAAGTCCTTGTATTGAGGCATCGCAATATACTACGAAGTCGTCCGTTCCATCAGGAAGTGATAAGATAGGTGCACTACAGAGCTTCTGCTTGAGAAGTTGGAATGCAGCTTCTTGCTTTTCAGTCCAGAGATATTTCTTGTCCTTGTGGGTTAAGGCTGTAAGTAGTTGGGCTATCTTTGAAAATCCTTCGATAAATCGTCGATAATAGCCTGCCAAGCCTAGGAATTGTCGCACCTCAGTTGGGGTCTTTGGCGCTTCCCAGTTCTTGATCGCCTCTATCTTAGACTTATCCACATGAATCCCTTGTTCATTGACAACATGTCCCAAAAATTGGACTTCTCGAATCCAGAAGTCGCACTTTGAGAGTTTAGCGTACAGCTTCTCTTTCCGTAGCAGTTCAAGAGTCAATTGAAGATGCTCTTTGTGTTCCTCCTGGGTTTTGGAGTAGATGAGAATATCATCGATGAAGACAATGATGAAGTTGTCGAGATATGGTTTGCACACTCTATTCATGAGGTCCATGAATACTGCTGGTGCATTTGTCAGCCCAAACGGCATAACCAAGAACTCATAATGGCCGTACCGAGTGCGGAAAGCTGTCTTTGGGATATCTTCCTCCTGAATCCTCAACTGATGGTACCCAGATCGCAGATCGATCTTAGAGTAGTAACTCGATCCTTGTAGCTGATCGAACAGATCGTCAATGCGAGGTAAGGGGTAACGGTTCTTGATTGTTACTTTGTTTAGCTCACGGTAGTCGATGCACATATGAAACGTGCCATCCTTCTTCTTTACAAACAAGACCGGAGCTCCCCAAGGTGAGAAGCTTGGTCTAATGAAACCCTTGTCCAGCAACTCCTGGAGCTGATTGGACAGTTCCTGCATCTCCGAAGGTGTAAGTCGGTAAGGTGCTCGTGCGATTGGTGCTGCTCCCGGTGTAAGATCTATGCGGAACTCCACTTGTCGTGGTGGTGGGAGTCCTGGTAGATCCTCAGGGAATACGTCGGGATGGTTGCATATTATTGGGATGTCTTCTATTCTCTTCTCCTCTTCAGTCTTGTCGGTGATAAGCGCCAGAATGGCTGTGTATCCCTTTCGTAAGCATTTGTGAGCTTTCATGCATGAGATGATGTTCAGAGGAGTGTCACTCCTTTCGCCCTTGATGTCTAGAGTTTCTCCGCCAGGGAAAGGTATGCGCACAACCTTGTCGTGGCAAATGATTTCAGCCTGGTTTTCAGACAACCAATCCATGCCCACTACGATATCAAAACTGCCTAGTGTAACTGGAATGAGGTCAATCTTAAACTTATGGCCTGCTAGCTCTAAAGTGCATTCTTTAATAATGTGCTTGGTCACAATTAATTTACCATCAGCTAGCTCTACTGTGTACTCGACCTCTAAGGGTATTGGGGTTATAGCGAGTATCTCACTAAAATCCTTAGATATAAAGCTTTTCTCAGCCCCAGTATCAAACAATACAGAAGCGTAATTATCGTTTAAGAGATACGTACCAGTTGCAAGGTTGGGATCTTTTCTGGCCTCCTTTGCCCCAATCACGAAGGCTCGTCCCTTCGGACCGTTGTTGTTCCCGTTATGGTTGTTGTTCTTCAGATGTGGGTAGTCCCTCTTGAAGTGCCCTGGTTTCCCACATTCGAAATAGCCCTTCGGTGCTTCAAGTTGTTGTTGTTGTTGTGGCTGTGGGGTCTTTGCAAGCAGCTCACCCCTGCAGTCTTTGGCAAGGTGTCCACCTTTGCCACACCGTTGGCATCGGATAGAGCCACATTGCCCCAAAACATGGTGTAAATTGCATTTGTTGCACTTGGGGTGTTTGCCTGCATAGGCTCCTGGACTTTGGTTGGTTGGGATAGGTGGTGCGTAGGCTTGAGACAAACCAAGCTTATGTTGCTGTGGGGGTGGTTGGAGAGTGGAAGTCTTGCTCAGGGTATCATCCCATTTGCGCTTATTCTTGTCATTGGTTGTGGCTACAGCACCACGGGGTGGCAAGAGTCCTTGTGCAACTGCCGAGTCGGTGAGTTTGTGAGTTAGTCGCACGGCTTGTTGCATGGTGATAGGGTCATCAGAGAGTACCATGCCTTGGATTTGAGATGGCAATCCATCAATATACTTCTCTATGTGTTTGAATGGTGGGGTTGCCATTTCCGGGCACAGGTGTACCAGCTCATACGATCGAGCTGTGTAAGCCTCGACCTCGGAACCAATCATCTTATGGTTCCAGAATTCCGTTTCCAGTTTCTGCACTTCACCGTTAGGACAGTATTCGCGGTTCAGCATCCTCTTAAAGTCATCCCAAGGTATAGCGTTAGCTGCATCCAACCCCTGATTCTGGACGTTGGCATTCCACCAAGTGACGGCAGCTCCCTCAAACGTTCCAGCAGCGAACTTGACCCTGTCCTCGTTCCTGCAATTGCTCGTGGCGAAAGCTGATTCCGCCTTCTCAATCCAACGCAATAGTCCAACGGCACCCTCTGTACCGCTGAAGGAGTGGGGTTTGCAATCCAGAAACATCTTGAACGTGCAGAGAGGTGGTTTAGGATTTGCTCCTGTGATATGCAAAGAATAAGGTTGAATTAAATATCGGGCAAACGTGTTGAATTGGAAACGAGTGATTGTGGTGCAAGGTGGATATGAGATAAGGCTCATCACCTTGGTTCAGTGGGTTCTGATTGCGGGTAGCTTCCCGTGCGGCAAGTACCTCCTCAACCCGTTCGTTGATGAGAGCGTTCAACTCAGCTTGTGTCAGGTTGATGTTTCCACGTCCGCCCGCATTCCTGCGTCCTCCACGTCTTCCAGCCATGATCTTCATAGCGAGAATAAGTGTTAGTGTTTGTCTAATGACTAATGTAGTGTGTGCGGTAGGTACTGTAAAGAGCATGTAGAGCTATCGGCTCTCCCCATCATGGGTAGTCACGTGCGGTGATGAACGTAATGCATAAAAGATGTGGCATGTGTGCAAGCATCACAATACTAAGCACTAAGTGTTGTGTGGAGACTAGTGGTTATAGACTAAGTTCACTAAATGCAAACCTAATTCGCAATAACCAGAGTCTCTGATACCAATCTGTCCCACCCCGAGAAATCCCGTCCCTTCTGGGGCGCGAGCAACAACAGATTGTCAGGATCGCAGTCTCCGGTCACACAACATGCGAGACCTATATGTCTGGTTACGCACGTACATCCAATAATTTGGATAAAACAGTTTAGTAATATCAGAGTTGTGGAAGTAAAGTATAAGTTAACAAAACAATTTAACATTCATAATTTGCGGAAGCGTTAATTTAAAACAGTTTTCAAAATGATAAGTAATAATAGTTGCGGAAGCGATTAAAGATGTTTAACAATACATAAGAACACGACCAAATGATAACAAAAGTTAATAGACTAAGACACTTAAACAGATGCATGCGACTCCAGCCTAGCATCCTATTCCTTGTGCGCGTGTCTTAGTTACCTGAGAAAACATGCGAGTAAAAGGACAACACAAAGGTTGGTGAGAGCACAGATTTATCATAAGCAATAAACATCCAATGTTTAAAGTAAGAGTTGTTATCTACGTATCATTACAATGCAGTATCGATTGATAGCTAGTCAATACAGTTATATTATATGCGGGGTCGTACCGAAGCTGACAGTTGTGCCTCCCGCCATGTCCATCACAAGACTATGGCAAAGTGTTGGTCAATATTGCACCCATTCCGACCTATAGTCGGGTTGGCCTCCTAGGCGTGATGGGTGGGGCTTGTCGGGCCCAAATAGTACTATTCAAGATTACCACGCTAGGCGCTACGCGCTACTAACGGTCCGTGGAGTATCGCGAGGACTTTTAGTTGTGATGTGGTCCACACATATACATATAGTGATAAAGCATGTCCATACATAAATAAATGAAATGAGTTGTTATTCAAAACAATTATAATGCATTGTTTTCTCCCCCAAAGGTTAGAAAAGTAAAAAGGGGCCATGAACTCACCTGATGAAGTAGTTCCGGTGTGTAGTGTTCGCTACTGCGAATGCTAGCAGTCCTGCTAGTAAGCACCTATAACCATATAGGTGTGAGTATGTGTTTTGTGGTGTGTTGTAATCTATTCAACTCCAAGTGTCGGTGTGCTCAACCGAGTGCGTGCGTGTTGACTAGTGAGACACGACGAATCGTTGGTGACACGATTGTTGTGTTTATGCGTCTTAATGCACATAAGGCACCAAAATGCATCCTATGACTCTAATCGCATGAGTTACCATTTTTAGAAAGTTTCCAATTTAGGAAAGTGTGGTTATGAAATCCCATTTCATAAAACAGATCACTCTAGTATGTTTGTAAATACACGTTTATACACTTAAAACACATCGTTTGCGCATAAATCACCATTTATGCCGTTTTGCCCAAATAAAGTTTCCTTATTTGGAAAGTATCCGTTTAAAAGTTCGTTTTCACAAATCCAAGTTTCCAAATATGTTAAAAACCATTTCTAAACATATTTCAATAATCCAAGTTCATCAAATCTTTCAAAAACATCAAAAGGCCTCTGTTGATTTTTAAAAGTTTCCTTTTATAGTAAGTTTATACAAAACCATGTTTTTGACAAAATCAAATATCCCAATGTGTTTCTAAACACTCCAATATATATTTAACAACATCTAGACATGTCTAACATGTCTAGATCATCACAAATTCAAGACTTGAAACATAAAAGTTTCCTTTTATGGCAGGTGTTCCGAAACATCATCAAATCAACCAATAACTAAACAAAACTCAAATCTGACATTCTTATACTATAAAATCAGTAAATCTATGATATCTAAACAACAAATCACCAACAAATTTGAGCACAATAACCGTAAGGAGTTGCATGTGGGTTACGATCTAACTAGAGATAAACATATAAATCTACCTTAGAGTTACAAATCCCAGCAAGGACAGCTTCTGATGATGGCAAGCTACTGGCTTGATGGTCGTTTCGAGTTTCTTGACGGTTCTCGACACTCTCCTCGATCTCCAAAGGCTTCCAACACCAACAATGGCTTCCAATGGTGTTAACAAGGGTTGGAGCTTGACTTCAGATGGGTTTGGTCGCAGAAATGAGTGTGAGTTCAGAGAAAATGGGAAAGAGTTCGACTGAAAATGAAATGGGTTGGTTTTTAAAAGAATTTGGATCTGCATGGCCTTCGCGTACCGCGAAGGCCGATCAAAATTTCTCATCGCGTACTGCGATAGGATTCGGGAGTCTCGACTCCCGGTTTGCTACGCGTACCGCGAAGCCTTTCGCCGAGGGACCGTCGCGTACTGCGATGGGTCCATTTCCTTGTTTTTCGATTTCGTTGATACGATTTCGCTCGTACTCGATTCCTAACGTTTATCCAAAGCATCTAATGCACGTTTAGCACATAATCATATAATAGCATATAAGTTTGATTGATCACCAACGTTCATGAGACTCGTGTGTGTGTTTCGATAATTCCTCGAATTATCTTCGATAGTTTGTGCTCGTGTCTAACGAAGTGTTTGCACGCTTGATTAATCCTAATCAACGTGTGATGCACAATTCAATAATTCCCCGAATTATTGTTTTGTGTTAGTGTTGTGTTTGCCACACTTGGTTTCCAAAACCAATGTGCAACGTACGATTCGATAGTTCCTCGAACTATCGTTTCGCAGCTGTGTGTGTTTGACTCATCTAATTAAACATAATTAAATGAAATGCAACAAGTATGAATGTGAAATGTAAAGAATGTAATAGTCGCAATTTACCTGAAATTGCCGGGTGTCACACATGTATTCATTTACATGCGTTTGAATAAGTGTATGTATTCGTGTATTTTGTATATATACATATATATAAACGTTGCTTGTCTATACATATATATACGTGTCCATACACACACAGATATATATATATATATATATATATATATTTGTATTTTGCTTATAATTAATTATGTGTGTTAAATAAATCAATTGTTTTACATAATGATTCCATGTATATACTTTTATGTGTATGCTTGTAGTAATTTATATATACACTCTTGTATAAAATAATTATGTTGGTATTGTATTTACCAATTGTCGTAATTAAATGGTTAAGGTGTTTGGGCCGAGTAAAGTGATTTTCAATTAACCGTCTATTGTTGATTCGAATCCCTTTCGTGTTTGGTTATAAATTCGTTATTCAAAATAACATATTCCTTTAATTGATTCATAGAATAGCGAATACAGTTCTAAATTAGCAATTATCTTACGAAATATTCTAGACAATTCAATAAATAATAAAAGTTCAAATTGGACCTGAATTTTCGAGGTTGTTACACCTTACCAGCTCAGTCCGCTAGGGAACCATAACAACTCTTGGTTTTTAATTCTTTAAAGCTTTAACTCCCTGGATCCCCTTTGTTAAAATGTCCGAACCATTTGGGTTCCAATTGACCCACGATTGGCTCACAATCTACTTTATAACCATAGGGCTCTGAATCTGCGGATCCAACCGAGTTCAACCATGCTTTCAATTTGATAAATCATCAACTAAAAGCATTGTAATGGGTCGTACATAGTTTCAAACATGTGTGTCAAAACTCACAATTCGATTTGGTTAAATTCGTTACTGGGAAGTTATAGACTCATGGGGTTTTCATTAAACAAGTTAGCACGAACCATCTGAGTGATTTAATTTGGATTTCATACCCATTTGCATCAAAAGCCCCAAAACGTTTTAACCGATGAACCCTAACAATTGAATTCATAAAATTCGTTGTTGTTTGATGAAATTAATAGAGGGTTTTCATTAAAACGATGATTCCGAAATTCCCTGTATAGTTTAATTTGAATTTCGTTTTCACTTAGATCAAAACCCCCAAATCGATTTGTATTATGAACACTAGCATTTGAAATCATGCAATTCATTGTAGTCACATTAAATCATCATGAGGTTTTCGTTTAGCATGTTATTTCGAAGCTGTTGATGTAATTTAATTTGGTTTAGGAATTCGTTTGGTTAGAAACCCCCAAATCATCTTAACCAAAGAACCCTAGAAATCGAACTCATCCAATTCGTTCTTCATATGTTCAATTAGTTTAGGGCTTTGCTTAAACATGTTAAAACGAATGTGTAGGTACTGATGGTTACCGGAAACAATGTCGAATTGATGCAATCATACTTATGGTTGTTCTCGGCTGAGTTGCTTGATCGAACTCGATTCCCAAAGCTTCTTTGTTCAAATTGTTATGTGCAAATGATCTCTTAGGTTCCAATTAGGGAATATGGATGCTCAATTAGGAATGTTAAAGTCGAATTGTATGTGTTTGTTCATTAGCAATAACGGTTCTAAACTTTTGAGTTCTTATTGGTTTAATTCGACATTATGGATGCAATTAAGCACCGAATTGATGATAGGAATCATCAATATGAATATCGTTGAGGATATATTCGTTTGTAACCTTTTTTACAATTCAATTTTTCGGTTTTTACTTGGATTTGGCCGAATTTTAACCTTCACAAGTCAAAATTGATACCTTGACATATTTACAAGCTTAATTCGTGTGGTTTTATTGTTTCTAGACTTGTTTTGCTCAATTCTAACCCTTCTATTTTGATATTGTGCAATATCGTATGATTTCTGTTAGTTTTTGGTTAACAAAGTTTACATGAAATGTCGGAATGTCTCATCATCCCCTTGTTTGAAGGAATTTTCATCCCGAAAATTGTTAAATGTTAGGGGTGGTTAGAATACTAATCGTGAGTTCAAAATGTAAGTGTTAGTGCGGTGTTTGATGATTCTCTATACTTGTGTGTACTCAACCACAATAGTTCAATGTTTGTAACATCACACATAAGTGTGATCGTTCTATGTAACTGTTTGTATGCACACCAGTTCATGCACCTAACTGTAAATTTTCGTGATGTATCATACTATACTATGTAACTTTGCACATAGCAAAATGTTTGTAAATGTTTGTACTATGTAGCCTTGCACATATAAAATGTCTGCAACTAATCATGTTCGTACTATGTAGTCTTGCACATAGCAAAATGTTTGTAACTAATCAAGGTGTTTCAGATGACATTTTATGTTTTTCCAGCCCTGGGTTTTGAAAGCCAAAATACAGAAAATGGGGAGTCGTGACCTCACCAGAATTGATATAAAATCAACAACAATGCACAACGTTCATATTGTTAGTTTTTAGACTGCAAATCTGTAATTTATTAGAGTTTTTGTGAGTTATTAATCCTAAAATTTGGTGAGAATTTAACTTTCATATCAAAACTATATTTTTAATTAGCGCCTAGATTGAAATCTGATTACCAGATTATTAAACAGATCGTAAAACTGAGTCAGGAACGTGAAATCGACCCTGAATAGTTCTTTTATTAAAAATAGATGAGAAATTGAATTCCGGTCAAAATTGGAATTCCAAACAACTTCTAAATAAATGATCCCGTCTCCGAATTGCGAAATATATCGCAAAACTGATACCGGAATGCGAATTTGTTCAAAAATAGGTTATCATATTAAAAACCGACAAGAAACGAAATTCCGAGTCACAATCGGAATTCAATCAGCTTCAAAATCGATATCGTGTCACCAGATTGCATAACAGATTGCAAAACTGAGTCCGGAACGGGAAATCGATCAAGAATAGATTCACATATAAAAATCGATGATAAACTGGGTTTCGGCCAGAATCGGAACTCCAAACAACTTTTAAATCGATTATCGGGTCTCCGGATTGTGAAACATATCACTAAACGGAGTCCGGGATGCGAAATCGACTAAGAATAGGTGATTTACATCGAAATCACATCACCGTATTGCGAATCAGATCGCAAAACGGAGTTTAAAACATCAAAAATAAGAGAATTAGGTTCTATGCGGAATATTCGCCAGAATCTGGCTGACGGCGGTGGTCCGGTGGCCTGGGCCACGGTCTAGTCGGCGGCTTGGGTTGGCCTAGCCCTTGACTCGATGGCTTAGCATGGCCGGGCCGATGTTGTCGCGAATATGCCATGTGCGGGCCGCATGGCCGTGCCGTATAGGGCCACAGGGCCACATGGATGTGCCGCATGGGCCATTCTGCGTGCCACCAATACCATGCAACAAGCAAACTTTGTGTGTGAAAACCGATTTTTTTATACTTTTACCGTGCCAAAATCTTCACATCCTAATATTTAGCCTATAAATAGAGTTTGGTGAAGAAAAATCTCAATTTGGACAACTTTGAAAATTTCGGTTTTTGGACAATTTTGCCCTTTTTATGGTTTTCAAGATCTAATAGTTTCCAGCCCTTATCCAAAGCTTATTAACCTTTGTTTAAGCTATATCTATTAGATTCAAGAACAAAGGTTAGAACTTACTTTTGTTGTGATTTGACTTGAAAATCTACCAAAGATCAAACTTTTGAGATACATTTTTTGATCTACTTGTTCTTGATCTTGAGTTTTGATATCTTTCTGATAACAGTCTCTCATTCTTTGAATATAAAGGCAAGATTTTACTACATTTAATACTTTTTAGACCTTACAAATAGTTGTGTTATAAATAAGTTTTTTTGATGTGGTTACACAATATTACAATTTACAAACAATTTCTCATAGGAGACCAAAAGTCTTGGATATCAATGTGTCCATTAATAAATAATAAGGGTGATGATTGTATTAATATACAAAACTTCTCTATAGCCAAATCGAACCCATACATAAAACCAAAAAGTATCAATCAAAACAAAGCATCTTCTAATACCTCTACCAATGGCGGAATCATCGGGGTATTCATGAAGTGTAGATTGTTCATAGCACAGTGGGCTTAATGTTAATATATTCAACCATCACATTAAAAAGGATTCAACTTAACATCAAAATAAACTTAATTTCTCATAATCTATTACATTATAAGAAAATTACTAAATCCCCAAAACAAAGTCTAAACATAATAAAAACTACTAATCTAAGTCCAAGCCTCTAGCATGATTAAGTAGCATTTCCACCTGAAACATGTTTAAAATAAAATGTCACCTATAAATAGTTGGCAAGTTTCATAGGTTTTGAATAGACGTGGCAGTGTTTACCCATGTCAAAGGAAATGAGTTGGTTTGGGTGAACAACTGTAGTATAATAGGTTGAAATGGGTAACATCATAATATTGAATGGGTTGAGATGAGTAGCACTTCAACATAATGCGGGTCAAGACGGGTAACAAAAAAAAAGTATGTAAATGCAATGGATTCAAACATTTAAGAATAATTAATAACATATTTGATGAGAAAATCACTAAAAATTATCCAAATGGACTTTTCATTTGCTTATAACACATCTTAAGTTAAACTTAATTAATGTTTTTAAGAACAGTCCATTTAGACCCGAACTGATTTTGCTTAAAACCCGTTCTGATCCGCACCCATCCTAACCGAAACTCAAAATGACTCGTTACCCAACCTAACCCGACCCAACCCGCCTATTTTTCCGGGCATAGTTTTGAACACTCATACCAAAAATAGTTATTACAAAAAATATATGTTGTTACATGTGAACACAAAGTATAATGAACATAGCATTAATGAATTAGCAAGTAAGGTAGATCAAATAATGTTGAAGTATAAAGTTTGACCAAGTTTAACATTCCTAACAATTTGAACTAGTAAACTATCACCGCGGGCTTCCCCTGAAGGGTAAATTAAACAATGGCGGGATGGTCATTCCAATAGATCTATCATATCTACTAAAAGTTTAATAGTTTATTATCAATGCACATTCTTTAGCTAAAGTTCAATAAGTCTAAGGCCATTACAATTAAATTTCCATGAAAATAGTAGAGTATAAGTTTAACATGTTTCACCCCTAAAGTAAAAATATAAAAGAGGGGCTATGAAGACTCACCTTGATAGATGATATAGTCTTTGCAAACAAATGATAAATGTGCAGTCAGATAGTAACACCAATACTATCAACCTACATATAAGCTTATATAACTATAACTTACTATAAAATTTACAACTATAATAGTGTAATTGAATTCCATATGTGCATGTTTATAAGTTGTTTTGTTGTAAAAGGTTTTGTATGTATAACCACCTTTAAATCATTTAAAGTTTATGTTTCAAATTGGATATCCATTTAAAGTTTAATTCATATGTAAAATTAAATAATTAAATAATTATTGTTTAATATTGGTTAAAAATAATGGTAATAGCATTAATAATAATAATATTTTTCCTTAATAAGTTGTAAAGATGGTTTATAGTTTAAATCATTTACAATCTTATAATAATATGGTATTTTGTCTATAAATATGTACACTTATAATGTATATAATAGTTATTGCTTTAAACTTCTGATAAAATATTACCTGAATACATACTGTAAGTTCGAAAAGGATACAAATGTTAAAGTTAATAAATAACTTTAATGCAATATTTAAAAGTTCATAAATATTATTATTAAATAAATACTTACAATTTAAATGTACACATTTTATAGTAAAATTTCATTGTTTTACATAAAACTTTAATTAATGTTATTATAATATTTAAATATCACTAATATATATATATGTATATATATATATGTATATATAGGGTGGTAAGGATCGGTTGTTAACTCACCTTAATTGAGATAACTCATTAACCCTAGCAAAATTTGCTAAATTTTTTTAATTTTTTTTCAGTACCTTTTTTTATACATAAATAGGGGGCTCCTTTTTGTGTTTTTGCTAATTACACTGACGTAAGATTTTAAACGGTGATGAATTAGCAAAAAAAAAAAAAAAAAAGAGAACCCCTATTTAAGTATAATAAAGGCCATGCATTTTTTTTTTAAATTTCGGCGAATCTTGCTAGGGGTTAAATGGGTTACCTCAATTAAGCTAGGTTTTTATTTGCGCACAATCCTATATATATATAATCTTAAAAAAATATTTATAAGTTAAGCTTTTATAATATAAGTTATATAAAAAAATAATAAAAAAACCTCAAGTATATGAAATTTGTAGTCTTCAGGTATTTATACTTGTTAATACATTAAATGTGTTTAAAAATGTGTGTGTGTGTATTTGTAAAATAAGCTATATATTTTATAACAGATTTTTACATTTATAAAATTGTCACCCCCGAGCCAGCGGGATGGATCAACTTTCTCGTCAGGTGGAATGGTCTCGAGGCACGATATCATGTAATAATCGGGATGATCAGATTATATACGTAGCACAACATTTGAGAATAACTAAAACATAATAATAATTAATCTAGGAGTTTCAAAGTTAAATTACAACTGTCATATTTGATAATTTAACTAAGCAAACATATCCATCAGAATCATAAGTCTATTGTCTTGTGTCCATACAAGATACCAAAATGATTCACCATCTACAAACAAAATATGTGCTTCCAAAATTTACTAGGTCCACTATCTGGGCATCCTAGTATGCATCCTGCAAATCTTAACCTAGTCCTGTACGTCACCTGAGAAAACATGTAAGAAAACAAAGTCAACACATGGTTGGTGAGTTCATGAAGTTTAGTATTTGAAAATGAGTTTCTGCAAATCTTTTCCAGTAACAACCTTAACCTCACCAATAACACCTATCATATCCAGCCAAGTACGCTTATATATAGGGCATACGTAGGGTCAAGCTTACCGCCAGCTTAGCCGCCAGCCCACCATATACCGGACCACATGTGATATTGTTATTAATGATAATTAAGTGTTTTACCAATTTCCACAAAACCTTTCAGAGTGACATCCTTAACCTGTCACATGCCGGGCCGGATCAGAGACCCATCAGGCGGAATTGTCTCGAGGCATGATGCAATCGGAGTGATCAGATTGTTACATTTCACATGACGATATGAATAATAGTAAAATAAATTGATAAAATAAAATTAAATTACAACTGTTTTATAATTTAATTCTACTACAACTTGACTTGGACATATGGGGAGTGACCCAGATGTCTCACGAAATGTCTTACAGAAAATGCAAGTCTTGAATCTTGTAGCCTGTGTGGCCTCGTAAGATTTCATGTAGGAGTTGTAGGTTCCTTTAAGGGATCCTATATTTCTCTCTCTAAAAGTCATCCTGCTTTCACCTTTTCTTCACATGAGAACATGTAAAATCTGTCAACACTAGGTTGGTGAGTTCACGCAAATTTTAAAAAAATATTAGGTTTTGAAAACGGTTTAAGGAAAGCTCTTCCCTTTACACTTGTTTTGAAATTTGGTTTGTAAAGGGTGTTGAAAAACACGAATGAATTACACAAGTGTTTAAATCTGAACCTCATTACTGACACCATCCCAAATCATCGAAGGTAGTTTATCAATAAGGCATACATAGAGCCAAGGCTTGGCCACCAGCCCACCACCCCTTCGGTGGTCCACGAGGATGTCCTTAATGGAAATCAGACCTCGTTACTTCTGTACCTCTATCTGACATGACACAACATATGTTTTGGAAAAAGAAATGTCTTGAGAAAGAAGTGTATTCTTTGTCTCCTGACATACGAAAAACTTGTTTTGTTTGATTGAAAATCAGAAAGTTTACACTCCTTCCTTGTTGTTTTAACATTGTTTGATTTGTACTCGATTGAAAATTATTCAAGACCAGGTCTTGAACATTTGTTAGGATTGAAAACTCATGTTGTTATTTGTGTGGTATGTCCGTAATATCACCCATGTGATCATTTACCAACCATAACTGATATGCCCTTGTTGATTAGTTCCCATTGAACTAATCCGAGTAGTTGTTTCATGTATGTAAGCGTGTAACGTACCAGCCTCGGCGCTGGAGTTTGGTTAGACCAATGATACCATCTACGTTACCATCGGTTGACCCGCGTCAACTAATTGTAAATGACTCTAGAATGGACTTACTTGAGAATTCCTTAGTGAATTCTTGATGTGTATGTTTTGTGGACACATGCTCTAGGGAATTACCCTAGACAGATACCATGTGTTGTTTGTTTGTTTTGGATCTGTAACTTCAGCTCTCGAGCTGTGTCCGTTCACCTCCTGGTTGGGCACAAAGCCTCAAACTGTCATGATTAATGGACACTTCTGTACGGTTGTGTTCCAAATACTCAAAATCATTGTTTGAGTTTGAAAACATGGTTGATGATGCGATGAACGCTCAGTAAAATGATTGAAAATGCTCTTATTCGTATAACATTCGAATAAGAGGTTGAGGGTTGGTATTTTCATTTAAATTAATTGAAAATAACTCTTATTCAATTATCATTCAAATAAGAGGGTTCATGTTCTCAGCCCCAAATGATTCAGAAGGCAATAAGTTAAAGAAAAAGGGGTCTATGAACTCACCTATGGTTATGGGTCGTCGATGCACTCACTCGGTATGTTCTCTCGGTTTGAATTCTGTGTTATAAATTGATTATTAGTTAGCTAGGTGTTAGTGGGTTGTGTATTGTGTATTGATGTGATTTTTGAAAATATGTTTTCATTTCGTTTTATTTTGATTAGATTTAAAATTTGGTCTAGGGTTCGTTTCTATCGACGCGGATGGTGTTCGACAGGATGTTTAGCACTTGGCCATTTTTGAGCTCCTCTTGGTGCGAATGGCCAATTCGTGCAAATGACCTTTATTCACACGAATGGAATGATGCGAATGCATACTCTCATTCAGGGGATCCATTAGTGCGAATGTGCCTTCATTCGTATGGTTGTCCCATGCGAATGAGTCCATGTCATTCGTGCGATTGCTCATTTGTCCAGTAGCTCATTCTAGTGACTTTTCTCAGCGAATGAGTCCTTCATTTGGCTCATTCGTCTACAGATTCACCAAGAATGCCATTTTTGAAGTCGGTGGTTGTTTATGGTGTTTTTAAGGTAAAAAATGTTGGTAATACATTTTGGAGTGTTTTCGTCAAAGGATCGGTGCTAATACTCATTGTGGAGCTCGGATTTGACCAAAATGGCTTGGAAGTGGTTGAAGTCTTGAAATGGAGGTGTTGGGGTTAAAATACACACGATTTGGACGTTGAAATGGTCCGATTTCGTGTGAAATGGCCGAAAAATCGAGAGGTCGAAAGAGGGTGTCGGTTGAGAGAGTCGGGTGAAAATTGGGTTTGAAAAACGTAAGTGTTGCTTTTATAGTTGTGCTGTCGCACGAATAAGTCATTCGTACGAATGACTCGTAAAGCTTCACTGAATAAACCTATACGTACGAATGAGTGTCCATTCGCATGAATGCTTGTGTATTTTAAAATTTTGATTGCTTATTAAATTGCTTTGGTGAAATTTTGTTAAAAAATTATTATTTTATATCAGCGTTAAAAGACTCACGTTGACATCTGTACGAATCGTCACCCATACAAAAGTCACGTTGGATTTAACTATTGACATTGTTTTGTACTGTAAAGATATCATCTAGTGTATCAAATCTAACAACATATCCACATGAATCGTCACCCATGTCAATATCTCGTTGGATCGATACTCCAAATGTTATCCATTCAGATTTCGTTCATTGTTTTCTCTCACAAAGTGTTTGTCTTTTCTTCTGATTCATGTTTGTGTGATTCAATGGATTTTCCTAACTATTTTAGGAATAATTCATGCATTTTGGTTGTTGTTTGTTAGCGTTATTGTCACTCTCGTAACACAGTCTTCTACACTGTGGTTGTGTACACCCTTGAATTTCAGACTCATGGTAGCTCGTATACTGGTTGTCACATACCTCACCAATAGCACCTATCCTATCCAGTCAGGTATGCTTATATATATAGGGCATACGTAAGCCCACCACATACCGGACCACATATGATATTGTTATTACTGATAATTAAAAGTTTTACTCCCTACCACAATCCACATTCAACATAGTTTTATGAATTATGATTTATCGATTTCAATTCATTAGAGTTTGAAAACCAAGTTTGAGTTCTCATCTGTGGACGACTGAATACTAGAGGGGAGTGACTCCTATAGACACTCGTTGAGGCATTCAGTACCAATCCACAGAAGTAACTTGAGTTTGTCTTTCAGCATCGGTGTGTAGTCATAGGGTATTAGATGACACTCAGTCAATTGAATGGGACCATAATCATCCTATCCACTCGTCAAAAAACATAAAGTTGAAAATGAAGAACACTTAATGACTAGAGAATCTTGACCAAATGTCAATGCACGGAGGCCAATTAGTCTGTCTTACGAAGTCCGAAAGTATCTGGAATCAAGTCTCAAGTATTCCCCATACCATGTGCGCATGTACCCGCTTCCCAACCGGAATCCCATTCCTCATAAGTTTAAGAGTTTAATGTATGAGTATAAGTATTTAGTATAAGTATTGTAAGAGTATGAGCATTGTAAGTACTGTACACGTAAAAGCGTCGGAAGTATTGTAAGTATTGAATAAGTATCGTAAGTATTGTATGAGTAAAAGTATTGTAAGTATTGATCAAGTATTGTAAGTATTGTATGAGTAAAAGTATTGTAAGTATTGTATGAATTTGAGTATGATAAAGTATACGTTTGAGAAAGTATATGTTTGAGAAAGTATATGCTTGAGAAAGTATACGTTTGAGAAATTGTATGTTTGAGAAAGTTTCTGTTAGTATTGGTTTATGAATGAAATCATAAAGTTTCAAGCATAAACGTAACAATATTGTAAACAAATATTGCAAGAATATATATTTCAATAATAAACATGACAAACATTTATATAAAACAGTTATATAAAACATTTAACATGTGTCTCAGTCCCACAGTAAAACAAAATAGTTTGAAAAGTGACAATTGAACTCACCTGTGTTGTAGACTACTTGAATAACCCAGAAATGCACTCACTCGTTTGTTGTATTGGGTGTATCTTCAATACCTACTTTCATTGGTTATAGTTTTCTATCGTAAGTGATTATAGTTATTGATGTTGTGTTTCGACCCAAGTGTGTGACTAAGTGTCCTAATAGTTACTATGATGAGTTACTAGTGTTTAATTCTATCTTATCTTCTTTGACTTAGTATTCTAAGCCCTTACTCAACATAAGTAAAATTTAACCTAGTTAATCAAGTTTTAGTTGTAAAAAGATATAGATTAAAGCATGAAAAGAAAGTTTAATTACAAGATTTTATAATTTAAAAGAAAGTTAACTTGTTTTTATAAAATCTTATTCTCCTTTGCAAAAATAATTTAATATTATCTTATAAACTTTATTTTCATGAAATCAATTACTAACTTTTAATAAAAATGTAAGTTATTTACGAAAATATATGTTTGAAATGTTGGAACTTAGGTCAGACTTGATCAATCTAACCCAAGTCCATAGAGGTTCCCTTGATTTCTTGAAATCTTGTTTACATTCTAGTGTTTGTTAGAAATCCTTGACATTAATCTCATGGGATTTGATAATCCAAGATTAATATCCTTGATGATAATTATTATGATAATATCAAATGCTAGAGAGCCATGTAACACTCAGTTCCATGCAATAGTCCTTTGTCGATATTATCCCAATGACTTCATCCCTTTGATAAATGAATTCCATAACTTTTTGTTCCTATTAAGTTTATAACTCGTTATTTTATAGGTTAATTTGGTGGGGAAAGTATTAGTTTCATCAAAAACATAGTGTCAATATTGTTCTTAACGTGGTTATCACTTGTAAAACCCTAATGTCTCCATATTCACCCTCATATGTTTAATCCACCCCATGGCTTCATTTTCAATGCATACCATCTGGTTTTTAAGTCCTACATACTTAAATTGAGCTAATATCTAATATCTATGGCTCATGATTAATATCGATGACCCACATGATGATTAGTATCGATGATAACTAAACCGGCTAAATTCACTAAACCCTAATGTTTATTCCCGACTTTATCATGTTTAATATATTCCCGTTATCTCATTTTTGGTCCATAGAAACCCATTCCAAGTTTAAATTACTTGAATGAGACCTAGGTATCAATATCGAAGGTTCGTAGCTAATATCGATGACTCACACTTAGTTAATATCAATGGCACTCTAATCCTTCTTGTCAATACTATAAAATAGATAGTTCAAAGTTTCAGCCTTTATAGGCCATCGATACTACCCGTATCAATGAGCCATTGTATACCCAGACCTGTAGACCATTGACATTAAGAGTTTTGACCGTAATTCCATAGATATTGTGTCTTTCGAAGCTGTCTAGTATCGATGAGACTCCAGGGATACTACTGTCGATATTGTAAGTTCGACCAACATATTTGTCTAGCCCCTAGACCATCGATACTATCAATATAGATGGTCATGGGTGTTTCCAACCTTAGAGGACATTGATCCTAGTATCCCCGACCGCCTACCATCGTCTTTGAGCCATCGAACTTAGTAATATCGACATTTGTTGTGAGCTGATCCAGCAGTCCATCAATACTATTGATTTTGGTGCGTTCTTCCATCGATTTTGCTTGTTTCCAGATTTTCCAGCTCCAATTGACCCATCTATGCTTCAATCTATCATGATTCATGAGATTCTAAACTGTTTTCGTGCATAATCTAACCATTTTCAAGTGCCTAACCCGGTTTACAAGTTCAAAATGCAAAAAGGTGAAAACCCTAAGAAAACCGAACCTTCTTCTAGAACTGCGATCAGACCAGCTCGATTCACTTCCGATCCCTTGTACTTTTGTGTTCTTCTCGTTCCCACGATATTTTTGACTACTAGAACGCCGAGTTTGGTGGAGAAATGAGAGAGTTATGGTGGATTGAAGTTAGAGAGAGAGTAAAGAGAGTGTAGCCGAAAGAGAGAGCGAGAGAGAAGAGAGGGAAAATCTTGAGATTTTGGGCGAAGAAGAAGGGTTTATAAGGCTTTTATAGTCCGGAGTGTTCAGGTGCGTTTCGGTTTCGTTTTTCGTTTTAACGTGTCGTTTTCGTAGTTACACGTAATATTACGTAACGTTCTAAAATTAGACATCTTTAGTTTATTTTAGGTGGCAACTAAATATCTTTCTTTTAAAAAAAAAATTTCAAAAACGTTTATTTTTATTGTTTCACCAGATCGTATCGTTTTCGCACGTATTCGTACGAATTGTCACCCGTTCAAACACGACGACAACTTTACCTTCCGATTTGATTTTCTAATTATAAGATTTCATTCGGAATGTTAAACTTACAAATATATTCATGCGAATCGTCACCCACACGAATACACTGTTCGCATAATATTCTAGTAACGATATCTAATATTGATTTAGTTTGGTTATCGTCACATACGTTTATACATTATAATATCCTAACTAATATTCACACATAGCATCCTGTCATAGTTTAACATGTTTAAGCATATCGGCATTGTGTTTATGTATGTTGTTTGTCAGTTTTGAGTTTCTGCTTTGTTAACATCAAATGTTTCATATAATATCAACACATAATATTATACAAATACTTTCCGTACCAGTATCTACAGTACTTTCCTACTGTTCCGAACTACCGTTTCCGACACTGATGTTACAAAAATATATTTTTTTTCTTATCAAATAGTAAGTTTTAGGTTTATAATTATTTCTAGTGAAATCCTCATTTAAAAATAATCTTTAATAAAAAGATTATGAAAAATAGGTCCAAAATCGCCGCTGTTCGGGCTCAAATCCGCGACCTGCTGATACTTAAGACCCACATCACAAGTGCCGAACCAGTTGGTCTGGCGCCCTGATAACGATAGAACTTAATTTTATTTATACTTAAACCTTCTTTTAAAATTGCCCCCAATTCAGCTCTTAAACAAAACCGACCCTAATTCCTTCCATTCCAAAATTCGTTCGAATAACGTTGAGATGGAACTTAGAACCATAGGGCTTTTGTTCCCTATTGTAAAATGAATCGATTGATATGAATAACACTAACCTTTGTTTACGAATGAATGGGTTTCGATCAATGGTTTTGAGAGACGAGCGACCGAGAGGTTTAGCTCCTTAATTCAAGATCAAATCGACTTGTGAGAGTATTTCGTGTGCACTGATTGATTCGCAGGAGGTATACGCTCGAGTGGGTGAATTTAATTTAGTTTTTATGCTTGTTTGTATAGGTTTTGGATTAACGATCGTTTTGAGAAATTTAGGCTTCAATTTCGTAAAGTTTTGACTTTTAGTCGACGACTTTGAGTTTGATATCGATCTTGTATGCTCGCTTGTTGATAAAAATTCAAAATTTATCAAGTTTACCTGCTAATGGTTGCGGGTTTTGAATTCGGTTTGAGGAGTGGGTCGTGAGAGGAAACCGGGCATCCATGGGTGACGGGTTGGGGAAGAAAGGAGAATAGGGAATTGGCAAAATTGATCCCTCCATGTTTTCCTTATAATTTTAGTTTTGAATTTGTCACTATAAGTCCCTCAAGGTTTATAACAGCTAAAAATAAATTACAAAGGTTACAAAATTGAATAATTAAGATATTTAAATATATTCTGAGAAAGTTTTTTTTTGTTTATTCTTGTTATTAATTTATAAAAAAAACTAATTTTATAACTTTTAAGGTCCTAACATTATTATTATTAATATAATATATGTATGTATCTAATTTATACATATTATTATTATTATTATTATTATTATTATTATTATTATTATCTCTATGTAATATTTGTAGATATACATTTATAAGAACACACTTGTTATTATTAATATAATGTATGTATGTATCTATCTATTTATACATATTATTATTATTATCCCTATGTAATATATGTAGATATACATTCATAAGATGGACTCTCGAATTTCTGATTAATATCAACGAAATAACATGATTTTTGGGAATGTTACACATATGAAAAACTGAAATTTTGGTTCTGGCTTGATTTGAACTCAAAGTCATGTTAAAAGTCCACACATCTAACTCTAGGGATATTTAGTATTCAACTAAAAACTGAAAACCAAATTAGATAAAAAGTGTTTAAAAAGAACCTAAGTTGTATATTTGGTTTTTAGTTAAACTAAGATGTTTAGTTTTAAAAAATTTAATGAAATTCATTACAATAGGCTAATTCAATGACATTCAAAAAAATAGGCTCTATGTTCTCATATTAGAGGTAGGCAAACCGGTTTTCTATGGAACCGGTTTCGATCAACAAAGTCAATAACCGGTTTTGATTTTTGGCCGGTTCTGGTTCGGGTTTTGGCCGAAGAAAGGTGAATCCGGTTCTGGTTTTTCCGGTTCCAATTTATCTAATAACCCGGAACCACCTACACCCACTAGTTTCGGGTTTTTTGCACACCTCTAAGCCAATTTGATCTTGTTAATATTAACTTTTTTTGTTTGAGACTAGAAGCAAACCAAATTCAATTTTAGTTTTTATAGTTTACTTTGATCATTTTGAATTTAAACTTGATAAAAAAATAATCAAACCGAGAAACCAGTGTTGGTTTGGTGATTTCAATCAGGATCGAAAACGAAGCTCTACAAACTATCAACCACATGCGGAATCCATAATTGATATGTATAGAATCAAAGAAACACAAGTAATTTCATAAACACGCTTGTATTAATCAACAAATGATTACAAGTTCTTTCACACTGAAATGTTTCTCACACAGAGAATCTCTAACAGGTTTGTTGAAGTTCTTCAAAAGTTGTGAAGAATTCATACAAACCTTCTATATATACAAACTGACAGCCGAACCTATCTACTCAGCCGGTTCGCCGGGCGAACCCTTAGGTTCGCCGGACGAACCTAGGTTGCCAAACCTTTAGGTTCGCCGAACCTTCTCTAGGTTATAGGTTCGCCGAACCTATCAAAGCAATATGTTCGCCGAACCTGCCTAGGTTCGTGGGCCAAACGAACCTATGCAAAACCTTTAGCCGAACCTATACAAAACTCAAAATAAATTACAATTTTGAATAGCAAACTATTACATATGTGCACTAACAAACTCCCCCTTAATAGTTGCTATCAAAAATTCTTCAGTCTTCAGCTTTATCTTCAGTTTTATCTTCATCTCTGTCTTTCACTCCAATAGATTCACCAACCTCTTCACTAACAATGTTATCCACCGCTCGTATAACAACCGAACGTGGAATCTTTGCCAATCTTTCAGCTTCAATCTTTGCATCTCTCTCATCTCTTTCTTTCTGCACCTTCATCAACTCAACATATAAGTAATTCACATCATCCCAATTGCATCCAGAATGTATACCCAAAGTATAACACATTCTAGGAACTGTTTGATACAGAATTGCCAAATCTTTGTAGCTCACACCAACATCATGATAACCATTATCAGCATAAATCTCTACAGTGTTGAGAAGATCAATGTCATCCTTTGAACAGTTTACAATCCACACAGGATCTAATATTCTAATCACTCTCCACTTATCATCTTGCTTCAGAAGAATCACCCCTTCAGATGTATGTTCATCATAAAACCAGAATTTGAAATAAGAATTCCAATTTTGTTCTATCCGTCTCAGTCTTGGTCTCTTGAACACAGTTGGCTTGGAATACCCATGAATTCTATCTCTAAATTGTGGTGATAACAAGCTCCATCCTGATCTTGCTTCCTTCTTCAACAATCTCTCAAAAGTTTCATTATGCTTTGTTTGTATAGGCTTGATCATCTTTAATCTTGAAAGATCCATACACTCAAACGATGGTAAGCTCATCAAATCTAACGCTTTGCCAAAATACTGACATCCATCGATATCCATCGATACGCTTCACCACATAGCAACCTTTACCAGCAAGACTCCCAGGAATGTTATGAAAGTAACCATAACTAACAATTTGTCCCATCAACTTAGACTTAGATCCAATCTTGAATCTTTTGAATTGTTTAGTTTGGTTATCTTGATCTTTGTCATCTATAACTTCAATCATCTTCTTAAAGAAATACAAATGATCAACAATGTATCTTGTCTCATCTTGAAACTGTTTCCAATAATCCATGTTTGTCTTTTCTTTGATCTGAGATAACGTTGTGCTTGACAAACCTCTTGCTTCAAAAATTTTCTTCATAATATTCAAGCTAAATAAATCCTCATCAATTATGTCATCCTTCTCAAAATCAGATAACTCCAGATCATCATCTTCTTCAAAATCAAACACTTGATCAATATCAACATCGAACATCTCATGATAATCTTGTAAAGAATATCCTCCAACAATCTCTCCTTCTTCTACATCTTGTTCAACTCGAATTTCAAATGTAACACCCCGACCGACGGCGGAATCATCGGGATGCCATGAGGGATGTGTAGATTGTTCAAAAGCTCATGGGCATCTAAATCATATCATCATATATCATTTAATCAACCACAATAATTACACAAAAATCATGTTCATCATGAATCAAGTATGTCAAATACACAAAAGATTTAGTTAAATTAACTAAACTCTAATCGCCAGAAATTTAGTTAATTAACTAAGTCCAAGATCCTATATGATGATGATGTCCAAAATAGAAGAGATCCTCTCTTCATTCCTACTTGTCTCCATCACCTGAAACATGTAAGAAAATCAAGTGTCAACTACAAAAGTAGTTGGTGAGTAATCAAAAGTTTTTATATTTAAAAATGTTTTAGTAAAAATGAGTTTGAAAGTTTATGCTTAAAAGGGTTTTATAAAATGCTTTGTTTAAAACGAGTATAAAACTTATGATCTTCTTGAGAAAATCCATATGAATACCTGTATGAGATAATCCAACACACATCCATCAATTCAACAACCAAACACATACACTATCACATAACCACATAACCAAATCAATCATAGTCAATCACAAATAATCATAATCATATATAGATAATCAATCCACAAACTAATCAACCAATCTCATCAACCATATTCTCAAATAATGTTCGTGACTATACATGATCATTATGTAATTAACATAAGTTAAATACATGATTCATGGAGTGGTCGCTAACCACGTGACAATACATGAAGCCAAAGCAAATAACCGAAGTCAAAGGCAATGCTTCACAGATGTGGAAACCATCCACGTGACAATACACGATGTCAAAGCAATTAACCGAAGTTAAGAGCGATGATTCTCAGGATTTGTGACAATACTTGTAATCTTTGTTATTGACCTAGGTCAATAACAATGTTTACATGGATATAAAATAATAAGAGATAATCTCATAATAATGATAATTTCAAATGTGAATATCATATTGATAAACAGGTATTAACCTTGTGTTATCAAAATAGTATTTAATTTGGTATACATGTTTCACCTCCGGGTTTTAAAACCAAAAACAGTTTAAAGAAAGGGAGGTTATGAGAACTCACCTGAAGTCCTTAGGATTCGTGTTCTCGTATGATGCGCGCTCGCGTATATAACTCAAGTCAAACTCAAAGATCTGTAATTATTGTGATTTCCACTTTTATAAGCATAAGTGTTCCATACACTATCAATGTCTATATTAATTTACTTTGATCCGATTGCTTTGTATTACTTAGTGTATTTAATCCACTTCATGATATCATCCTTAATTCTTACTAGTTAATCATCATAAACGATATGTTTTAAACTTAGTGGTTTCATTAATCAAATAAAGGTGTATAGTTAGAAACTATCGTTTATATACATCATGATTATATAGGTTAACTCATATGCACTATCCTTATCAATACCCATCCATCATGCATGCTTGATTAATTTAAGTGCCACAATGTTTCAATTGCCCAAGACCTAACTTGAATCTAAATACAAGATAGCTAAGTTATTTACTTATAATGTTTAAATTATGTATCCATCTCATAATTCATTATTCATAGTTTTTGGAAAAAGGTGGCAACTCAAACTAACCTTCCATGCATGCATGACATGTATATATGTATATCTCTATGTGATCTAGTTCTTTCTAGTACCCATCATTCGAATTTTAAACTTTCTAGTTAAAGGGGCAGCGAACCTATAGAAGTTATGGCCGAAGGTTCGGCTTCCACCATATAAGGTTCGTGGCCCATGGTTCGGCCATGATGAGGGTTCGACTAAAGTGACAATAAGGGGGGTTCGGCTAGAGCTGTTCAAGGGTTCGCTGGTAGCCACCCCTTCCCAAAGGTTCGTGAGGGAATGAGTTCGTGGAAGCACAAGGTTCGCCATTCCTAGGTGTGGCCGAGGGTTTGCTGGACTTCTAAGAGTTCGCTAGTCCTAGGGTTCGCTGGAGCTGCATGGGTTCGTGAGTCCCTTAACAACCCATAGTTCGGCCGACAGAAGGAAGAAGGGTTCGGCCAAAACCTGTCTTTCCCGCCCAGAGAGGGTTCGTGGCCAAGGGAGGTGGTTCGTCGTTGAGCAGGGTTCGGCAGCCCTAGGTTCGCGACCAGCAGTTCCCCGGTTACTGTTCATCGTCTTCTTCAACATTCTTATCAAGTTTCAGTCCAACACACTATATCTACTTGATTATATCAACTCATTTTAAGGTTCTATGCATGATTAAACCGATTTTTAACTACAACAAGTTTAGGAACCACGATCAAACAACAAAACCGTGATTTCACATCTAGATTTACCTCGATTCAGCTACAATTCTTGAGATTTCTTTGTAGATTCTTGTTCCTCTCGATCTTGTGGTCGTTTTGGCACCGAGACTTCACGATTTCGTCAAGAAATGAGCCCGAACGACTAGAGAGAAGTTAGAGAGAAAGTGTGTGTGTGTTTTCTAGAGAGAGAATGGGTGTAGGTTGAATGAAGAAGAAAGAATGAAATTCTTTCTTATTATGTGTGTTATTACACCGGGTCCGGTCTCGTTTTTATCGCGATAAATTAATTACGTGATCGATTATGCTCGGTTTTTAATCGTAAAATATTTAAAACATAAAACATTAAAATAAATAGGTTTCGTATTAAATAAAATGGTTTTAAATAAATTGTTTCATAAATTGATTCCGTTTCATTTTCGTTAATCAATTAATTAATAATTAAATTTATTCGAAACAATTTAAGTTGTGATTCCTAATAACCATTTTAAGTTCACAATCATTAATTTAATATCGTTAAATATTATTTAATTATCTCATCGAAACGCGTTACTTACGTACGTATTCGTAAAGATCGTCACCTTTGCGAATCCGACGTTCGTGTCGTATTTCGATTTGATTTACTAATTATGGAACATCATTTCAGAGTACCATCCTTAATAATTATATTCGTGTGAATCGTCACCCACACGAATACATTATTAAGTTAATATTTCTGAATCAACATTCGCGTTTAAATAATGACCGTAACCTCACATCGCGTATTTATTATTCTCATTATTTATTAACTTAAATATTATATTCCCAAACCAAAACCCACTAAACCCTAGTCACTGACACATCCATGATAAACCGAAATATGCATATATATAGGGCATATGTAAGGGTCAGTCGCAACTGCCCTAGCCACCGTCCCACCGCTATTTCGATAAACCATGACCATGGGTCCTTGACTACGTTTAGTAACCAAACCATAAACAACCCACAAATCCATCCCAATACATCATCAGACCAATAATCCACCACCATCAGTATTAGCACTGCGATAAACCCTATGGGTCTGTTTAGTTGAATCATAACTAAACTTCCCAAGGTTTACGCGTATAATATATTATAAACATGCATACCAGTAACAGTGATAATATCAGTAATGAATATCATTAATTCATAATCATTAATAATTAATAAAATCTCAGGTCGTAACAGTACAATCGTACGGATGTACGGATGTACGGACAACCTGAAGTACAGTGATGTTACATCAAATATCTCCCTCTGCAAGTTAACATCATAATGCAATTTGAATAAATCAAGAAAGGTAGGCAAGGAGTAATCAATAATCCTTTCAGGATATTATATTGCATCTAAATCTTCAAATTCCACATCAATACAATCTTTGACCCTATCAGAAGACACAACACTAACTGGAACAGCTTCATTAGTAATCTTTGAGGGAGAATAAACAACTATAGCCCCTGTCACCAAGTTCAACTCCCCAGAACCACCACTAACACTGTCACACCCCCAATTTTCAACTAACGGAATCATACCGTTTAGGGTGTGACAAACCAGGATCTCAGGAATTAGACATAACGAAAGACCTCTATATGTTTTTCAAACATAATTTTGGTCTAAACTGTAATATCAAAGTTTTAACGTTTGCGGAAGCGTTTTTAAACAAATAACAAAACGTAACGGTTGAAAGTGTAAATTACAAATTCAAAAGCATTCAATGTCTTAATTAATCAAAGCTAAAACACTTGAACTGAAATGTATGCATGAGACTCCATATCCTAGTCCCTGCTCTTCCTTAGCTGTACCTTAGTGTCCTGAGAAAACATGTAAATCAAGTCAACACAAAGGTTGATGCATACACAGGTTTGTTTAATCACAAATGTTTGAGACAACTGTTTGAAACGAAATGTTTGCGGATAACATAATCACACATTGCATAGTCATGATAGCTAGTCATTGTACTATTTACATAAGTGGTTGACACCGAAGCTGACTGTTGCATGCTATTGCATGTTTTGCCTTTCCACTATTGTCTAACACAAACAATAGTAATGTTGTGTTGGCTAGTTAAACACTTGCGTAGACCTCCAATCTACAAGTGAGGCTTGTCAAACCCAATAGATCTATCTTCAACTACCACGCTTTGCACTACGGCAAACTAAACGGTTCAATGTGTAAGGACTTTGAGTGTTATGTGCACACTTATAATAAACAGCTAACTCATGCAAGTGATATGTATCAAAAAGCGTTTGTTTGCACATGTTTTCTCCCCCAAAACAGTAAAAATAAGAAAAGGGGTCGTGTACGCACCTTTGAATGCAGTAGAATGATCAAACACACGTGAAATCGCGTAGACAATCCTCTACGAAGAATCTGTGTATAAACAATAA
Organism: Mikania micrantha; assembly: GCA_009363875.1. Taxonomy (NCBI): domain Eukaryota; kingdom Viridiplantae; phylum Streptophyta; class Magnoliopsida; order Asterales; family Asteraceae; genus Mikania; species Mikania micrantha. The sequence continues at coordinate 41,853,619 of CM018683.1, read as the reverse complement.
CGTTGTGTAATTCGGGATGTTGTTTTGTGTTTGTAATCACATACGTGGCAACACACGTATGTTAGAACGTTTGAAATGTACATGCAAAAGTATGCGTGACTTTGTATTCGGTTGTTTAAACTGTATAAATATATACAATTCCTTTTAAACACGCGTAATTATACGCGATCGTGATTTTGGTTAAAAATATAAATTTTATCGTTTTATTTTGTTCGGGATTCAAATCTGGTTCCAACGCAACTGGAACGGATTAAATCGGAGTCAAAACGAATGAGATATGAACAAAACATCCAAAATAATGTTTTTGTGAAAAACCATAGTCCATCAGATTCGAACCCACGACTTACCACACATAACACAAGCACCCAACCATCTGATCTGGTTGTGGTTTTGTGTTAAGTTTCGAATGCAAATAGTTTTAAGCATAACCAAGTCGAGTTCCCTTTGTTATCTTTAACCGATCCAACCTTGGTTCCAATTGGGCCCGATTCGAACTTGACCGATTCTCAGACCATGGGGCTTTTGTTGTTTGGATCCAGCCGAGTCCATCAGTGAGTTTAATCAAACTATTTTTGGTCGAATCAGTCAATTTTATGATCTACACCGGTTCGAACCTAACCTCTTTATCATTGATTCACATTGATTCAATTCGTTAAAATCACACTATAACTCCATAAGGTTTTCATCTAGTAATGAATTTCGAAACTTTCTGTATTATTTAATTTGTTTAACAAACACATCCAAGTTAAAAACCCCAATTCATTTTGCATTGTGAACCCTAGCACTCGAATCTATACAATTCAGTGTTACTTGATGAAATTAACGAATGTATCTTGTTAATCGGAGCTTTTAGAAACTTAGGGTTTCAATCAATTTGATCTTCAAACCCTTCCCGATCAAAATCCCCAAATCGTTTCCCTCAAGAACCCTAGAAATCGAAATCATAAAATTCGTTATTGTTCAATGCATTTAACAGAGGGCTATCATCAATAATATGATTTCGCAACTCTTTGTGTAATTTAATTGGATTATAAAACATGTTTGCATCAAAAAACCCAAAACGGTTTTTCATCAAGAACCCTAGAATTGAAATCATGAAATTCGATATTTTTAGATGTAGTTATCTTAGGGATTTCGTTTAACACCATATTTCGAAACTGTACATATGTTTTAATTTCGTTTTTGAGTTTGTTTGGTTATAAACCCCCAAATCGTTTTCTAGGATGAACCCTAGAATTAGTGTTCATACAATCCGGTGTTTCTACACGAAATTAGCATATGGTTTTTTTAATCGGTTGTGTTAGGTTGTGTAGGAGTGATTTCTTACCTTGTTTGATGCCCAATTGATGAAGATTGACTTTTAACTTGGGTTTCGGCCACTCACGATCCAATTCTTCGATCCCGATGTTCTTGGTTCCAAATTTCGTGTGAAGAGTATCCTAAGGGTGCCGACTAATGTGTATGAGTGTCCAATTCGGAATGTTAAAGTCGAATTGTGCGAATTTGGTGATTAACACCTACGGTTTTTAACTTTTGAGTTGTCGTAGGTTTTATTAGAAGGATAATGGGTTCTGTAACTGATGATAATTGATTATCATCATCAATGTGGTGATTATGGAGGTTTAATTCAGTTAATTATAATGATTTTAATATAAATTCGAATTTAAACTCAACTTTCAAACGAATTTTGACTCTTTAAAGACAAAATTGTGTATTTCTTCTAATGACAAGTTTAATCTTTATAATTTAAGTGTTTTTACAGTGTTTTGATTAATTCCAGTCCCTCTGGTTTGATTTTGTGTAATTTCCTACAATTCCCGTTAGATTTCAGTTAACGGGGTTAATCCGAAATGCCGGATTGTCACATCATCCCCTTGTTGAAGGAATTTTCGTCCCGAAAATTGTTAAATATTAGAAGTAGTTAGGACACTACTTGTGATTTCAATGTATACGTGTTAGTGCGATATTTGATCATTCTGTGCACTTGTGTGTACTCACACACATGGTTCAACATTTGCAACATCACACCTAAGTGTGATCGTTCTATGTAACTGTTTGCGTGCACACTAGTTAGTACACCTAACTGTGTATGTTTGTGTTTGATCATACTGTGCTATGTAATCTTTTACATAGTGAGTGTTCACAACTGTTTGTACTATGTAACCTCGCACATAGCAATTGTTTGAAACTAATCATGTATGTACTACCATAACATGTAACATATGAAATGTAGCACATAAAATGTAATGTAGCACAATGTTTGTAACAAAACCAATTGTATAAAGTGTTTGTGCTTACCGTTTGAAATCTGAAGTGTTGATGTGTGAAGCATCACATCATCCCCTTGTTGAAGGAAATTTCGTCCTAAAATTTAACGTGCCTTCTCAGTGTTTGTAGTTGTTGTTTTGAACAGATGAGGATACTTCTTCATCATTTGATCTTCCCTTTCCGATGTGAATTCAGGTCCACGCCTCGAATTCCACCGGACTTTGACTATCAGAATCTTGCTTTGTTTGAGTTGTTTGACCTCTCGGTCCATGATTTTAGCTGGTTCTTCAATGAACTGAAACTGTTCTTCCACCTGTATTTCCTCAAGTGGTACCACCAATGTCTCATCAGAAAGACATTCCTTTAAGTTCGAAACGTGAAAGACATCATGAACTCCGCTGAGTTCATCCGGTAATTGTAGTTGATACGCTACCGGACCAATCCTTTTCAGGATCTCAAAAGGTCCTACGTAGCGTGGGCTAAGCTTCTCACGCTTGCCGAATCTTATCACACCTTTCCAAGGTGATACTTTCAAAAGAACTCGGTCTCCTACTTGAAATTCCAACGGCTTGCGACGTTTGTCAGCGTAACTCTTTTGTCGATCCCGAGCCGCTGCCGTACGGTTCCGGATTTGTACAACCTTCTCAGTCGTTTCATGTACTAGTTCAGCACCTGTTATCTGACTGTCACCAATTTCAGCCCAACAAATCGGTGAACGACATTTACGACCGTATAATGCTTCAAATGGTGCCGCTTGAATACTTGTGTGATAACTGTTGTTGTAAGAAAATTCCACTAATGGTAAGTGGGTTTCCCATCTGTCACCAAAATCAATGACACAAGCTCGTAACATATCATCAAGTGTCTGAATCGTACGTTCACTCTGACCATCGGTTTGCGGATGATATGCGGTACTCATGTCTAAACGAGTTCCCAAGGACTTATGGAGAGATTTCCAAAAGTTTGAAGTGAATCGGGCATCCCGATCTGATATGATGGAAATTGGTACACCATGTCGTGCTACCACTTCCTTGATGTAAATGCGAGTCAGTTTCTCCATTTTGTCGGTTTCCTTAATTGCTAAGAAATGTGCAGATTTCGTTAATCAATCGACAATTACCCATATCGTGTCACAACCACTTGGTGTACGGGGTAACGAAGTAATGAAATCCATCGAAATCTGTTCCCATTTCCACATCGGTATTTCTGGTTGTTGCTAGAAAACCAAACGGTTTTTGATATTCAACTTTGACTTTAGAACAAGTCAAACATTTGCTAACGTACTTAACAATGTCGGCTTTCATGTGAGGCCACCAATACAGTGCCTTTAAGTCATGATACATCTTATCTGATCCCGGATGGACTGAATATCTGGATTTGTGCGCTTCATCCATCACGAGTTCCCTTAACCCACCACGCAAAGGTATCCAAAGTCGAAATGAAACAACGAGTTCCATCAGGCATGACATCCAATTGTTTTTCCATTCCTCGTAAGGATTCATGTTCCAAGTTATCCTTTTTTAAGGCTTCAAGCTGAGCACTACGTACCTTATTAGGTAAGTCAGTATGTATCATTAACATAAGTGCGCGAACCCATCTTGTTGATGTTGTGTCTTTTCTGTTTAGAGCATTAGCTACCACATTAGCTTTTCCCGTATGGGACTTGATCGCACACTCGTAGTCATACAACAACTCGACCCACCTATGCTGTCTCATATTGAGCTCCTTTTGATCAAAGATATGTTGTAGGATCTTATGATTAGTGTAAATGGTACACCTAGTTCCATATAAGTAATGCCTCCAAATCTTCAAGGCAAATACCACTGCTCCTAATTCCAAAGCATGAGTAGTGTAATTCTTTTCATGTGGTCGCAGTTGCCTTGAAGCGTAAGCAATCACTTTATCACACTGCATCAACACACATCCCAAATCATGTGCAGATGCGTCACAATACACCACAAAGTCTTCTGTTCCTTCCGGTAAGGACAGAATCGGTGCACTGCAGAGTTTTTGTTTCAGTAACTGGAATGCAGCTTCCTGTTTATCAGCCCAATCATACTTCGTCCCTTTGTGTGTAAGAGCTGTAAGTGGTTGAGTGATCTTTGAGAAACCTTCAATGAATCGTCGATAGTAACCCACCAAACCTAAGAATTTTCGTACCTGGGTAGGGGTTTTTGGTGCTTCCCAATTTTTAATCGCTTCAATTTTCGCTGGATCAACATGTATGCCCTTCTCATTGACTATATAACCCAAGAATTGAACTTCTCACATCTAGAAGTCACATTTTGAGAACTTAGCGTACAATTGTTCTTGTTTCAGTAATTCTAACAGCAATCGAAGGTGTTCAGCATGCTCCTCCTCAGTCTGAGAATAGATGAGAATGTCATCAATGAAAACAATAACAAACTTATCAAGATAAGGTTTGCAGACTCGATTCATGAGGTCCATGAATACAGCGGGAGCGTTTGTCAACCCAAACGGCATGGCCAAGAATTCGTAATGGCCATAGCGCGTTCTAAATGTTGTCTTACGAATATCTTCCTCCTGTACTCTGAGTTGATGGTAACCCGATCTGAGATCAATCTTCGAGTAGTAACTCGAACCTTCCAACTGATCGAACAGATCGTCAATTCTAGGTAACGGATACCGGTTTTTGATGGTAACCTTGTTCCGTTCCCGGTAATCGATACACATACGGAAAGTCCCGTCCTTTTTCTTAACAAATAAGACTGGAGCTCCCCAAGGTGAAAAACTAGGTCGTATAAAGCCCTTATCCAAAAACTCTTGCAGTTGTGTAGATAACTCTTGCATTTTAGATGGTGCAAGTCGATAAGGCGCCCTAGCTATCGATGCTGTGTCTGGTGTAAGGTCGATTCGAAATTCCACTTGTCTAATAGGCGGTAATCCTGGTAGGTCTTCTGGAAATACTTCAGGAAATTCACAAACTACTGGGATTTCTTCGATCTTCTTCTCAGCTACTAGCTTCTCAGTTATAAGTGCTATAACTGCTGTATGACCTTTACGCAGACATTTGTGTGCTTTCATACAAGATATGAGACGCAGTGGCATACTGCTCTTCTCACCTTGTACATACAGTGTCTCTCCATGTGGAAGAGGTATACGGACGATCTTTTCATGGTATACTATTTCAGCCTGGTGTGTGGACAACCAGTCCATGCCAATGACTACATCAAAACTGCCTAAAGTGATAGGCATAAAATCAATTTTCAGTGTTTGACCCATCAAATCAAGGATACATCCTTTAAGGATTTGTTCAACTACAGTTAACTTGCCATCAGCTAGTTCTACAGTGTAAGGGTCTTCTTAGAGTAGTAGGACTAACATTTAGCAACTTAGAAAATGTACTAGATACAAAGCTCCGGTCTGCACCAGTGTCAAATAGCATAGAGGCAGAGTGATTATTCAAGAGGAACGTGCCCGTAACAATGTTGGGATCCTCCCGTGCTTGACGTCCTCTAATCACGAATGCCCTGCCCTTAGCACCATTGTTGTTATTGTTATTGTTGTTATTGGTGCCATTACCGTTGTCGTTCGTATAATTTGCCCTGCCCTTCTTGAGTTGTGGGCAATCCTTTATGAAATGCCCTGGTTTGCCACACTCAAAACAACCCTTCTGTGTGTTATTCTGGTTAGCTGGGTTTGTCTGTAATTCCCCCCGACAATCCTTTGCAGCATGACCCATCTTCCCACACCGTTGGCATCGGTACTTGTCACATTGATTCCCAATGTGATGAAGTCCACATTTATTGCATTTTGGGTATTTACCAAAATATCCTCCCGACGACTGCTGATTATTGTTTGAGTTCTGATGGATCCTGTTAGATTCAAGCTTACTGTTCTGATGAAACGACTGTTGGTTGGAACTCTTGGAATTTCTGCTATCCCACTTTCGCTTGTGGTCTCCTACTTTGGATGCTGCTGTTCGTTTAGACAGAGTTCCTTGTAGCACTGCCTGATCAGTCAGTTGATGCGCCAACCGAACAGCTTGTTGAATCGTTGTGGGATTTGCAGATGTGACCAACCCTTGGATCTGAGGCACTAATCCCCCAATGTACCTCTCAATCCACTTGCTCGGTGGAGTAGCCATGTGAGGTAGGAGTCTGGCTAATTCATGTGATCGAGTAGTGTACTCCTCGATATTAGACCCTTCCTTTTTAAGATGCCAGTACTCGTCCTCCAGCTTTTGCACCTCATTGCGAGGGCAATACTCCTCCTGCAGTAGTGTCTTGAACCCATTCCAAGTAAGGGCATTAGCCTCTCCCAATCCCAAAGTTTGAACATTAGAGTTCCACCAAGTCAACGCTGGACCCTCCAACGTACCCGTAGCATATTTGACTTTGTTCTCTTCAGGACAGTTGCACATCTCAAACACTGATTCCGCCTTTCAATCCATCGTAGGAGTCCAATGGCCCCATCCGATCCTTTGAAATTATGAGGTTTGTAGTCCAAGAACGTCTTGAACGTGCACACATGTGGGTTTACTAACCCCCCAGTTGGACCATGGGGTCCCGCTGTGTGTGTCTGATTATAGTTCGTGATGGCCTCTGCAACCTTACTGTTGTTGAGTTCATCAACAGTCATGTTTATGTTCTCGTCAGCCATAATCTTTAAATATACATAATGATATTTCATTCATCGCATAATCATCATTCATGCATAAGTAAACATGACACACAATTATTGCCATCAAAATACTAATTCTCATGATAATTTCTGTAATTCAACTAATCATGACATCTTATTTGTTATGAGTACATCCCACTCATATAGTTTTATTAACTGAAAAATAAATAACATCAAAATATCTAAACTCCACCATTTGGTGGCGCAACACTAGGAGATGAATCAGCCTGCTCTGGTGGACCACCCCCTGCACCGTGTTCATACTGCATATGCCCGGTGATGAGTGTCAATGCATGCTCAGCTAAATCCCCAACTATGTTGGTTCCATCTATAGCCGCATTAGCTCGTGCAATGGCCTCTTCGGCCCTTGCCTCGGCCATAGACGCACGTAGTTCTGTCTCCTGTTGTCGTGCCTCGGCCATAGTTGCACGGAATTCAGCATCTTGCAGTCGTTCGGTGAGCTCAACAATAGCATTTTGCATCATCTCCACATCTTCCACCAGATTCTCATGTAACTAGTCTGTACGAGTCAGCTACTCCTTAAGACTCCTCCATTTCTCCATAATCCAGTTGTTGCTTTCTAACAATCCTGTGATTGCCCCTGCTCCCTCACGCATATTACGGATCTCTCGATCCATACGTGCCACGAATGCAGCAAACGCTTGCTCTAGCGGATACCCTAGAGCCGGTAATGTCCAAATGCCATTAGTAGAGGAAGTAGCGGGTGGAGGAGGCACTCTCTCCTCGCGTACCCAGCTACGAATAAGATCAGGGAACCACTGCCAATAGTGGTTGCTCCCTCTTGGTCTAATGTGAATATCCTCACCATAGTGGATAGTATCATCCACTGGCTCCAATTTCCTTTTCTTAGCTTCCTGGATTTCCACAACTTGTGGCTCCTCATCATGAATACGTTTAGAAGATGATGCCATATCTGTAACATAACACTTCTATATAAAGACTATACAAAATATGAGTGTATAAGCAAATGTGTCTAATGTCTAGCAGTTATAGTCTAAGTCTACTAATGCAAACCTAGTTCGCTATAACCAATGTCTCTGATACCAATCTGTCACACCCCCAATTTTCAACTAACGGAATCATACCGTTTAGGGTGTGACAAACCAGGATCTCAGGCATTAGACATAACGAAAGACCTCTATATGTTTTTCAAACATAATTTTGGTCTAAACTGTAATATCAAAATTTTAACGTTTGCGGAAGTGTTTTTAAACCAATAACAAAACGTAACGGTTGAAAGTGTAAATTACAAATTCAAACGCATTCAATGTCTTAATTAATCAAAGTTAAAACACTTGAACTGAAATGTATGCATGAGACTCCATATCCTAGTCCCTGCTCTTCCTTAGCTGTACCTTAGTGTCCTGAGAAAACATGTAAATCAAGTCAACACAAAGGTTGGTGCATACACAGGTTTGTTTAATCACAAATGTTTGAGACAACTGTTTGAAACAAAATGTTTGCAGATAACATAATCACACATTGCATAGTCATGACAGCTAGTCATTGTACTATTTACATAAGTGGTTGACACCGAAGCTGACTGTTGCATGCTATTGCATGTTTTGCCTTTCCACTATTGTCTAACACAAACAATAGTAATGTTGTGTTGGCTAGTTAAACACTTGCGTAGACCTCCAATCTACCAAGTGAGGCTTGTCAAACCCAATAGATCTATCTTCAACTACCACGCTTTGCACTACGGCAAACTAAACGGTTCAATGTGTAAGGACTTTGAGTGTTATGTGCACACTTATAATAAACAGCTAACTCATGCAAGTGATATGTATCAAAAAGCGTTTGTTTGCACATGTTTTCTCCCCCAAAACAGTAAAAATAAGAAAAGGGGTCGTGTACGCACCTTTGAATGCAGTAGAATGATCAAACACACGTGAAATCGCGTAGACAATCCTCTACGAATAATCTGTGTTTTAACAATAACGTTGTGCTATTTGGGATGTTGTTTTGTGTTTGTAATCACATACGTGGCAACACACGTATGTTAGAACGTTTGAAATGTACATACAAAAGTATGCGTGACTTTGTATTCGATTGTTTAAACAGTATAAATACAATTCCCTTTAAACACGCGTAATTATACGCGATCATGATTTTGGTTAAAAATATAAATTTTATCGTTTTATTTTGTTCGGGATTCAAATCTCGTTCCAATGCAACTGGAACGGATTAAATCGGAGTCAAAACGAATGAGATATGAACAAAACATCCAAAATAATGTTTTTGTGAAAAACCGTAGTCCATCATATTCGAACCCACGACTTACCACACATAACACAAGCACCCAACCATGTGATCTGGTTGTGGTTTTGTGTTAAGTTTCGAATGCAAATAGTTTTAAGCATAACTGTCACACCCCCACCTCTCATAACCTCGTGTCTGACGTCACTCTGAGAAGGTTGCTGAAGCATGGTGGTGATGTCTCCGAGGTGAGGGGTGACTTACTTGAACCGATATCATAAGCACAAAGATTAACTTAAAGTAAATACGATACAAGGATGTCGCAACCACCATTACATTACAACTAAGTTTGTTTAATTACAACACTAGTTATTCAAGTGCAAGTATTCCAAAAGTGCATCCTCACCGGCTATTACTGTTTACCTGCAAAAAGGTTTGAGTTTAAAACGTCAGCACAAAGCTGGTGAGTTCGACAGTTCAATTTAAAACAATATGATATCATAAGCATGTTCACAAAACTTCAGTTCCGGATAACCATGGGACCCGTATCTAGTTCCTTTCGGACGTCAAGTTCTGTTCTCAAGATATTACCCGTCGGTACATATCTTAGTGCCTCATTGTCTTAATGTCTATCATACCATTAAGAAGTTCAGGAAACAGATAACAAACATTCACACAAGGGGAGATGCAACCCTCCCAGCGAATGGGGTGTCAACCAATAGTACTATCAATGTTTTCAGTTCGGCCACACATGGGTTCACTAGATACAGTTCAAAAATGAGGACTTTTAGTTCCATGATAGAGTTCAGTTCTACAGGCAAAATCCCATGAAATCCCACAAAAGTCACATTAAATCACACAGATATCATTGATGCATATCATATGTTCAGAAAACAGTTTGCAGAGTTACCCCGATGTTTATAAAACATTAAAGGGAAAACGGGGTTGTACGAAACTCACCTGGTAGTATAGATGTAGCAGAATATCACCAAAACTGATAGTACAGAGATGATTCTGCATTTATTTATATTTAATGAGTTATTTCTGTTCTAGTTTATTGATTAAATCTTTCTGAACGTTCAATGTCAAAGACATTGCTTTGAAAATCATCAACTGATATTAGTTATGTATTTAGTTAATTTAATGTTATATCATACAATGTATGATAATGTAGGAACCTACATTGCATTAGATTCCTAATACAAAGTTGATGACACTCTTGATTAATCAGAATAATCTCTGATTAACCAGATAGTTAATGTTGTTGATTATGATACTGTAACAGTTTCTAGATAATTTAATGGCTTAGCAACAGGTGCTGCACCTGGAATCAAGTCAATCCGAAATTCAACTTGTCTCACTGGGGGTAATCCTGATATGTTCTCAGGAAAAACTTCAGGAAAATCCTTGACTACTGGGATATCTGTGATTTGTTTGGGTGAAGAATTGTGCTCAGTCACATGTGCCAGGAAAGCATAACAGCCTTTCCTTAAGAATTTCTGAGCTCGCATACAAGATATGATACCAAGTTTTCTACCAGCTCGTTCTCCTTGAACTATCAGTGTATTACCGTTAGGTAATGGAATACGGATCATCTTATTTTGACACACCACTTCCACTTGGTTATCAGAAAGCCAGTCCATACCGACTACAACATCAAAGCTCCCAAGCTCAATGGGAAGTAGATTGATATTGAAAAGTTGATCATTCAAATTCAAAGAACATCCTTGAATAACACTGTTAGTTTTGATCAACTTGCCGTTAGCAAGTTCAATAACATAAGGAGTTTCTAGATCTACCGTAGGCAATGAAAGTAATGATGCAAATTCAGGAGAGATAAAGCTCTTATCTGCTCCTGTGTCAAACAGAACAGATGCGTATAGATTATTAAGAAGAAACGTACCAGTAACAATATTTGCATCATGTCTCGCCTCGGTCGCACCAATCTGGAAAGCTCTCCCCCTAGCTTCAGTTCGCGGATTGGTGTTATTGTTTGGACAGTTTCGTATGAGATGGTCAGGGCTTCCACATTTGTAACATGACCGGTTGGTTTGAGTGGTTTGTCGTGGTGCTTGATTTTGTGGTTGAGCAGGAAAGTTGCAATATTTAGCATAATGTCCAACTCGGTTACAGTTCAGACAAACAGGACATGGTCCCGTGTGATGGAGTGGACACTTATTGCATTTGGGCGCCTGCCCAGTATAAACTTTCCTCTCAAGAATAGCAGCACCATAGTTTTTCACAGTTGCCTTGCTCTGGGTGATCTCAGCCGGAGCCTTCGCCTTGGCTTTGTCAAACCACTTCCGTTTGGTACCTTTTGACACATTCGAGGTACCGACATCACTACGGCTGTGAGCCGTCTGAGGTTTCAAAGTCAGAGTACCACTCCTTACCGCCTCATTGGTAAGCTTAGTGGTTAACAGAATGGTATGTTTCAGGGTTGTGGGTTCAGCAGCAGTCACCATTCCCCGAATCTGGGGAATCAAACCCTTAATGTACTTCTCGATTAAAGCTGCTTCCGTAGGAAACATATCGGGAAGTAAACAAGTAAGTTCATGAAACAGATCGGTGTAAGCCAGACAATCAGCACCGATCATAGAGTGATTCCAGAATTCCTCCTGGAGTTTTTGAATTTTAGTAATTGGGCAGTACTCTGATCTAATCAGAGTTTTGAAATCATTCCAGCCCATCGAGTCAACTGTGGCTGAACCCAAAGTCTTGGCCTGGGTATTCCACCAGGTCAAAGCTGAGTCTTTCAGAGAACAGGCAGCATATGACACTTTATGCTCCTCCAAACACTGACTGATTTTGAGTTTGGTTTCCATCTCCTCGATCCACCTTAAAAGACCAGCCGCTCCTTCCTTGCCCGTAAAAGTAGGAGGGTTACAGGAAGCAAAATACTTGTAAGTACATCCCTGTCGAGGTGGATCAGGAATAATTGTAGTTGTACCGGTGGTGGTATGAGCTTCAACGTGACCACCAGTAGCATTATGTTCAGCATGATCGTGGTCTCTACCAGAACCTGCGGTAATATACGGTTGGTGTTGTGTCAGCACACCACAAGCAGATAGTTGTTCACGCACAATTCGAGCTATCATAGCTTCATTTGTTTCAGATCCGCTTGTACCAGCAGGTGGAACAATGCCTGCTCCAGGGTTCACTGGTGGAGCAGTATTTGTTTCCAAGTTCCCAGGTGGAACCACGTTCACTTCCGGATTAACATGCGGATCCAGATTTGATTCAACATTCAGAGGTGGAATTTGATTCGGTTCAGGGTTTGTAATGTTCTTAGCAGCTTTCTTAGCTGGTCGACCTCTTTTAGGAGCCATTAATCTGCTCACAAGCAGACAAATTCAGGTCAGTTTAAGAATATTAAAGATATAACCCGTTCTATCACATAATTTCAATCATATTCAGTTACACTGAAAATTTATATTGAAATGTGATTATAAAGAATATAGTATAACTACATGAATTTAGTCAAGACATGTTTGCACTACACACAGATCACACAATTGTTCGTAGCTATACTTAGTCCCGTTATTTCCAAAAACATGTTAGAGTCTTACCCAGCTCTTTGCATTGCAACACGTGTTTTTAGAGATATGTTCATACAGGACTAGGACATGTTCTCACACAAGTTCTCTGATATGTTCTCAGTTCATGCATCAAGTTCTTATACAAACAATAGATATGTTCTCGTACAGTATGGCTCTCGTACTGTACTTTAGTAACAGATATGTTCACAATTTGATACGTTCACGTTTAGACATGTTCTCGTACAGTATGGCTCTCGTACCGTACTTTAGTAACAGATATGTTCACAATTAGATACGTTCACGTTTAGACATGTTCTCGTACAGTATGGCTCTCGTACTGTACTTTAGTAACAGATATATTCGCATACAGTATTGCTCCCGTACTGTATTTCAGCGAAATATATATTTTTAGTTCGATATATTCGCATACAGTATTGCTCCCGTACTGTATTTCAGCGAAATATATATTTTTAGTTCGATATATTCGCATACAGTATTGCTCCCGTACTGTATTTCAGCGAAATATATATTTTTAGTTCGATATATTCGCATACAGTATTGCTCCCGTACTGTATTTCAGCGAAATATATATTTTTAGTTTGACATGCTCTCATATTGATACATTCGTATACAGTTATGTTCTCACACAGAAAAAAAAAATTAAATATAGTTCACACACATAGTTCATTATACAGACAGATATACAAAAACACCCATATTATTACAGTACCATAGTTTCATACATCACAAGGTTTTAATACAAGAACTATCAGAACCGATACATCAATACTAACTAGGGGGGATCCATTTCACAATCAAAACTTCCCATCCACTTCACACACTAACAACCTATTCGTCTGTACACAGGATATCCCAAAAAGAGCTACATAAACATACTTATCGTAAAAAGTACGATAAACAGGAAAATACCATGGCTACTGCCGCCATAATCACGCCCAAAACTATCATCTTAGTCTCGAAACTGGCCATCCCAAGCCAAATCAGAAACTCTCTCACCTTCACCATTCTTGCCCTCAACAACTCAACCTGCCGCCAAAAGGTAGCAATAATCATTCGCACCCACGTCCTACGCAATCGCTCCTCAACCGAAGTCCTCCACTCCTGCGTGTCTGCCTCTAATGTGTTCACTCGATCTATAATGGTCAAGTGAGAAGTCAAAATCTCTAAAACAGTGCTACGGGTATCGTCTATCATAGCACTCTGCTGCTGTATATCCTGACGCATCCCTTGCAGATCATGAGTGACCTGCTGTAGCTGGGCTCTCCACTCAGCTTGGTGGGAGGATTCTCCCACCTCATGTATAGTCTGTGGCTCATCTCGGGGAGCCATCGGACGTCTCGGGGGTAGCCCCGTGGTCTTGCGGGCTTGACCCCACATCCGTCATAATCCGTCCCACGCAGGGACTCTCCGTGGAGAGTCCTGTCTCCTCTCGGCAAAAATATGAACCAAAGGTGAATGAGGGGGACTGGGTACTACGGGAGATGCTGGTGGTAGTACTGGTGATGGTGGTGGTGGTGGAGTAACAGGTCTGGGGTCTGACGATGTACGTGGTCCGGCAGGGGTCGCCTGTGAGGCTGCAGATGATGCCTCACTAGGATCTGAATCTGATCCTGCACTAGAGCTAGGGGTGTCATCCAACCTCAGATAGGGAAATCTCTGGTAAATGTACTGCTCGGCTTGATCGGCCATCACTGTACAATCAAAATCTCAAATCAGTATCATGGAGTAAATATTAAATAACAATATTTAACATAAACATGAACATGATATGATGCTTCTCCCTATCTCAGAATAACTATTCATCTTTATAGTTATTGAGGTTCTGCTTGAATTAAAATAAACTAGAATGCACATGTGTTGCAAATTTCAGTTATGCTGGCCACTCATAAATGGAATTTGTACCACCTAATTATCCTGGCTTAATTCAAAACAAGTTGTGTTCATTTGTTATGTTCGGTGCTCTCTGTGTTACTATTCGAGCCTATGGTTATAGTCTAGGTCTCTAAGTCAACCTGATTCTCTATAACCTGTGGCTCTGATACCACCCTGTCACACCCCCACCTCTCGTAACCTCGTGTCTGACGTCACTCTGAGAAGGTTGCGGAAGCATGGTGGTGATGTCTCCGAGGTGAGGGGTGACTTACTTGAACCGATATCATAAGCACAAAGATTAACTTAAAGTAAATACAATACAAGGATGTCGCAACCACCATTACATTACAACTAAGTTTGTTTAATTACAACACTAGTTATTCAAGTGCAAGTATTCCAAAAGTGCATCCTCACCGGCTATTACTGTTTACCTGCAAAAAGGTTTGAGTTTAAAACGTCAGCACAAAGCTGGTGAGTTCGACAGTTCAATTTAAAACAATATGATATCATAAGCATGTTCACAAAACTTCAGTTCCGGATAACCATGGGACCCGTATCTAGTTCCTTTCGGACGTCAAGTTCTGTTCTCAAGATATTACCCGTCGGCACATATCTTAGTGCCTCATTGTCTTAATGTCTGTCATACCATTAAGAAGTTCAGGAAACAGATAACAAACATTCACACAAGGGGAGATGCAACCCTCCCAGCGAATGGGGTGTCAACCAATAGTACTATCAATGTTTTCAGTTCGGCCTCACATGGGTTCACTAGATACAGTTCAAAAATGAGGACTTTTAGTTCCATGATAGAGTTCAGTTCTACAGGCAAAATCCCATGAAATCCCACAAAAGTCACATGAAATCACACAGATATCATTGATGCATATCATATGTTCAGAAAACAGTTTGCAGAGTTACCCCGATGTTTATAAAACATTAAAGGGAAAACGGGGTTGTACGAAACTCACCTGGTAGTATAGATGTAGCAGAATATCACCAAAACTGATAGTACAGAGATGATTCTGCATTTATTTATATTTAATGAGTTATTTCTGTTCTAGTTTATTGATTAAATCTTTCTGAACGTTCAATGTCAAAGACATTGCTTTGAAAATCATCAACTGATATTAGTTATGTATTTAGTTAATTTAATGTTATATCATACAATGTATGATAATGTAGGAACCTACATTGCATTAGATTCCTAATACAAAGTTGATGACACTCTTGATTAATCAGAATAATCTCTGATTAACCAGATAGTTAATGTTGTTGATTATGATACTGTAACAGTTTCTAGATAATTTAATGGCTTAGCAACAGGTGCTGCACCTGGAATCAAGTCAATCCGAAATTCAACTTGTCTCACTGGGGGTAATCCTGATATGTTCTCAGGAAAAACTTCAGGAAAATCCTTGACTACTGGGATATCTGTGATTTGTTTGGGTGAAGAATTGTGCTCAGTCACATGTGCCAGGAAAGCATAACAGCCTTTCCTTAAGAATTTCTGAGCTCGCATACAAGATATGATACCAAGTTTTCTACCAGCTCGTTCTCCTTGAACTATCAGTGTATTACCGTTAGGTAATGGAATACGGATCATCTTATTTTGACACACCACTTCCACTTGGTTATCAGAAAGCCAGTCCATACCGACTACAACATCAAAGCTCCCAAGCTCAATGGGAAGTAGATTGATATTGAAAAGATGATCATTCAAATTCAAAGAACATCCTTGAATAACACTGTTAGTTTTGATCAACTTGCCGTTAGCAAGTTCAATAACATAAGGAGTTTCTAGATCTACCGTAGGCAATGAAAGTAATGATGCAAATTCAGGAGAGATAAAGCTCTTATCTGCTCCTGTGTCAAACAGAACAGATGCGTATAGATTATTAAGAAGAAACGTAACAGTAACAATATTTGCATCATGTCTCGCCTCGGTCGCACCAATCTGAAAAGCTCTCCCCCTAGCTTCAGTTCCCGGATTGGTGTTATTGTTTGGACAGTTTCGTATGAGATGGTCAGGGCTTCCACATTTGTAACATGACCGGTTGGTTTGAGTGTTTTGTCGTGGTGCTTGATTTTGTGGTTGAGCAGGAAAGTTGCAATATTTAGCATAATGTCCAACTCGGTTACAGTTCAGACAAACAGGACATGGTCCCGTGTGATGGAGTGGACACTTATTGCATTTGGGCGCCTGCCCAGTATAAACTTTCCTCTCAAGAATAGCAGCACCATAGTTTTTCACAGTTGCCTTGCTCTGGGTGATCTCAGCCGGAGCCTTCGCCTTGGCTTTGCCAAACCACTTCCGTTTGGTACCTTTTGACACATTCGAGGTACCGACATCACTACGGCTGTGAGCCGTCTGAGGTTTCAAAGTCAGAGTACCACTCCTTACCGCCTCATTGGTAAGCTTAGTGGTTAACAGAATGGTATGTTTCAGGGTTGTGGGTTCAGCAGCAGTCACCATTCCCCGAATCTGGGGAATCAAACCCTTAATGTACTTCTCGATTAAAGCTGCTTCCGTAGGAAACATATCGGGAAGTAAACAAGTAAGTTCATGAAACAGATCGGTGTAAGCCAGACAATCAGCACCGATCATAGAGTGATTCCAGAATTCCTCCTGGAGTTTTTGAATTTTAGTAATTGGGCAGTACTCTGATCTAATCAGAGTTTTGAAATCATTCCAGCCCATCGAGTCAACTGTGGCTGAACCCAAAGTCTTGGCCTGGGTATTCCACCAGGTCAAAGCTGAGTCTTTCAGAGAACAGGCAGCATATGACACTTTATGCTCCTCCAAACACTGACTGATTTTGAGTTTGGTTTCCATCTCCTCGATCCACCTTAAAAGACCAGCCGCTCCTTCCTTGCCCGTAAAAGTAGGAGGGTTACAGGAAGCAAAATACTTGTAAGTACATCCCTGTCGAGGTGGATCAGGAATAATTGTAGTTGTACCGGTGGTGGTATGAGCTTCAACGTGACCACCAGTAGCATTATGTTCAGCATGATCGTGGTCTCTACCAGAACCTGCGGTAATATACGGTTGGTGTTGTGTCAGCACACCACAAGCAGATAGTTGTTCACGCACAATTCGAGCTATCATAGCTTCATTTGTTTCAGATCCGCTTGTACCAGCAGGTGGAACAATGCCTGCTCCAGGGTTCACTGGTGGAGCAGTATTTGTTTCCAAGTTCCCAGGTGGAACCACGTTCACTTCCGGATTAACATGCGGATCCAGATTTGATTCAACATTCAGAGGTGGAATTTGATTCGGTTCAGGGTTTGTAATGTTCTTAGCAGCTTTCTTAGCTGGTCGACCTCTTTTAGGAGCCATTAATCTGCTCACAAGCAGACAAATTCAGGTCAGTTTAAGAATATTAAAGATATAACCCGTTCTATCACATAATTTCAATCATATTCAGTTACACTGAAAATTTATATTGAAATGTGATTATAAAGAATATAGTATAACTACATGAATTTAGTCAAGACATGTTTGCACTACACACAGATCACACAATTGTTCGTAGCTATACTTAGTCCCGTTATTTCCAAAAACATGTTAGAGTCTTACCCAGCTCTTTGCATTGCAACACGTGTTTTTAGAGATATGTTCATACAGGACTAGGACATGTTCTCACACAAGTTCTCTGATATGTTCTCAGTTCATGCACTAAGTTCTTATACAAACAATAGATATGTTCTCGTACAGTATGGCTCTCGTACTGTACTTTAGTAACAGATATGTTCACAATTAGATACGTTCACGTTTAGACATGTTCTCGTACAGTATGGCTCTCGTACCGTACTTTAGTAACAGATATGTTCACAATTAGATACGTTCACGTTTAGACATGTTCTCGTACAGTATGGCTCTCGTACTGTACTTTAGTAACAGATATATTCGCATACAGTATTGCTCCCGTACTGTATTTCAGCGAAATATATATTTTTAGTTCGATATATTCGCATACAGTATTGCTCCCGTACTGTATTTCAGCGAAATATATATTTTTAGTTCGATATATTCGCATACAGTATTGCTCCCGTACTGTATTTCAGCGAAATATATATTTTTAGTTCGATATATTCGCATACAGTATTGCTCCCGTACTGTATTTCAGCGAAATATATATTTTTAGTTTGACATGCTCTCATATTGATACATTCGTATACAGTTATGTTCTCACACAGAAAAAAAAATTAATTATAGTTCACACACATAGTTCATTATACAGACAGATATACAAAAACACCCATATTATTACAGTACCATAGTTTCATACATCACAAGGTTTTAATACAAGAACTATCAGAACCGATACATCAATACTAACTACCGGGGATCCATTTCACAATCAAAACTTCCCATCCACTTCACACACTAACAACCTATTCGTCTGTACATAGGATATCCCAAAAAGAGCTACATAAACATACTTATCGTAAAAAGTACGATAAACAGGAAAATACCATGGCTACTGCCGCCATAATCACGCCCAAAACTATCATCTTAGTCTCGAAACTGGCCATCCCAAGCCAAATCAGAAACTCTCTCACCTTTACCATTCTTGCCCTCAACAACTCAACCTGCCGCCAAAAGGTAGCAATAATCCTTCGCACCCACGTCCTACGCAATCGCTCCTCAACCGAAGTCCTCCACTCCTGCGTGTCTGCCTCTAATGTGTTCACTCGATCTATAATGGTCAAGTGAGAAGTCAAAATCTCTAAAACAGTGCTACGGGTATCGTCTATCGTAGCACTCTGCTGCTGTATATCCTGACGCATCCCTTGCAGATCATGAGTGACCTGCTGTAGCTGGGCTCTCCACTCAGCTTGGTGGGAGGATTCTCCCACCTCATGTATAGTCTGTGGCTCATCTCGGGGAGCCATCGGACGTCTCGGGGGTAGCCCCGTGGTCTTGCGGGCTTGACCCCACATCCGTCATAATCCGTCCCACGCAGGGACTCTCCGTGGAGAGTCCTGTCTCCTCTCGGCAGAAATATGAACCAAAGGTGAATGAGGGGGACTGGGTACTACGGGAGATGCTGGTGGTAGTACTGGTGATGGTGGTGGTGGTGGAGTAACAGGTCTGGGGTCTGACGATGTACGTGGTCCGGCAGGGGTCGCCTGTGAGGCTGCAGATGATGCCTCACTAGGATCTGAATCTGATCCTGCACTAGAGCTAGGGGTGTCATCCAACCTCAGATAGGGAAATCTCTGGTAAATGTACTGCTCGGCTTGATAGGCCATCACTGTACAATCAAAATCTCAAATCAGTATCATGGAGTAAATATTAAATAACAATATTTAACATAAACAAGAACATGATATGATGCTTCTCCCTATCTCAGAACAACTATTCGTCTTTATAGTTATTGAGGTTCTGCTTGAATTAAAATAAACTAGAATGCACATGTGTTGCAAATTTCAGTTATGCTGGCCACTCATAAATGGAATTTGTACCACCTAATTATCCTGGCTTAATTCAAAACAAGTTGTGTTCATTTGTTATGTTCGGTGCTCTCTGTGTTACTATTCGAGCCTATGGTTATAGTCTAGGTCTCTAAGTCAACCTAATTCTCTATAACCTGTGGCTCTGATACCACCCTGTCACACCCCCACCTCTCGTAACCTCGTGTCTGACGTCACTCTGAGAAGGTTGCGGAAGCATGGTGGTGATGTCTCCGAGGTGAGGGATGACTTACTTGAGCCGATATCATAAGCACAAAGATTAACTTAAAGTAAATACAATACAAGGATGCCGCAACCACCATTACATTACAACTAAGTTTGTTTAATTAGAACACTAGTTATTCAAGTGCAAGTATTCCAAAAGTGCATCCTCACCGGCTATTACTGTTTACCTGCAAAAAGGTTTGAGTTTAAAACGTCAGCACAAAGCTCGTGAGTTCGACAGTTCAATTTAAAACAATATGATATGATAAGCATGTTCACAAAACTTCAGTTCCGGATAACCATGGGACCCGTATCTAGTTCCTTTCGGACGTCAAGTTCTGTTCTCAAGATATTACCCGTCGGTACATATCTTAGTGCCTCATTGTCTTAATGTCTATCATACCATTAAGAAGTTCAGGAAACAGATAACAAACATTCACACAAGGGGAGATGCAACCCTCCCAGCGAATGGGGTGTCAACCAATAGTACTATCAATGTTTTCTGTTCGGCCACACATGGGTTCACTAGATACAGTTCAAAAATGAGGACTTTTAGTTCCTGGATAGAGTTCAGTTCTACAGGCAAAAACCCATGAAATCTCACAAAAGTCACATGAAATCACACAGATATCATTGATGCATATCATAGAAAACAGTTTGCAGAGTTACCCCGATGTTTATAAAACATTAAAGGGAAAAGGGGGTTGTACGAAACTCACCTGGTAGTATAGATGTAGCAGAATATCACCAAAACTGATAGTACAGAGATGATCCTGCATTTATTTATATTTAATGAGTTATTTCTGTTCTAGTTTATTGATTAAATCTTTCTGAACGTTCAATGTCAAAGACATTGCTTTGAAAATCATCAACTGATATTAGTTATGTATTTAGTTAATTTAATGTGATATCATACAATGTATGATAATGTAGGAACCTACATTGCATTAGATTCCTAATACAAAGTTGATGACACTCTTGATTAATCAGAATAATCTCTGGTTAACCAGATAGTTAATGTTGTTGATTATGATACTGTAACAGTTTCTAGATAATTTAATGGCTTAGGAATGATCAATCCTTGTTATTGATTACCCAAATATCATGAGATATCACAATGTAGTATCATAATAGGTGTAATAACCATGTTTAACATACTAATCTGACTGTTATCATAAACATCAGATAATCATTCCAATGAGTATGTTAATGATTGTGATTAGTTTGAAATACTTGGATTTAACCTTGCATTTCAAGGATTAATCCAACTAATCACCTACATTGTCATAATCAAATGGGTTAAACCATTATAATCATGGGTATGGTTTCATGAAAACCGGGCATTACAACGGATCAAAACAAGGATTTAACCGTTAAAATTCCTGTTCTTTGTTTATAATCAATCCTAGCCATCATCTAGGCAATAATCAACAATCCTAACTATGTCATTACGTTCAAAATCAAGATCTAATCAATCAAAATCAAACTAGAAGGTTTAAACGGATCATTACCTAATCTGACGGATTTCTGACTTCAAAACGATGATCAGGACTTGAAAACACGTTCTCGGTTGAAATCTGTGAAGTTTGGCAGCTTCAAAAGGGTGTTTAGATGGTGGAAGCAGCTGGTTCTTCGCCTGGAATTGAAGCAGAAGCGAGAAGAAGAATAAAATGTAAATCTTGCATGAAATCTGATGAAGTAGATCAGATCATTCCACCGCCACACCCGTCGCGTACCGCGGCGGGAGGTCCAAAAAGGCTTCGCGTACCGCGAAGATTTCCGGAGGAATCTTTGATATTTTGCAAGCATCGCGTACCGCGGAGGATTCTCAACCCCTCCATCGCGTACCGCGATGAGTCCAGTCGACCAATACTTAGAAATTTTTCTTCGTTTTTCGATTCCGGGCAATCCAGGACTCCGTTTTGTGCACGGTTTTCGCCCACGTTCATCATTTCTCGTTTACTATCAATCTGTAACAATTGAGATTATTAAATCAAAGTGGATTTCTTGAACGATCAAATGTGCCCACGTCATTGATGACGTAATTCTCGTATGCAACTGTCACAATAACCAAGTCGAGTTCCCTTTGTTATCTTTAACCGATCCAACCTTGGTTCCAATTGGGCTCGATTCGAACTTGACCGATTCTCATACCATGGGGCTTTTGTTGTTTTGATCCAACCGAGTCCCTCAGTGAGTTTAATCGAACTATTTTTGGTCGAATCAGTCAATTTTATGATCTACACCGGTTCGAACCTAACCTCTTTATCATTGATTCAAATTGATTCAATTCGTTAAGATCACACTATAACTCCATAAGGTTTTCATCTAGTAATGAATTTTGAAACTTTCTGTATTACTTAATTTGTTTAACAAACACATCCAAGTTAAAAACCCCAGTTCATTTTTCATTGTGAACCCTAGCACTCGAATCTATACAATTCAGTGTTACTTGATGAAATTAACGAATGTATCTTGTTAATCGGAGCTTTTAGAAACTTAGGGTTTCAATCAATTTGATCTACGAACCCTTCCCGATCAAAATCCCCAAATCGTTTGCCTCAAGAACCCTAGAAATCGAAATCATAAAATTCGTTATTGTTCAATGCATTTAACAGAGGGCTATCATCAATAATATGATTTCGCAATTCTCTGTGTAATTTAATTGGATTATAAAACATGTTTGCATCAAAAACCCCAAAACGGTTTTTCATCAAGAACCCTAGAATTGAAATCATGAAATTCGATATTTTTAGATGTAGTTATCTTAGGGATTTCGTTTAACACCATATTTCGAAACTATACATATGTTTTAATTTCGTTTTTGAGTTTGTTTGCTTATAAACCCCCAAATCGTTTTCTAGGATGAACCCTAGAATTAGTGCTCATACAATCCGGTGTTTCTACACGAAATTAGCATATGGTTTTTCTTAATCGGTTGTGTTAGGTTGTGTAGGAGTGATTTCTTACCTTGTTTGATGCCCAATTGATGAAGATTGACTTTTAACTTGGGTTTCAGCAACTCACGATCCAATTCTTCGATCCCGATGTTCTTGGTTCCAAATATCGTGTGAAGAGTATCCTAAGGGTGCCGACTAATGTGTATGAGTTTCCAATTCGGAATGTTAAAGTCGAATTGTGCGAATTTGGTGATTAACACCTACGGTTTTTAACTTTTGAGTTGTCGTAGGTTTTATTAGAAGGATAATGGGTTCTGTAAGTGATGATAATTGATTATCATCATCAATGTGGTGATTATGGAGGTTTAATTCAGTAAATTATAATGATTTTAATATAAATTCGAATTTAAACTCAACTTTCAAACGAATTTTGACTCTTTAAAGTCAAAATTGTGTATTTCTTCTAATGACAAGTTTAATCTTTATAATTTAAGTGTTTTTACACTTGTTTTGATTAATTCCAGTCCCTCTGGTTTGATTTTGTGTAATTTCCTACAATTCCCGTTAGATTTCAGTTAACGGGGTTAATCCGAAATGCCGGATTGTCACAAACACCTCCAGCACCATCATCATTCTCATCATCATCACCTTGAGCATTTAAGCTCGGATGTTCATCTATATCAGAATCTCCATAATCTAACTTCTCCTCTTCATCCTCCTCCTCTTCTTCTTTCTTCTCTTCTACATCTTCTATCATCTCATCCTCATCATCAATTTCAACAAAAACTTTATCAGCACCTGATCCTGAAGCTTCAGTCTTTGACTTTTTAACTTCCAATTCTTTCATCTTTAATCTCAGATCAGTATTTTCATTCTTGAGTTCAACAATATCTTCTGACTGTAGCTTAATAAAGAATTCCAAGTCAGAGATCCTTTCATTCAACTTTTTCTTCTCAACCATCTCATCTTCTTGCCATTTTATCAGTTTTGCAATCTCAACTTTCATCTCATCAATGTCAGTTGTGTTTGAAGATGAAGATTGATCAACAATAGACTTTTCTTTCTCTTTCTTGTAATTCTCAAACTCCTTTGATAACATTGATAGTCTTCTCTTAAGATCAGTATCATCATAATTAACAGTAAAGTTAATGTCTCCTAAATCATCCAGACCTGAAAATAAATCATCTTTAGCTGTAGAGTCTTGATGAAATGAAGTGTCTTGCACTGAAGTAGCCACAGTAGTAGAGTCAATGAAAGATGGCATAAAAGTAGCTACATTTACAAACTCAGGAGTTTGTAAAGTAGAAGCAGGAATAGGCACAGAGACAGTAGGAACAACTACAGAAACTGTAGGAGTCACATGAATAGATAAAGACACAACAGTCTTAGTAGTCTTAGACTTCTTCTCATAAGGCCCTCCTTTTGCCATTCGTTTCTTCCTCTTAGGCTTTGACGATTCAGGCTCTTCAACAACAAAGCTTGGATCAACTTTCTCTTCCCTTGCTTCCTCAGCTTGCTTAGCAAATTTCTTCTTTAACCTTTTCACCATCTGGTTCCCTACTTGAACCATCTCATACTCAGACTCGGTATCTGGTGAATCTTCACCATTATCTTCATTAGCAGCTTCAGTTTGTTGCTCTGGCATCTCAACATCAACATGCTCCTGTGAACTCTGTTTCTGTGAAAATTGAGTCTGTGGTTGTGATCGAGAAGACTGTCCTGTAGACTTTCTAGCTTGTTGTCTTGGAGGAGGAGGTGGAGGTTGTGACTGATCATCATCATCATCAAACTCTTCAGCATCTGAACCAGAATCAGCATGCCTCCAAGCATCATCTTCAGGAGCTAAGTAGTTAGCCCTGACACAATGTCCTATAAGCTCTTTCTCCAAGATAGCATCACCACTCCTTTGGTACACTCTGACCTGACCCAGACTAGAGTCAGTCATGTGTTTCAGCTTTAACAAATCAGAAGCTTCCCTAGGTAGCATCCCCTCTTGTAACCTCTCATCAATCAACATCTGTACAAAGCGAGGATACATGTAGAATCTATCCGTGGCCTTTGTAATGTTGTCAGACATGTAGCGGAAAATCATCCCAGAAAAATTGAACGGCTTGTTCAATATCAAGGCTACTATAGCCGATCTCATCAGATCCCTCAGCTCGTCGAATGTTCCTTTCCTCATGCTCAAGCAATGGAGTAGCATATGAGCTAGCAGCTTGTACTGTAAAGGAAGCTTTCCCTTCTTCACTGAGATGGAGTTGTAAGCTCCAAAGTATCTGATGCGCAAGAAACAACCCTTGATGCACCTTTCTGGTATGAGAGTTATACCAGCAGGCTCACCACCAAACTGTAGCACCCGTCGAATATCAGCTTCTGAAATACGAATTGCTTGTCCAAGCACATTCGCATCAATCACATACTCCTCATCAACTGAAATGAATCTAGCAGACTCCCAAGAACTCTTTATGAGTGACCGGTAGATCTGACAGGAGTTGGATATGGCGTAGTATATCCTAGATCGACGAAGAAACTCGATCATAGGCCGAAAATCCTTGCCATTCTGAGTCGCAGGATCCAGATAAGCACAAACATTATGTTTGTCTCCAAAGGTTAAATTCGCCATTTCTACAATCAGAAATAAAACTCAATTAGAAACAAAAATTAACAAAAATTAACAAAATTAAAAAAACAAAAAAAAATTTCTAAGTATAGACTAGCGAACCTATCCCCTTAGACGAACCTAATGCTAGGCGAACCTAAGTTAGACGAACCTGTTAATCAGACAAAGCTATTCATTTGAACGAACCTTCTGATGAACGAACCTCAGAATGAACGAACCTCAAAATGAACGAACCTCAGAATGAACGAACCGTCTGAATTAACGAACCTTCTGAATTAACGAACCTTCTGAATGAATGAACCTCAGTCAAACGAACCTTGACCAAAAGGTTCGATTCTCTTGAAATCCAGAGGTTCGCCACGAACCTATCAGATTCAGACGAACCTTCAAGGTTCGGCGAACCTTAGTTCATTCAACGAACCTGTTCATCCAGCGAACCTTTCCAATTTTCAAATCAAAATTTCAAATCTTCAAATTAGAAGATAAAACTTATACACCCAGGTTCGAAACTCAACGATGAATAACATTTACAAAAACAGTTTGTCCAGAACCTAAATTTTAATCGATTTTAATTCAAATTAACAGGTCCGATCTAAAAAATCCTAAAACCTATCAGATCTCCTAATCTAGCCGGTCAAATCCAAAGATATCTACCTAAAAATGATCAGCAAGTGATTACGAGTCTAAAGAAATCAAAGAAAAAGATTGGGATGTCCAGAATCGAAAATTGAAAAAACTTTGCTTGCAGGTTCGCTAATGTGCAATCAGTTGAAAATGACGAACCTTTGTCACGAACCTTATATTTATATGCACGAACCTATTCATGCGATCCTTTCAAACGAACCATTCAAACGAACCTGAACAACGAACCTTATCACCGAACCATTTGAATGAACCTGACAAGCGAACCTAGTCAGCAAACCCTAACCAACGAACCTAGCCAACGAACCATTCAAACGAACCTAGCCAGCGAACCATTCAAACGAACCTAACCAGCGAACCTAGCTAGCGAACCAATTGAACGAACTTTATCACAAACCAATCCAAGTAACCTTGTGGACGAAACTTCTCACAAATATACACCAGACGAACCTTTTGAAAAAATGTGATTTTTATTTAAAATTTCAAAACAATTCAAGTTTAATTGTTTCAAAGTCAAACAAATAATCAAAAATTATTGATTTAACATCAGATAAAACAAAAATATTTTTGTAATTTTTCAAATTTTTAAAACAATTAAACTACAAATTTAACCAATCTAACTAAACTAACAAAATTTCAAATCTTTTTGTTTGAGAATGATCCAGACATGAGATCATATTGTTTTACAATTATCAACACATCTAATTGAATTAATGAATATATTTATTAGCAAATTACAAACCTAAAATGATTGTCAGTATACTTATCCTTTTAAGTTTAATTACTCAGTTAAAATATCAATTTAAACAAAATTATCAAATACTTTATAATATCCATTTACTTGAATACATCCCCGATTTGTGAATAAATAATCAAACATAAATGTTCTTGAGACTTATTATTTCAATTTTAACCAGCCTGATCATGCAAAAATAAAGCAGAATTTCTTTTTGAAAATAACAAACTATAAAACAATTTGAATTTGTTCAAATTCTTGGAATCAAGGTTGATACTTACGTATGCTCAAATGATCTAGAAAATGAACTAAAAAATAATTTACGATTAAGCTTTTAACAATCAGTTTGATATTTTCATATACGCAGAGATTGTCCAAATCTTAATCAGAACCAAGAAAACAAATTTGAATCGTTTAAAGCTATAACAATCAGGTCGATACATAAGTATACACAAAGAATGTTTCAGCTTTAAACTAAAATACAAGAAAAAACAAATTTAGAATTTCTTTTGAAAATTAAACACATGATCAAAACTAGTCATATGAATTTTTGTACAAGACACATTTAGTCAGAAAAATTACCACTCTTTCAGGACAAAACCAAGTACTGCATTCTAAGCATCTGTTTCTTATAAAGCATAATCAAACTTCTGTTTAAATTCATCTTAACTAAGTTATAAACCTACTAACACATCATACTTAGTACTTGTAACTGCTCTTTATGTTTATGTTATCAATGGTACAGATATATTTCCAATTGCAAACAATGTGCTATCATTTCTCACTTGGTCGAATCAATTTCTCAGATTTTTAATTTTTTAATGTTTTTGTGTTTTTGGTTTTTCAAATGTTTTTGGTTTTTCAAATGTTTTTGTATTTTTCACAAATTTTCTCCCCCTAAAAACTAAAACACAAAATAACAAAATATTAAAATGCAGTCTGAATTTTGGCAGATGAAACAGGTGAAGAAGCAACAGAACCACCATATAGAGAAGGATCTTGGATAACATTTACTCGTCTTGCTTTTTGTTTATCCTTCATTTCTTGTTCCTCCAGCTTCTGAATAAATTCTACCAATGTCAATCCAGGCAGATTCTCCCTCAATATCAACACCAAAGAGTTCCATTTATCGGGCAAGGCATCAGCTAGACAATCAATCTTCTCATCTTCTGAATATTCAATGCCACATTTTCTCACTTCGGTCAACAAGTGTCTGTATCTTGTGATTAAGGCATCCAGATTCTCATTTCCAATGATGTTAAAGTTTTCAAACTCCTTTCTAATGTCTGTTGCCTTCATCTTCTTCAGATTTGTGTTTCCTTCAACTCTAGCCTTCAAGGCATTCCAAAGACTATAAGCAGTCTTGTGTTCATCGAATTGGTGTAGAATCTGGTTTGGTATAGCTTGACTCAATAACCAATAAGCCTTTTTCTCTGAATCATATTTCTTTCGCTCATCTACATCCAATCGTTCTAAGAGTTGAAATAGATCAGTTCCAACGACCCTGGGTCTCTCATAAGGAGATAGAATTCTCTTCCATAGATTAGTGTCTGTGCCATTGAGATGAGTTTCGAAGCGTCCCTTCCAGTTATCATAATCAGCCAAATCTAATAACTTTGGCACCTTGTTGGCACTACCCACTTCTGTCTCACTGATCAGAATGCTCTGGAGCTTGGTATTCTGACTCGCCATCGCTGTGTACATCTCAGACATGATTTTTTAAACTTTAATCAGCGAACCTTTTTCTGAAAAATCACTAGCCGAACCTTTTCAATTAGACGAACCTTCAACCAAACAACCGAACCTAGAGCAACGAACCTTGAACTGACGAACCTTGATTGCAAGCGAACCTTCTGACAGGCGAACCTTAAACAAGCGAACCCTTAGACAGACGAACCCTGAGATAAGCGAACCTTCAGACGAACTATATCACACGAACCTAGCAACCGAATCTCAGACGAACCTTTCAACACAGACGAACCTTGAACGAATCTTGCACCCGAACCTCAGACGAACCTCGCACAGTCACCAGCGAACCTTGCTAACTCACCAGCGAACCTTAGGCGAACTATCCCACGAACCTTGAACAAATCTTGGACGAACCTTAGGCGAACCTTGGACGAACCATCTGAAAAACCTTCTTAACAGCGAACCTTTTTGTTCAGCAATTCATAGGTTCGTCTCACGAACCTGTACTATAAAATTCAAAATTTTTGAGGAGGAAACCTTCCAAAACTCTGAAAAATCCTTCTAAAACTTCAAAATAACACCTCCAATTCGTGAATTGTTGTAATTCAACAACAATTGAAGATAAAATCAGCCTCAAACAGCAATCAATAGACTAGAAAAGAAGAGAATTTAGCCATAATTGATCTTCAAGTCTTCAAACCTTCAAATTCACTTGAATTCTTTGATTTTCTTTGATTTTCTTGTGTAGAACCTCACCAAACGCTCTGATACCACTGTTGGTTTGGTGATTTCAATCAGGATCGAAAACGAAGCTCTACAAACTATCAACCACGTGCAGAATCCATAATTGATATGTATAGAATCAAAGAAACACAAGTAATTTCATAAACATTCTTGTATTAATCAACAAATGATTACAAGTTCTTTCACACTGAAATGTTTCTCACACAGAGAATCTTTAAGAGGTTTGCTGAAGTTCCTCAAAGGTTATGAAGAATCCAGACAAACCTTCTATATATACAAAATGACAGCCGAACCTATCTACTCAGCTGTTGGACTAAAAGAACCAATGAGCCTGATCAGAAAAATCTCTAAGTCTCACAGCATTACAACAACTGAAGAAGAACACAAAGGCTGATATTCAAATGTGCTGAAGTCACAAGATCTGAAGAGATGTACAACAGCTGAAGTGTAAGTCGTCAGGTGTTGTAGTGTATAGTTAGTCTTCAGTAGTTTTCTTATTGTTTGTAAAAGTCTGGTGAGTAGTTTACTCATCAGAGGTTTTAGTATTTTGTATTTCAGTAGTTTCAGTATTTGTACTTCAGTAGTTTTGTTCTTCAGTAGTTGTAGAGTTTGTCTTCAGATGTTGAAGACATTCTCAGTCGTTTAGTTAATTTCAGTTGTTTTGTTTTGTCTGTTAGATGTCAACATCATGTGACATCATCAGACGTCACTGCCTTCTATATATAGGCAGTTGACATGATTGTAATGAAATGAAGTTAATGAATTGAATGAGATATTCCTTTTACAGAAAACTTTCTCTCTCTATAACAAACTTGCGTTACTGTTTGATTGAAATTGTTCTTACTTTACTTATGCTAATTCTGTGTTGAATTCCGCTGCTATACTCTTCTATCGTATCAATTGAGAACATCTGATCCTACAATTGGTATCAGAGCAGGTTAATCATTGATCGATTACACAATTGATCTCTGAAACTGCTCAAATTTGTTCTCAAATTGAGTGAATTAGCTGATTAAGTAAGAATTTGTTATAGATTGAAGTTTTCTGTTAACTTCTGTTGATTTGTATTTCAATATCAATCTGTTTTGCATCAATTGATTGAGATTTGCATTAGTTTGTGGTAAATTGCTTGAATCTGTGATCATGTCAACTCCGAACAATGATCCGCACAATACAGGCTCCGCAACCAAGCCTCCGATGCTTGTGCGGAGTGAGTACAACATATGGCAACGTAGAATGCTACATCACCTGTCGATTAACAGCGCAGGATGTTGGAAATCTGTTGTGCATGGACCATATAAACCCACGATCACTGATCCTGAAACTAAGATCATGATTCCGAAACCTGCTGATATGTATTCGGATGAGGACATTAAACTGTTTGAAATTGATGCTAAAGCTCATGGTATTCTGGCCATGGCTCTGCCGAATGAGATCTATTCTGGTTTGATGCATTATGATACTGCTCATGATCTCTGGGTTGCACTGAAAGAACAATTTGGTGGAACCGATGAGGTTTTAGCAAATACTAGAGAAATTCTGGCTCAGCAGTATGAGACATTTTCTCACCGAAAGGGTGAATCCTTGACTCAACAATTTGAGCGATTCTCATGTTTAATTTCTGAGTTAAAAATGGTTAAGCAAGAATACACTAATAGTCAGATGAATAACAGATTTCTCAGATCATTGCCTGAGAGATGGGACACTTATACAATTGTCCTACGCTCTAATGCTAATCTAGAAAGTCTATCTCTCACCCAATTACATGGGAAACTCTTAACTTTTGAGAGAGAGGTAGAACAGAAGAGAAAACTGTCTTCATCTGGAAAACTTGCTGATGATTTTGTTCCTGGTAACACTGCTTTACTTGGTCAGGAGTCAGAGTTTAATGGGTCTGAATGTTCTTATGATGAACATATTGACTTTTCTACTAACAATTCTGATCATGCTTTTGTGGGAGTTGAGGGTAATGCAGGAAGTTATAGTGACAACTTGTGTTTTGTGATGGATGATTTGAAAGGTATTCCGGATGATGATCTAGAGGAGATGGACATTTTAAGTCAAATGGCATTGATCAACATCAGATCACAAAAGTTTTATAAAAGAACAGGAAGGAAGTTCCCTGGATTATCTGGCAAGACTAAGGTTGGATTTGACAAAGGGAAGTTGAGGTGCCATAAGTGTCATAGGCTTGGTCACTTTGCTAGGGAGTGCAAAACATCTGGTTCTAATCCTGCTGCACCTTTTGTGACCTTTCCAAGCAACAATTCCTCAGGCAAAGGACCACAATCTTCTAGTACTAGTCAACAGCAATTCTATCCAGCTCACTTTGTTCCACAAAATCCAATGCCCTATCCATATCCTTGCTTTTACATGCCTCAACCTCCTCACAATCCAGCATTAATCTCACCACAATCACCTGCTCTTCCTGAACCCAGCAAACCTCAATCAACTCAACAGTCTCAACAACAACAACATCAGAGTTTCTTCACTCCTGGTGTTGTTGATTGGAGTAGCTTGCCTGATGACTTATCAGACTTCAACATGCAGCCTTTTTCTGAAACTGGTCCACATGGTGGAGACAATCCTTTTGGAAATCTGGCACTGATGGCTATTGATTCAACTGAAAATACCTGTCAATCCTCTTCAACATCTCAGGTATCTTCTGAATCAAAAGCTAAATTATGTTCAGAGTCATGCATTTCAGCATTTGCTTCCATTAGGGAAATCAATGTAGAACTGATTAATGAGAAATTTGAATTGGAAAAGGTTGTGGCTAAAAACAAAACTGAGTTTGAAAAAGCCTTAAATGAGAAAGAGTCTGAAATTTATAAACTTAAATGTTTGTTGTCTGATGAAAAAGCTAGAGTGGAAGTCATGCTGGTAAAGCATAATGATCTAAAACAAACACTTGCAGCAACCCAAGTCAATTGTGAAAAATGGGTTGAGTCCTGTAAAGGGTTTGAAATGTTGTTGAGCAAACAGTCAGCTTCAAATGTTAAGTTTGGGATTGGTTACAATCACACTGGCCCCCCTGCTGATTATAAACCAATAAGTCTTGACTGTGAATCTGATGGGGGAGAGTGTGTACCAATCTACCAACTCTTCAGAAGTGTCTGATTCTGCAGACATATCTGAAGAAGACTCAAATGTTTGCAAAGCTGCTGCTGAAAAGGTTGAGATTGAAACCTATTCTTATTCAATTGGGTGTACAAATGTCATTGAGGATGACACTTGTCAGGATAATGTCTTAGTTGAGATTAATCCTGATGAACATGTTTCAAATGTTTTAAACTTACACCTAATTGAGTCAGATGGGGATGGTGTTGGAGAAAATGATGCAAGACTTTTAATAAGTCAAAGTCATTCATCAGCAGTTGGTGACAAAGCTGATACTGCAACAACTGATGTTGGTAAATGTGTTGAGACACAAGTGCTGAAGAATAACTCTTCAGATGTTATCAATCCATCAGCTGTTGTCAATTTGACTACAAATACTGATGCCTCAGATGTTCTGATGAACAAACAATCTGTTTCTAAGTCATCAGTACTTGTAGACAATCACAAGGAAAGAAAGAAGAGAGTGCCTTGTGATATTTGTAGGTTGTTTAATCATTCAACTGATGAATGCTGGTACAGAAAAGGTTCAAAATTCAATAAAATCAAGAATAAAAACAAGAATATACTTAAAATGAAAAATGAATTCAGTTCAAAATTTGTACCAGAATCATCAGTTGTTTCAAAATCTGGAAAATCAGTACAAGGAAATACTTCAAGTCAATTCAAGAAAGGAAAAGAAATTATTCCAGATTCAGGGAAACAACACTTGAAAACATCTATTTTAACTAAAGACACAAAACTAATCAAAAAGAAAAATAACAAATCAAGTCCTGATGTGTCTGATGAAATCAAGCTTTTAACTCAAACTCATAATCAACTGATGCTAATGATGCAACAACTGATAGGAAGGGTCAATATGGCAGAGGCATCTGTTGATTCATTTCATAAAAAGAAATCAAAATCAAAAGTCAAACCAAAAATTTCTGATAAGAATGCTTCAAGTGTTGCTTCAACTGATAATGCTAGTTCTGTTTCTTCAAATGTTAACAGACCCAAAACCAAAATGGTTTGGGTCCAAAAGTCTAACTGAGTGTGTTGTTGTATGCAGGGTCCTTCAGCATGTCAAAGTAGCATCTGGTATGTTGATAGTGGAGGATCCATGCATATGACTGGGAGCAGATCTCTTCTTCATAACTATTTCACTGGAAGGAGAGGATTTGTGTCCTTTGGTAATGATGCTAAGGGGTATATCATAGGTAAAGGTGTAGTCACTAATGGTGAGATTAGGTTTGATGATGTTAATCATGTTGAGACTCTTAAGTACAATCTGCTGAGTGTTAGTCAAATGTGTGATAAGGGTCATGTGTCTCTCTTCACTAAGCAAGATTGTAGGATTTTATCTTCTGATGTGATGCCTTTGATTAGCAAAGTGTTAGATGAGTATACACTTCTTAAGGCTAACAGAGTGGGAAAGGTATATGCCTTTGATCTTTCTAAGAAAATCTCTGTCAAAGGTCATCCTTGTTTATTTTCTAAGGCCTCTTTCAAGGAATCCAATTTGTGGCATAGAAGATTAGGTCATGTAAACATTAAGAACATGAATCAATTGGTGAAACATGGTCTGGTTAGAGGTCTTCCTTTAAAGGATTTTAGCTGTGATGAAAACTGTTCTGCATGCTTGAAAGGAAAGCAACACAAAGTCTCTTTTCCTTCAATTGGAGATTCCAAATCCACTGGTTGTTTACAACTGTTACACATGGATCTGTTTGGTCCAGTGCAGATAATGTCTATGGCAAAGAAGAAGTATTGTCTAGTTATTGTTGATGACTATTCAAAGTTTGTCTGGACTTTCTTCTTACACTCAAAAGGTGAGGTTGCCAAGGCTATTATCAATTTTGTGTTGTATGCTGAAAAGCAGTATTCTCTTTCTATCAAGTGTGATAGGAGTGACAATGGCACTGAATTCAGAAATCATCTTCTTGATGAATTTTATCAGTCAAAGGGAATTCAGAGACAGTATAGCATTCCCAGATCTCCTGAACAGAATGGAGTGGTAGAAAGGAAGAATCGGACCCTGATTGAAGCTGCCAGAACAATGCTTGCTGATTCTGGTTTACCTCTCACATTCTGGGCAGAAGCTGTTAACACAGCTTGCTATGTGCAAAACAGAGTTTTGGTGAATCAAAGATGGTTGAAGACTCCATATGAAATCCTTCATTCTTTAACTCCTTTGATTTCCTTCTTCAGAGCTTTTGGATGTCCTTGTTTCATTCTCAACACCAAAGATCAACTTACCAAGTTTGATTCCAAAGTTGATGCAGGATACTTTGTTGGATATTCTTCAACATGCAAGGCATATAGAGTGTTCAATTGTAGAACAAAAACTGTAGAAGAAACTCTTCATGTCAAATTCAATGAATGTCCTAAAGATTCCATTCCTCAGAATCCTGCTGAGATGTTTGATCTGAATATCTTGCAACATGATTTTCATGTTGAGAATAGTGGTGTAGAAGATGAAGTTCTTCCAGCTGATTCACCACCAGCTTCTAATGCAACATCACAAGGAATTTCAGATGATGAAGATGCAAGTACTCATTTGTTCAGATTCAGTGACAATATGTCCACATCTACCAAATCTGATGCTCCTCCTGCTTCAGCAATCCCACTCAATACAAATGCTGATGAAATTCTGGAATCCTCTCAATCATTTGAAATCCCAGCTGCTTTGTTCCCTGAATCATCTTCAACTGCAACATCTGATCCTCCAGCAAACACTTGCACTGATCTTATTCCATATCAAGAACTGAAGAATCATCCATTATCTCAAGTCCTTGGTGATATTTCTGCAGGTGTTTCAACCAGAAGTCAATTATCTAACTTTTGTCTTTATGCTCTCTTTGTCAGTCAACAAGAGCCAAAGAACTACCACATAGCACTTAGAGACATTGGCTGGGTGGAGGCAATGCAGTTGGAATTATTGCAATTCAAAAGCAACAGGTTTGGGAGCTGGTTTCTTTACCTCCAGGTAAGTGTGCAATAGGCACAAAATGGGTGTTTAGGAATAAAACAGATGAAAAAGGTCAAATCATTAAAAACAAAGCTAGACTGGTTGTACAGGGGTTCTGTCAGGAAGAAGGTATTGATTATGATGAAACTTTTGCCCCTGTAGCCAGATTAGAAGCAATTAGGCTGTTTTTAGCATATGCTGCCTTACATAAACTTAAAGTTTTTCAAATGGATGTCAAAAGTGCTTTCTTATATGGCAAAATAAAAGAGGAAGTGTATGTGTGTCAACCTCCAGGCTTTGAGGACAATAAACATCCTGATTGGGTGTACAAGCTTGATAAAGCTCTTTATGGGCTGAAACAAGCACCTAGAGCCTGGTATGACACATTATCCACTTTTCTTCTAAAAAATAATTTCACTAGAGGCTCCATTGATCAAACTTTATTCATAAAGAATGTAGGTCAGCATAAGCTACTTGTTCAAATTTATGTTGATGACATTATATTTGCTTCATCTGACCCAAAGTTGTGTGATGATTTCACTAAACTTATGACTACAAATTTTGAAATGAGTGCTATGGGGGAGTTACAGTTTTTCTTGGGTCTTCAAATCAAACAAAAACCTGATGGAATTTTCATTCACCAATCAAAATACACAAAAGAGCTTTTAAAGAAATTTGATTTGCAAAACTGTAAGCCATGTTCCAACCCCATGAGCACCACCACACCTTGATGCAGATCTGAAAGGTACTTCAGTGGATGAAACTCTTTATAGATGTATGATTGGATCTTTAATGTATCTAACTGCATCCAGGCCAGACATTATGTTTGCCACATGTGTTTGTGCTAGATTTCAGGCTGCACCCAAAGAGTCTCATTTGATTGCTGTGAAAAGAATTTTCAGATACTTGCAAGGTACTCAATTCCTGGGAATATGGTACTCCACTGGACAATCCTGCAAGCTGGTTGCTTTTTCAGATAGTGACTATGCAGGATGCAAACTCTCAAGAAAATCTACTTCTGGTGGGTGTCAGTTTCTAGGAAATTGCTTGGTTTCTTGGCAAAGTAAGAAGCAAACTTCTGTAGCCACCTCCACTGCTGAAGCTGAGTACATTGCTGCTGCAAGTTGCACTTCCCAAATTCTCTGGCTTCAGTCTCAACTCCTGGACTATGGCATCAAAGAACTGAAGACACCATTGTTAATGGATAGTGCTTCAGCTCTTTGTATTGTCAAGAATCCAGTTCAGCACTCTAGGACTAAACACATTGAGATCAGACATCACTTTATAAGAGATTGTTTTGAAAAAGGTCTGATTGATCCCAAATTTGTTCCTAGTGCTGATGAGCTTGCTGACATTTTTACTAAGCCTTTAGACACATCCACTTTTCAAAATTTAGTTCTAAGGCTTGGTATGTTGCAACTTGAATAGGTTAGTGTTTAAATGAATAAAATGTTAAATATCCTTTTAAAATTCCAAAAATATTTTTTTTCCTTTATCTTGACACATTTTGATATTTTCAGTACATACTGATACATATCAAAAGTACTGATTCAAGAACAGTTATGACCTTTTCTAATACTCTAAGTTACAAGTACTGATGAGTATTGATTCACTAAGTACTGAAGGTCAAACATTACTCACAAAGTTCTGATGAACAAATTGTTTACAAGTTCTGATGAACACATTGTTCACAAGTTCTGATGAACAAAATTTCCAAAAAGTCTGATGAACAACTGATGAAAACAACTGATGAACAAAACTGTCGACAACACCTGATGAGTAATTTTACTCTTCAGTTGTTTTAACCTCAGTTGTTTTCTCTATTTAACTCAATCCTTCTCAGTTGTTTCATTATCACCTTCTCAGAACTTTTCATCTTTTTCAAAACCTACTTTCCCTCTTTCATCTCTGCATCCATGGCTGCCATAACTTTGAAACCGCGTCACAATTCTATTGCCTATCTGACCAAATCTTCATTCTGGTCCAAGTTTGATGAAGCTGTCGACTTGATGAACTCATCTCAATTCAAAACTGCTTTTCTCATCAATCCAACTCTGTATGTTGAATCCATTCATCAATTTTGGATGAATGTTGAACTGGTAAATGTTGGAACTGGAGTCATCTCTCTTCGATCAACAGTCAATGGTCACAACGTGCATATCAGTCCCGCTGAGCTCAGGGATGTTCTTCAACTTGACGATGCCAACCTAGTCACTCAGTTCCCTAAAAGCGCCACTGACCTCTGTTTTACAAGTCATGAATACCAGGGCGACTTGAGTGACTCAACACTTTTCAAGAAGCACTTTAATGATCCAGAGCGTCTGATATTCCATATGATCAACATATGCCTGGCTCCGAAGTCTTCTTCATGGGATCAAATGTCATCTCGTTGGCAACAGGTATTGTACTCTATTCTCGAATCTCAAAAGCTAAATTTTCTCAAATACTTTTTTCTGAATTAACTGAACATGCTGGTAAGCCTGTTTCATCTAGATGGTTACTCTATCCTCGTTTTATTATGGCCATCATAGAGAAACAGCTGCCACAAACAGGCCTTGTTGGTCAGGGGATCCCTGCTCCAGCAGTTTTGCTGGAAGTATATTCCAGACACAACTCCAACCTCACTTTAAAAGAGGCTGCCCGGAAGCTCAAACCCAAGCAACGGGAACCCACAGCCTCATCCTCAAAATCCAAATCCAAAGTCCCCACTAAACCAAAATCCACTAAGCCCAAAAAGGCTGCTCAGGGAAATGAGTCCCCTGAGTCTGCCCATGCCTCACCAAGGCATGACTGACCACTGGTAGTAGTCAACCAGTGGTTCATCAGACTCAACCGGCTCAAACCGCCCAGGTTTCCTCTCTACAGGATCCTGGTGCAACCTTTGTAGGGGACACCACATCACTAGAACCTATTTCAGTTGAAATGGTTTCTATTGAAAAGCACCAATCTCCCCGGGTGCATTCTCCTTCAAACCCACTTTCTATAGAAACCACCACCAATAGCCAACATTTGTTATTGATCAAATCCTGAATCAGCTGAACACTCCTATCCCCTCCCAGACACCTATCACTACTGGGATAAGCTCCAACATTGAGAGGGAGGACCAAAGTGTCTCTGATAACCCACAGGATCATGACTACAACATCAGATCTCCTAGTGTGGAAAGAGAGATTCTGATATCTGACAAGGCTGCTACTTCATCACCTCCATCATTTGGAGTGATTGCTAGTGGTACCATTGCTAAGACCTTGTCAGAGGCAACAACTGATGAAGGGGTTACCCCTGAGGTTGGAAGTCCCCAGTACCAAGACAAAGGGGCACCTGATCTGTTGAGCCACACTCAACTCAGGTAAATCCTGAGATCTCATCAGGAGGTCAGATGATTTAGCTAATGCTACTGATGACCAAAGATCAGTTGCTGAGCTTGTGAAAAAACCAACTCCTTGAGGCTGAGGTATGTAGACTCAATGAGCTACTCACCAAAATGTCCAGGACAAAAGTCCATCTTCCCCCTACCCCACAGATGGCACCTTCTCATTCTGAAGGTCACCCAAACACTTCCCCCACTCTTCACAATTTCAAAAATGCCGCCAGCCTTGCTTCAGGCACTAATCCTTTGGGTTCTAGCCCCCAGAGGGCATTAGCTGCTGCCTTTCTACAAATCCTCCCTCTCATCACTCCATTACTGAAATCAATTATTGTTCAAGCCCTTGATGAGAGGTTACCTTCCCAACTCAAATTCAACAAATGGTTGATGAGGCTGTGACTGCTAAACTTTCAACTCTACATACTCCTTCTTCCCCTGCAGCCAAAAAGGGGGAGTTAGGAACTGAATCAGTCACAACACTTCAGCTTCCAAAAGGCCAAGGTCTGAAGAGGTTGCATTTGAAAGGTCTCCTGTCATTCAAGTAACTTATAAGAGACAGAAGAAGAACAAAACTTGTTGAGATTATCAACAGAGATGATGTGGAAGTTGAGCAGGAAATGGTTGCTAAAGAAATTGAAGTTAGTGCTGAACAATTGGAAGCCACAACATCTGATGTACAAAAACAAGTCAAAACCTCTGACGTACAAGAATTGATGTCAAGAATTGGCTACAACTTCTGAAGTTCAAACACAGGCTACAATCTCTGAAGTTCAAGTACAAGCCACAACTTCTGATGCACAAGACACTGAACTAGAGGGGGTTCAAATTCCAGAGGTTCAGACTCAGGTTGAGACTCAGGTTGTTGAGGTAAGGGCTCCTCCAAAGAAGAGAAGGCAACTCAGAATTCAAGAAGAAGAAAGTTCTGATGCAAAGACAGGTTGCCTATCTCCACAGTCATCAAGCCAAAAGCTCAAAAGCCTGCACCTTCAACAACTGGGGTAGATCTGACAGTTCAAAGAAGAAAATTACTCCTCCTGCCAATTACATTCCTGAAAAGCCATTAGTTTTTGGTCAACAGCCAATTATTACACCAGAGGCTAGGATGTTGGCAGTCAAAGTAAAACTGGAAGAAGAAGAGAGCCAAAGAAACATGATGAGCAATTTCTCAAGTTGGTGGACAAAGATTATCCTCAGACTTCAACTATCACTGCAATAAAAAGGAAGCTCAAAGGTTGTATGCTCTGAAATGGACATTTAAATATACTAAAGAATTGATTAAGATGTGGCCTGACCCAAGGGTTCTTCATAGGATTCACAAGAGACAGCCCCCAGCAACTTATGCAAATAGGATCAAAAGGGTGTTGAGTGCTGAAATCATGCTTGGGTCAGTGCTTGATCCTTGGGAAATCATTAATGACTTCAAGAGTGTCTACAACTCGGGTGCAAAAGCTCCTAACTTCTTAGAGAACAAAATGATAAAGAAGGGACTGGTGTATAGGAGGCTGGAACATGTTCAGCAAGAAGAACTCTTTTTGTTTTTAGAGGTAAGCACCCTGATGAGTTTGTGTACAGGGAATTACAAGAGTAGAACTGAAGGATGGGACTACGGCCAGATACTTGTCTGAATTTTGGGCCTGAGTCCTTCTTCGAAGGTGAACCTGAAAGAATGACTCCAGAAGAGAAGATGTTACTACTTGAAGCTTATGTCCGGGAGTCTTTCAGGTTAGTATACAATCAATAGCTTCAATGAGAGGGTTAATGCTCATAGTCCATTTCCCCAATGGAGTTCCCTCTCATATTTTGACAGTTAGAGTTTTTGAAAGCTGTTGGTTATCAGGCTTATACTTTAATTGGTCATTTTGATACTGATCTCAAAGAAAAAGACATTTCTTTCTGCCTGGAATAAATAAGTGAGACCTTAAATAAGTTAGAGGTTTTTGGCTGCATTGGTTCAGGGGGAGTTTGTTGGACTAAAAGAACCAATGAGCCTGATCAGAAAACTCTCTAAGTCTCACAGCATTACAAACAACTGAAGAAGAACACAAAGGCTGATATTCA